>OX336419.1:18559411-19159411 GCA_946903255.1 Schistosoma spindalis | reverse complement strand
AATACAGTGGTCTTGAGTGCTGTTAGAGGTATGAGGGCGGTTATCACTTCCCGGTTGCCCACACCGTGGAAGGGTTCTGCTGGAGGTACCTGAAAAGGAAATTGGATTAGAGGTGATCATAGTGACCTGAGAGCGTGACCGCAGTGCCCAAGGGACAGCTGCTTGAGGTCGGTCACACACGACCTTTTTATGAGTAATTTTTGTGTTAGCTCCGTACTTGTTGAGACCGTACCGCCACAGACGGATATCCGTGGGATAAGACGAGATGTGCATTTTTAGGATCGACCTTCTCTAACCCCACCCCTCCTTGTGGGAAGGCAGCATTGCTGTTATGCTGGTTGTCTGAAGGAAACACCTTACTGTTATCACACCTCTGTACAGTCAGCAGTACGACTTTGCATTCGGACCTTGGTTTTGTTGCTTTTAGTCTTACCGCTCCTCTACCGACCTGTCTGGCATGATAGGACCTTAAGGAACGGTTGTTCCAGCCAGTTTAGCTCAGTTGCTTCATCACGATAGGCAAGCCCGACCACCACGTCAAGGTAGCAACAACGGTCGCCGTCACAGTTTCTACGTCACCTCCAAGTCTTAGTGGGTGAAGCAGTCCTAAAACAAGGATGGATACAGGCTGTCTCATGCTACGTCCAACACTATTTGTTTGCACAAGATCCTGAAACCTCTTCATCTCATTTAGCGTGCATAGCCGACAGAATAATGGAAATAGGTCCCCCAACTGGATCATGCACAATAAATCACACACAAAAAGAAGGATCACCAAGAGACCCAGTCACAGGACGACTCATTCCAAATGTTAAAAGTCTCACTGAAGCTGTCGCCAGAATGCAAATGGATCATAGAAACAGGAGCAGGTCACCACAGCGACCAAGACGCAAGTCACAAATGTTCAGACAATCTGGGCAGTTCTGTTGATATCACTGGAAGTTTGGTGTCAACTCAACCAACTTCATTCGACCATGCGCCTGGCCTAAACAGATTCCCGAGAATACGGGAAACGAGTAACCCCTCACCAGGTCACGACGACTGAGGAGGAGCGCCTTAACAGTCGCTTGCTTTATGTTGGAGAAAGTAATTCAGGCTTGAACTTCTTGGTAGATACTGGTGCTGCTCTCAGTATCATCCCTCAAAATAAAACTGAGAATGGTAAATACTTGTTGGTGGTTCTAATTATCATACTTTTTTACATACTTATAAAGATTATGCACTAACGTAACGAGTACTACTACAGCATGATTTAGAATGTAATCATATAACTCAATTTCATCGGCATCATTCAATTTTTCTTCTATTATATTTTTAATTTCTGCCACTTTCCATAGCTAATCCCCAAATCAAAGCTCTTCACAAAGGGTTTCTCAAAATCACCATAAAGCTTTCTTACGACTTGACAAGCACGTAATATGACGATCTAAGCGATGAAACTAAGATAGAGAACAGTCAATAACCTGACTAATAACTCTTTACACAAATAGTGTTGTTTCCTCACAGTTACCTTTATACAAACACTGACTAAAAGTTCATACCAGTATCATAGAGATGGATAGGGAGTTATACTCCCCTTGACTAAAACCTAAGCTCTAATGGATTCCTTTCACTTTATCATTTACGAACACTTAATTAACTGAAGATATCGTACAGTATATTACCTATAACACACCTATCTTAGTTATATTGATTTCACTCATTTTATAAGCGATTTGTCAAATAATCAGAATATTGTGTTAACAACATAAATCTCACAGACGCACTCACGTCAATTCTGTTCCTTACCACTAGTTGGGGCACTCCCGAATATTAATTTGTTCTTTTATCCTCATTTTTCCTCATATCTGAACAACTTACAATCAGCAAACATCGTATTCAAGTGAGTTTGTGAACGAACACCTCGGCCCCACACGCACTCGAACCTCTGACCTCCTGAAAGCTAGACCACACCGGCCTATGACAGTATTTTCACACTAATTAATTATTTAAAATACTCATGACTAATAAAACTTACACATTTATATGGTGCGGACCAACTCGTTACCTAGAGAACTTGAATAAATGTAGCTTCAGTACATCATTATGATAATTGGGAGTAATTGAATTATAGTATGAACTAAGAATCCCAGGGATAACGCAATTGAATCAAGAAGTACTACACAAGCACTAACCAATGTACTGTATTTAGAGTTCGAAATCAAACATTCAACAAGTACAAAGCAATCATTAGTTCATTCAAACACCACATCCGCCACAGCTTAAATTGGAGTCCAGATATCTGTAATTGATTGCCCGTTTTTTTCCTAAGTTCATCCTGTGTCTGTCCAACAGTGTATTGGATAAAGACTCTGTATTATCTAGGATGCACTCATTAGTATTAGAATTAACAACCGAAATCGGAACAGACTCACTTGATTTCTGGGATTGTGAACAATCACCATGCCGGTTGAATACTGGAACTACTACTACCTAGCATATGAACCATAGACTATCCTCCCCCACGAAATAATGTCGGATCTTCATATCCCCAAGTTATGAATAATGTGGCTTCATTTAAAACATTTAGCATTACGAAATGCACATGAATTACGAGAATAAGTTTTCCACATGATAAACATTCGCCAAACTTGGTCTCACCTTTGTGATTTCCTTTGTAATTCCTTGTTGAAACACCTTTCAAATTTACACGAGAATAGGAGCCACTGTTAAACGAACGCAATTTTGATTGACCCTGAGATTGTATTCCATCATGACGACTAAGCAAAGTATTAGAAATATTCATCGACTGGATATCAAGTTCATTCACTGTCTCGTAGTTAATACACGCAGTTCTAGCATCTTGAAAGGAACAGTTGGGCATTCTTAACAGCTCTCTTTCCAATTTTGGTATGTTGATTCCTGCGGTTAATCGGTCTCTCAGTTGCACATGAAGTTGATCACCAAAATTACATTTGGCAGCTTGTTTCTGCAATTCAAGGATGAATTCCTTAACCTTTTGGTCATTTCGACGAGTCATCTTATGAAATTTTGCCCTTTCACGGCATTCGAAACTAGTGCACTTTACATGATTTAATAATAACTCCTTAATAGTTGCATAAGGAAGTGAGATAGGTTTTTCTGGATATGCCAAGGTTTTCAATAAGCTGTATGCTTCTTTTCCGATGAATGTCAGGAAATAAGCCACAATTTTATCACCTTTAACATCCTTCTTGGTCATGCTCCAAATTTCAAACCTTTCCAAATAGTCCTCAAAAGCTTCAGAAGTTGAATGAATATCTAACTGTTCCAACGCAGGCTTCATCACGACGCCAATATGATAATTAGAAGTAATTGAATTGTAGTATGAACTAAGAATCCCAGGGATAACGCAATTGAATCAAGAAGTACTACACAAGCACTAACCAATGTACTGTATTTAGAGTTCGAAATCAAACATTCAACAAGTACAAAGCAATCATTAGTTCATTCAAACATCACAATCATGCATACCTACATCAAGTCATCAAATGGTGGCTGACACAAATTTATTCGATCCCCGTACTACCTACTTCTATTTTCCTCCTTAAATGTATTTTGTACTTTCCCGGGTAAAGGAGCATACTTACACACCCGCGGTTACGAACTCAGTTATAAGTGGAGGTCATCATAGACACAAGGTCATATATTGGAACGAGCTAAGTGAAAAGTCCAACTTCAAGCAAATTCACACATTTACATATATACTTTTGAAGTATATATTTTTGTTTTCACACCTGTCCGTACACAAGATGTCTACACCGTGTCTATCGCCTTCCAGATTACCAATCCATTATGGAAGCCAAACACGTGCAACCGAAAAATTATCAATTATATAGTGTATTTCTTTTTCACACCTTATTATTTCATGCAGGCAGTGGGCAGTTCTTCGTGTTTGGTTGGTTTCCATTATTGCTTTCGAAGCGGATTCTTCTTCATTTTTTTACTTGAGGGCGACTGAAGAGACAGATGAATAAACACCTGATAGCCTGACAGAGCATGGAAAAATCGTGCCTCACCGACATGGTGTTAGGTAGCCCGCTCGTTGCATTCCCTCGGATCGAAGTTTTCGCGCTTTTCGAACGCGAAGTTTAGTCCTAACGTGGTTTGCATTTCTCAAACTTTTGCTGTGTTCTTACGCAACTAAAGTACCATTTCTGATCTAAAGAATCTATTCTGAGCTATACGCTCGGTAAATTACTTTTTTTCGAGTTTCGCCCAATTTAATATTTAATTGTGGTTTCGCCTCAGCTCACTATTCGGTTTCTTTATCATTTCCTCAACAGTGGTTCCTAAAAACATTGCAGATGATTGGACCCACGTTAACAGAGCTAAAAAAGACCGGGCGTCACCGTCTAAGCTGAATATCCCAAGTGTTGTACGGAAATCAACTAGTGATTTGATCGCACAGTCTACCCCCAAGAATGTCCGCCCGGTCATCAAAAATACTAGGATTCAGAAACGCGCTTCGACCTTGATGAACATGCATTAAGCACTACTGATAATTCTACAAAAAATATACGTTTAATTTCGGCCAATAATTTTATCCCATGAACTACCATTCACAAATCTGATTGTGACACAAACAAGCGTTGAAAACACCTAATTACCAACAATCTCTTATCCACCTTTCACTAAACAGCGAATAATCGAATAACGAATAGACGAGGCGTAATAGTATCTATCCATGCTGTATTCCGACACTTTAGTTTACGAAAAGAACCTCATCCATTTCAAATGATATTTTTCAATGGTGAAACTTCATCAAAACGGACATTCACAACGAAACACTTTACTGATAGCGATGGTCACATAATCATGTATACACGATTCGGTTAATTGACAATTGCAATATTGTAAACTCTTGTAAACCTAATCAGATTTATTGAATGAAAACAATCATGTCAATACAGAAAAGCAGATGGGATATATTCTGCCAACAGAATTACATCAGTTATTACGTAAACGATCATGGAAGTGGTATGTAGTTCCATGAAACAATCTCCAATGTCTTGAAATGATAAACAAAATAGAAAGTGTGTTTGATAAAACACAAAATGGGAATAACAACGTCAACATGATGAAAACAATCGACAAGACGATTGTGAGAGTCGTGGATTAATTGATTTTCTTCCTTCTATACATTCATAGACCTATGACACAGCCAATGCATGCAACACAGAACGAGACGACTATTGGAGTAAGGATGTACACGTATTGGAGAGATTTTCTTTCCTCATTGTCTCCAGTCATATCTGTAGTGATATTCTGAAAAGAATGAAACAGTACAATAATTACTAAATATAAACAACTTACCAAATGGCATTCAGTTTCTTGTGTTGTCTTCTTCAATTCACTTCTCCTGAAAGTGCTTCAGTAATTGGTAGAGTTGTTTCAGTGTGATCGATATCTGTTGGTTCACTCGAAACGTCGACAATCGAGCTCTTCAAAAGAAAGAAACAGTGGCAATACAACTAAATATCAAATAGTTCATCATTCATTATACACCATTGTCAGCATTGATTACAGAAGCGAATTCAACAAACAGTTACATAATTTACATTTGCACTATGTGATCACTGAATAATGATTTAGAATATCTGCTACCGATATGACAGTCAATGTGATGATAAGTACACATTATCCTACAAAGAACTGACGAATCATGTTTGGGTGATGAAATTCATTTCCTGGATGTCACATCTCATCACAATCTAAATATTAATCAACAAACATATAAGTGAGAGCTGTATTGAATCAATCCGTCCAGGATACACATTTCTCGACAATGAATCAACAAATAGATTCTACGGAATTTCACTAATTATCCAAACGTAACTACATAATTTCCAACAGAATACACTTCGTCATTCAAACCGGTTTCATCTGTATTCCTCAACAGTTCACGTAGATATGTGGTTTCATATTAGACATCAACAACCACTACACATTCTATGAACTGGTAAATAACATGCTAAACAACGCTTCTATTCATTAATCAATGTTCACATGGAAACAGACTATTGTACTCGTAACTGATTAAATATCGTCAATGCATACTGTGCTTTGATTTGCACACTGAGAGAACAATTCAAATCACTTATTATCCATAGCAATGAAATGTTCTTCCATGTAAATAGATTACCGATGTAGAATATGGTAATATTGAACACAACCTGTGAAATCAACCAATCACTTACTTTATTCTGACGAACATTGAATTTAACGTGTTGAATATCCTCACCATTGCTAGTAGCGCAATGGCCTTTTCACACCAAATACATTTTATATTCGTTGTTGATGCACCGTGACATGCTTTAATCGAATTCATTCAAGTGTGTAAATAGTCGACTCTGATAAGACGAGGTCAAACATATCACTCGAAAACTTCATACTCTACCAACGTGCCGCTTTTGATCCATCCATCAGGAACACTTATCTCAATGTCTCTGATATCTTGTGTAATAAAATATACAGACGGAGACATTTGAGATTCCGATCACCATCTGAAGTATGACAAGTTATTTGGTCGTTTAAGAAGCAATCAAAATAGGAATATGTTTCATTTCTGATCACGCATACAGACATTTTCAAGATGTGTTTTCACCGTGACTCTATCACATGTGATACTACATTTTTGTTTGAGATATGTAAACATCTATTTGGTGTCAAATTTTCAATAAATAATAACGTTTCAACAGTGAATTTACGTAGGCCGTATTATACCATCATTTTCATATTGAAATAATGAATCGTAAAATCTCCAGTTAAACCCGATTGTTCGAGAGCTATTCACAAGGATGCAATATTCTCTATAATTACTCACGAAACAATCCACTATAAGTGCACATCACATGAGTTGAGAAGTGTGTGTTTACAAATAGAACTTGGCGATCGAATTGTTTATTCAACACATCGATATAGTAGCGTTTGTTAAAGATGGAAAATGAATAACTTCAGATTATTCATCTTGATTTGAATGAATAATATTTAAGAATAAACGTACGGTGAGTAATACAAGTTGACTTTCTTCGAAATACAGACTTCTATTCAAGTTCCATTGAAACCTCTTGACGAGAATGTATCTCTACATTCATCTATCCACAAGCAAAATGTGGTTATGACCTTATTTATCCATACTGATCTAGCATGTTCCTGCTTACGACAACTGTTCTTTAAGTCTCAATCAATGTGTCCAAACAATCAATGGATTCCGCATGTAATTCTTCCCTGATTTTCCACGATGGTTACACTTTACTACTTCTGTCAGCTTTTGGAAAGAATCCATTCACCCAAACTGAACAGAAAACGTGTGAGTATTTACAATCAATGATGGTGTAAGTGGTAATATTTCACGTCTGATCAAACAATCATTCTACTCTTTGCTTATGTATACCATCAACAAGTATCTGAAGAGACCATCTAACAGCAAATAACTCCTCTGAAATAGTGAAAGTGAAAGAAATTCGCGTTTCTTTATCTGTATAATGAATACATGCTGCTTTCAATAAACACACATTTTAACACACAATGAGTATGGACACGAGTTACCATCGTCCATTCAACATTGAATTGAATCGGTTCAATCAAATGGAAGTTTCAAGGAATTTTATTATTATATTGTTATTTTAACAATATGATAAATGTTTCAATCCAATCAACTGAGAAGAATAATTCACCTTCGAAACGTTGGTTTTAATAGCTGTAGACTGACTAGGAGACCGTTAATATCTTTTCAACAATACACATACGGAATCACTTTCTGAGATTCTGTTATTGCAATGCAACAGTGTTCTCTTAATTGAACTAATTATTGCACAGAACTGCTACTCCAATGTCAATAATTCCGATAATTGAACAAAGTCAATGAACTAGATTTTGATGATCTAAGTGATCTGGTTCGAATCAATCATGTTGCACAAGCAGACTGTTCATGATCGTTCAACGATCGCGCGTTTGAGGACGAGAATGAGTTTGAATTTCATGATCATACAAATGTGATAATCACAAAAGTGTCGAATACCCAATGGTCCACAAACAATCACCAAGACACATCAAACTTTAAGACCAAATAAGTGACCGAAATATTTGAAGGACATCAAATCTAATTCGATAGTTCATGTGCTTCAATAATTCGAACTGATTTCTCACACAACATCGCTTACTTTTGTATCTGTATTAATTTTGACTTATTGAATCTACCAAGAAATGTTGTATTGTTGAGATATGTGTTTTATGGTAGTTTGGACAGACTGGACTGCAGGTAATATTCACATTAGCGATTACATCAGCCGACTCATTATTTCTACCCAATCAATTTTTGTCCACTTTGAAATGAATCGCTGTTTTATTTAACATTCTCATTTTAAAGTAAATAATACGTGTGGTGAACACAATTTATGGCATCAGATCACATAAACAAAACAATCACTGTGTACTCGTCGGCTCTCATGAAGCAATCAAGTTAAATACTGAATCATTTTGAGAAATAAACGTGGAAAACAGAACGCAAGACACGACATCACTGAATGATAGAACAACTCGCTTCTATTCGGAATCTCAGATTCAGACTGAACAGTGCCTTTTAAAAAGATGTCAATTCTTCTGAAGTCTTCCTGACAGTCCACATTTATGAAACCTGTGTTTATCGAATGAAAACATGCAATGTGATTGAGAATCTGCAGTGAATGAATAAAACACTTCGAAATTAATTAACAAACGTGTTCACTATCGAAGGATTTGGTAGTTAAGATGACGACCAAGTAGAGCGGTATAAACTGATCAGATGAAAATGTATATCTGAAATATTTCAGATAAAAGAACAACCTTATTTCATGGAAACAAATTGAAATTCATATAATACACTAGTTTCCCTTAACTGTACATTCAACACTCACCTCATCTTGTTGTTCAAAAAGGTTAATTATTGCTCTCGGAATTTGTCGAGTTTATATAGATTTTCTAAGTGTTTGTTATTCGATGATTCAAACTGACCATTGTGACGACCGAATCTCATGAAATCACATGATCTTTATCAGAAGGGGTTCGAATCTCGCAGGGGGCGAGGTCGTGGATGCGCACTGCTGAGGTGTCCCATAATAGGACGAAACGGCCTTCCAGTGCTTCCAGGTTTTCCATGGTGGTCTAGCTTCAACTGACTCATGATCTTAATCAATGAAATTATCACACGATCTTTGTTAACCAATCATTCGTGAAATTGTGGATCCTGTACAACTTACCACATTGAATATAATATAACACCAAGTTCTATCATTTCTCTTACATCCTACAGCATTTACAAAGTAACATTTAACACTTCTTTATTCTCAGTGTGAACAACGTGTTTGTTTAATGAACAAAACATATTTCTGTTGACCTCAGTTGTTTACAGAAACAGCAATGATCATACTTTTTTATCATCTATCACTTCATTCCATCTCATTCCATACAAATAATAAGGTATTCTCTATTCTCTATTCTGTATACTGAGTATGATATGAATCTTAGTGAAATTGAACAAGCATCTCTTTCTAATGAAAGGTTGTTTATTTGGCTGACATTCACCTACACACAAACAGAACAGAGATCAGTGAAATTGTCATTTTACAAAAGTTTACTACTTTTCTAAAAACAAAATAAAGTGAAAACAAAACTTTTGGCTAACAACTCATAGAAGGTCATGCTTTAACCGTGAATAAACACTGCAACCATATACTAATTGAGTTGCATTGTTCAACTAACTTCATTTTGATAACAAGAATATGGCTTATTTGTGATCACTTGTTTTACCACACTTCAGATAGAATTACATGCACTAGAAAAGTTGCACAACGTAAACCATGGAGTGTATCTCTCCAACGTTTTGAAACAAAAGTACCAGGGTGAATACCACAGTATTTGAATTCATGGGTCGCTCTAAGCTAGACCACCGTCGTTTACTCCTTGTATGTAAAGCATGAATTCGACACGATCGAATGCATCAAGTTACATTGAACACGATAGAAAGAGATCAACATTTTATGATGTGCACATAGACTGTTTGACACGATTATTAATCTTCTAATAACACACCGTATTCCATGACTCTCTCGAAACAGTGAAGAATGATCAGTGATGTGACATCTGAGGAAACACTCACATGTTTGCGCCAATTACGCACAAACAATGTACATCAGTGTATTGTAGAGAACAGTCATATTCTGTCAAGCTTTACTTCGTTTTCCAACGATCAACTGTTTGGAAAGTTCACTATTGAATATTCTCAGTGATTTATTGTTAAATTATTGATAGTACCTCATTGTGTAGTTGATTAAATGTCACCACTGAGTAATTCAACCATTTAGAATACAATATTTGTTGGATACATAGAAAGAGCTGATGAGATGAAAGATTTCATGTGTGTTGAACTGAATCTATTTCGATTGATTCTAGGTAGTCAGGACACATTCTGAAAGGATTTCTTTTGTCAACTGAGTGATAAGTGAGTCGGAATAGGTTTGCAGACTGGATGGAGCACACTTCCGAAGGAACTAAGGAGATCAGTATGCTTACTGTGAGTATGATTAGTAGTCTTTGTATAAGATAATGTCAGTGAACACTTTCTACTTCAAAAAATAGTTGGTTTTGATGCAGTTGGTTGTGTATTGACAGATTTTGTCTCAGACTTCCATTAATTCCATTCAGATTACTGAGGAAATTGCGGAAAATCAACATAAATCGCGCTTCTACGGTTTGATTTCGTGTGAAAAGTGAGATATTGAACGTTATTTATATTCTGATTTATACTGATCTAAATGCTCAATCATCTGCTAGCCTAATGTTACCTTCAATTTGTACCTGGTTATCACCATGTCAATACAGAAATTCGCTGTAATCAATCAGAGTGACCTAAAATATCCTTCTTACATCCGTCTAAATCATTCAAGTAATTCGTGTGTAAAATAAAACACATAGTGAAAATGTCTGGTGTATGTGATTAACTTTTAAGCACAGTAGATATTACTATTTCAATTAAAATCAAAGTATATCTGTCGTCAATTCAACAACCGTCAACCTTGTTACCATGACAAAGAGGATTTGAGCTGTTGAAAAGAGATCATATTGGTGTTGTTACAGTCATATGTGCTAAATTCCCTAATCAATGAATTTCACGATGCATGTCTGCTGACGCTTGCCTAAATTGGTATACTGTGTAATATAAATAAGATGTGGAAATGTCAGATGATAAAACCACTCATTTGTTCACTCACTCACTATTCGTCCAGTCGAAATTCCAATGCTTACTCGTATCACTACTCTATGCATATGGAAGTGTGTTTTGCAAAACTGAACTGATAGATGATTCATACAACGCTCAATCATCATACTACACTGACATGATCGCATGTTGTTGAACGATGAAACTGAGTTTAGAAACAAGCATTTCATGTAAGTGATTAGGTTGGATGCAGTATTTTATGATTGAATACATGATGATCGGTTGAAATTAATTAATTACTGGATCTTTTCATAGTAAATCTCAATGTTGACTATTTGTGAAATAACTCATAACGAGTTAAACTGACACATTTGTCAAATAATTAAGAAACTTAACGATATCATATTTCATTCTTACCCGTTGTATATTGATCACGTTCGAAACCAAATGTGATGTAAAGCATATTTCGTGAGGGTGTTGTTTGACCGCCACTGTATCCGTAAGCAGAAAGAAAACAATTTCTTAAGTTGGCAGCTTCTTAAACGAGCAAACAACTCGTTATACTTCAGATGGTGATCGGAATCTCAAATGTCTCCGTCGGTATATTTCATTACACAGGATAAGAGAGACAGTGAGATAAGTGTTCCTGATGGATGGATCAAAAGTGGGACATTAGTAGAGTATGAAGTTTTCGAGGGATATGTTTAACCTCGTCTTATCAGAGTTGACTATTTTCACACTTCAGTGATTTCGATTAAAACATGTCAAGGCGCATCAACAACGAACATAAAATGTATTTGGTGTGAGAAAGCCATTGCGTTGTGTAGCATAACTGGATAATCAGTGGGAGACCGTAGATATCCATTGCTTATTTTCAGAACACGTATTTCTGTTTGGATAATTAGTGAAAGTTCGTAGACTCCATTTATGTCGACGTTTCGAGTGAACCAACAGATATTGATCACACTGAAACAACTCTACCAATTACTGAAGCACTTTCAGGAGAAGTGAATTGAAGAAGACAACACAAGAAACTGAATGCCGTTTGGTAAGTTGTTTATATTTAGTAATTATTGTACTGTTTCATTCTTTTCAGAATATCACTACAGATATGACTGGAGACAATGAGGAAAGAAAATCTCTCCAATACGTGTACATCCTTACTCCAATAGTCGTCTCGTTCTGTGTTGCATGCATTGGCTGTGTCATAGGTCTATGAATGTATAGAAGGAAGAAAATCAATTAATCCACGACTCTCACAATCGTCTTGTCGATTGTTTTCATCATGTTGACGTTGTTATTCTCATTTTGTGTTTTATCAAACACACTTTCTATTTTGTTTATCATTTCAAGACATTGGAGATTGTTTCATGGAAATACATACCACTTCCATGATCGTTTACGTAATAACTGATGTAATTGTGTTGGTAGAATATATCCCATCTGCTTTTCTGTATTGACATGATTGTTTTCATTCAATAAATCTGATTAGTTTCACTGGAGTTTACAATATTGCACTTGTCAATTAACCGAATCGTGTATACATGATTATGTGACCATCGCTATCAGTAAAGTGTTTCGTTGTGAATGTCCGTTTTGATGAAGTTTCACCATTGAAAAATATCATGTGAAATGGATGATGTTTGTTGTGGACTAAAATTTAGAACAACTCAAATGTGACAATATAGTTATCACGTTCAAATGTTCATGTTTTAGTATACCAATTACAATTCATAAACACAAAGTAAAGTAATGAGACGTTACTTAAATCAGCAAACTTTCCAGTGTTCAAATTGAATTTGGTACCATAATACACAATTAGAGATAATTATTAGTTCTAGTAGGGATATTGTAATGGTAACGATATAACCAGATGTAGAATATAATGCAACTATGACTGTAGTCTATAAGTGTAGATAAAACATATTATATAGTTTTTCATGATCATAACCACAAGCAATAGAGAATGGAAGACATATGTGTACTAATGTAGATATGAGTGGTGAGCAGACTATGTCATACTATAAGCAATTCAATACAGAGAAGAGAATGAGTTCAAGGTTATTCACTTTAACAACATTTACAATCATTTTATGGTCAATATACAAACTATAAAATTGAACAAAATAATATGAAAACACTATTCACAAAATAAGATTGTCATACCTACGTAGTCCACATAGCTCATGCCACTCACACACCTAATCAGAGTAACCGGAGATAACACTGAGTTGGAACAAAAACAAAATTCAAGAGTATAGTATATGTATGCATGCATGCATAACGAAAGAAATGTGAAAATGGATATATCATAACATGTTACGGAAAAAGAAAGAATATCTGAAGTTGCATATAAACTATAGACTATGACATGCACGCTAGTAATATACAATATATGTTAGTGTATAGAGGGGTACATAAATGTAGTATAGCACAACATAAATGAATGATATTGCAGTCACTGACTTAGTTTGCTAATAATGACAAAGTGCATAACTGTTGATAAATTCATAAAATAAAAATTGGATTGTTTTTATTTTTATGTAGAATCAATAATTAATTTCAGAAGGGGTTTGGTGCTTATTATAGTAGTTTAATAGTTGAAATCATGAGTCAATTGAAGCTAGACCATCATGGAAAACCTAGAAGCACTGAATGGCCGTTTCATCCTACTGTGAGACTCCTCAGTAGTGTGCATACACGATCCTGTCTCACGAGATTCAAACCTAGGATTTGTTCGTCTTGAGAATGAGCGCTTAACCATTAGACCACTGAGCTGGCATCCAACAATGTAAAACTACCATGGCTCACATGGGTATGTTATATGATAAATAATTATCTGGAATTCACTCTTTCATTATTGTGACAAAACGAGTAATCGTAAGGAAACGTAATTAATTCTATACACGTTGTGTATTAAGAGAAAACATTCGTAGTTTTTATTAGGAAATTGAGTGAGTTTAGTAGTGCATTATATATGAATGATTATTTTGATTTGGTACTCAGCGAAATGGACCTAACGCTTAGGTTTCTTCACAGCTCTACCTGAACGTATTAAATATGCAGGCTTAATGCTGGATTTTTCATCCCAATCTGATCTCGTAGTGATTAGTGAGAGGGGTTGTTTATCTGTAGTGCTATCCTCTTTGTCTTGTTGGTCTTCGTAGAAGGCTGATTTTGTTCTATCTATTTAGATAGTTTCCTTCTTTCCACACATGTTGATGATGAGGTGTTTGTTAGCTCGCTTAATTACTTCACAAGGTTGTTTCAATGGCGTTTTAATGGCGTCGACTCGGACAAAGACGAATTTACACGTTTCCAGGCGCGTCTCATGTTGCACGTAATTATTAAGTTCACGCGCAGTTATTGCTTTGATATTTTGCATCGTTTGCATTAGAATACTCACAAAACGATTTGGATCAATTGTTGTGTCTGGGTCTACTAGTTGACCTGGTAGTGTGAGAGTTGTACCGTAAAATAGTTCGGTGGATATGCAACCTCCTTGATAGTTGAACGGATTCCCAGCAGTACGAGTGGTAGTGCCGTCACTTCACTCCGGTATATCAGCTTGTGCCGTCGGAGGGCGTTTCAACTGGCGGTGAAATATTTCGACCAGACTATTAGCTACTGGATGATAAGCCGTTGTTCTGATGTGGTTTACTACCAGAAGTTTGGTAAATTCCTGGAATAGCACGGATTGAAACTTAGGACCACGGTCTTCAGTAACAATCGAGAGTACTCTGTCTGTGACTGTTTCTGCGTATGTATCTTTGATAGGGCATGCTATCGCCCATCTTGTAAACCTCTCCACTGCGATAAGAATGTATGAAGTTTGATGGTGACAGGGGACCAACCATGTCTAAATAAATATGTTGAAAGCGTTTATCAGGCAACGGAAACTTCCCAAGGGGACTAATTATGTGTCTTTGAACTTCGCTGCGTTCACATTGCATGCAGCTTCGTGTTCACCTTTTTACATCCAAGTTGATTTTAGGTCAGTCCTAGGATTAGACATCGACCGCTTCGTGGCCAAGTGTTGAGACTGTTAAGCAAGATCTCATTTACCTCACGGCTTGGACTGTGGTACACAAAAACAATCAGAATCTCTTGCCCCTTACATTGCAAGCGGAAACTGACTAATTCACACGTCTCACTTTCATGGGACGCACTGTCGATAATGGCAAATGAGAAAGCATTCCTAATGAATAGAACCGTTCCCCCTCCTTTACGCTTCTGGATTCTGTCGGCTCTTAATAAAGTAAAACCCTCCATTTCAACTTCCATACTATCTTTAGGGTGCATCAGCCAAGTTTCTGTGACTGCGATTATATCTGACTTTGTAGGGTCAATCTGTGCACCTAGTTCCGACCGCCTATTGAGCAAACTTCGGTAGTTAGTGTAACACATCCGAAGCCTATTTAAATGGCTTCATGCTGCACCCAGAATGGCTACGATATTATCCTCTGTCGAAGCCTCACAACCCGAAAATTTACAATTTCTAGGTCCCATTCACCAGCGTCTAACCTAATTTGTATTTCTTTCTCGACTTTCCGTCTTCAGACACGGTCTGCCATCGGCAAGTCCTCACGGACATAACCTTCTGAATCCTCTAATTTATGTCCATTCTGTAAAATTAAGTCCCGTTCATTAGGAGATTTGAAGACCACTTTAAGCAACCTGGTTTGATCTGGTTTTAAATTCGCTTGACTACCTAGTCTATGCACCTTTAGCGAGGTGACTCCGGAGATATTCTGAGGCATAAGTTGATTTAGTAGCAGCTTTATCAACCTAATGTCATGCTCGAAACCAGTTCTCGGTTCACAGCTTTCACTCTCCTTGATTCTATGAAAAATAACTGACCTGTCACTGTGATCAGTCTTCGATTTCTCGATTACTTTGGGCGAGTAGCATTCTCCTTTATATCGTTATGTGGTTTCTCGATTACGATCTGTACCCATTCGTCAACTTTCGTTGGACTAGAAACTACAGTCGCATCAAACACACTGTGCGATTCCGAATGGTTATCAACGACTTCGGAAATCAGGTTATGTTTCCTACTAGAAACAGATCGAGCCATGCGATTGCAATTCCTAGGTGTTTCCTGGTAGGTACCATGATTTGATTTTAAGTCCACCATCACCAAAACCACACACTCTCTTAAGACCAGAGAAAAAGAACCGTTTATTATTACCAGACGTTCGAAGAATCCGAAAGATTTTCAAGGAGAAACATTATGTGACAATTCGCCGTCAGTCAGTCAGCTGCAACGTGGGACCAGGCACGTATATGCATCGGTCCATGTTGCCATACCGCATTAGCACAACAACATGAACACCGAATTCATAGAAGTAGTCACATCAAGAGTAGTACTATATAAAAGAAAGATTGTGTATAAGGAGATAGTACAGGAATAAAGAATTAGTTCATAGAAAGAGGGATATCAAGCGATTTTAATCTCTTAGTTTAAAGGAAGACAGAAAGTGTATACACCGACGCCATTTTCATCGATTCTGAGCCGTGTCACCAAGAGTCTCCAACCATTGGTTACGATAGTCAAAAGGACCGTAACCACGTAGTCTGCATCTACCAACATGGCTTAGACCAGAAGTTAGTGACTTCAAGCACTGATGCCACGTTTTGGTTTGGCCACCCCTAACTTTCTTCCAATCAGCCCTAACACCAGTTAGCATTGCGCGTCGTGGTAATCGGTGTTCAGGCATACGCAGCACGTGGCCCAACCATCTCAGTCGATGAAGATTCATAACCTCATCAACTGATTTACCATCATTCCCTAATACCCTGCGTCTAACCTCACTATTACATACCCGGTGATCCCAGCAGATACCCGCAATAATTCTAAGGCACCTGTGGTCAAATACTAGGAGAAAAGCGCATCCCAAACATTCTAGCATTAATAATAATAATAATAATTTATTCTCAAATAACATTTTGTTACATGAGTCATGCCAGTTTACAGGCAAGATCAAATTGTTACAAATGATACAATTTCCAACTGTAGTAAATTAATCAGCTGGGTCTATAATTTATAAGATATGAATGTAGAATGGTTTTAGTCGGTATCACAGTTAGCGCGCTTCATGAGAGTTGCGTTGCGACGTGCAACTGACGGTCGATACTAGATTCATGTGCAGTTGAGGGCTTCTAGAAATCGCAATCTTATATCCCTTTGGAATATTTGAGTCTTTAAAGATGGTGCAGGACGGGGTCACTCGTTCCGTATCTCAAGGGGGCTGAAAAACGGTTCAAGAAAACAAAAAAAGGACGAGAAGACAATGTTCATGAAGAAGTGGTTGAGGTATGACTACTCAGTCTGATTCTCTTTCATTAAAGTATTTTAGTAAGCAGGAACATCCTAATAGGTTAAAGGAAATAACTGTAGACAAGGTATGAGTGAATAATCAACTGACAAATGGAGGTGGTTCAAAAAGAAACTGAGAGTATGAGAATATGTAGTTATAAAATATAGTGCTAAAAGCAGTGTTACGATACACAAATGGCTGTTTCCCTTTTTTTGTCGACGCTATTGGAGCCTTTTTTAGATTTTATGGGGTCTTGAGTAGGCTTCGTTTTTTTTTTATCGAATTGTCTAGTTTGCTTGTAATAGGATTACTGGGTAGGAAGTTAAACCAATTTAACATTCTAAACACGATTTAAAGAGGTATTTTGCATGATAAGTCATCATCAATACCACTAGTTCGTGACATTCCAATAGACCATAAGGAGCCGTAATTTCACAAAATGTTCTGCCCTACAGACATGGGTGGATTGAGGTTATCTCCCCGCCATCATGTTTGCTGGTCAGTAACGCCACCCTCCCTCCTTTTGTGATTTTAGGCTCTCTTACGTTTGCGGTAAGTATGCATACTGCTTTAATCAAAGCACATGGTTGGAATACACTGTCTCTACTAGTTCCATGTTACAAGTAAATCATGTAGTTAAAGCGTTCGTATTATGGGTTAGATGTCCATTTAGTATATCACACTGCTATGAAGATAACTAATGGTGAAAGATAAAAAAAAACAGGTTAGATTATATGTGGTTTAAAGATAGTAGGACTAGTAGCAAATCAAATGATATGAAAGAGTATAAAATTGTAGAATTTTTAGGGTAAGAAATATAAAACACAGAGCAACTCACAAGATTTTCTGATCAATTTTGAGCTTCGCATGATCAGCCATAGTAGATCAGCATCCATAAGATTACTGAGTTATCTGTCTACTTGCAATAGAAAAAAAAAGACATGACACTTAGGAAGAAAAATGTTTATTTAACCAGTAGAGGGATTTGGGAACTGAAAGTGAGGGTTAGGAGCATTAGGCCTGGATTAATGCACAATGAATAATAGGAAACGGCAAACCGTATGTCCTATAATTTAGTTGTATTCATATTAATAATAGTTGGGCTCGTTATATTCTTGTTCAGTCTAGAAATTAGGCGGTCCATAATAAAGTGCTTCATTGGTGGGCGGGAGTTCAAGGAAAGATTGAAGCTCTTTAGAGCCTAGAAACAGGGTTATTAGCCTTTTGAATCTGGTAAATGTGTCACAGTTACGGATAGGCAATGGCAACCTGTTCCACAATAAACTATATCGCACTGTAAAAAACTTACAACGCACTTGTTTTTGGTGTTTTACGGTGTGTAGTGTATATGCGTTGTTTCTTAGTCTATAGGCTGGGTCGTGAATCATAGTTGGGCAGGAGGTTAGAAATGAGAGTCCATATATCGCTTTGTAGAGAAATATTAAATTATTCTTTCCCTACGGTGCCATAAAGGTTCTAAAGAGAGGTGCTTACATCTATCTGTGTAGTCGGCATTAGAGTTACTTCCCAGCAGTTGGCGTGTGAAGCGTTTTTGAACGTCTTCTACTCTTATCTTGTCGGTGGTATTCATGTTAGAGAAGATAAAAGAGCAGTACTCCAGGGAAGGTCGTACACATATTTTATAGAGAGTAAGCTTAGCCTCTGTTGTGAAGAAATTTCTCATTATGAAACCGATTTGCCGTCTACATTTAGAAATAATGGATGATGCATGTTCTTCAAAGTTCAGACTTCTTGTGTAATTAATACCTAGATCGTGTACTGATTTGAGTGTCTGGACTCTACTTTTATTTAAATCAAGTTGCAGTTCATAGGGATGCTTTCCAAACTGCATGATCCCGCACTTGTTGAGGTTAAATGGTAATTGCCATTTTTCACTCCAGATAGTTAAGTTATTGAGGTCATTTTGGATCAGGGGTACACTTTCGTTTAGGGTCTCAGGCTTATAACTGTATACTATCTTGAGATCATCAGCATATAAGTATGGTTTCCCAAATGTTATAGTGTTACATATATCGTTTATATACATAGGAAACAAGAGTGGGCCTAATACGCTTCCCTGGATGACTCCACTAGTTATGGGTTTAGGTGATGAGAGACAGTCATTGTACTTTACCATCTGTTTACGTTTTGTTAAGAACGAAGCAAACCATGAGTACAGTGGGTCGTTTATTCCGAAGGACTTCAGTTTGACGAGAAGCCTTTTATGTGGGACCTTATCAAAGGCTTTTTTAAAGTCTAAGAATAGGACTGATACAAGGAGTCCGTTGTCTCTTCAGAGTTATATCATTCAGGTAGTCTACTAGGCATGTATCGCATGATCTTGACCTAAGAAATCCATGCTGGGAAGTCGAGATGAGACTATTAGCAAGTAGATGTTGGACTACAGCCGCCTTAACTACTTTTTCCATCACTCTAGATACCACTGAAGTTATGTTTATGGGTCGGTAATTGTCAATATTTGCTTCAGGTCCTGTTTTAATTTTGGGAATGATATGTGTAGTTTTCCAGGCAGTAGGGTAACACGCTGTAGAGAGTGATATCGCAAATAGCTTGAGAAGCAAAACACACATATCCCCTCCACGTTTTAGCATGCTAGCTGGAATACCATCTGGTCCATCAGTGTATGAGTGTTTCAATGTACTGATTGCCTTAGAGATATTTTGTACATTAAAGTTTACATTAGTAATTTCATAAGGAGGTACTGGGATTGGTTCTGAATCGTTTAGTGGTTTTTCGTTAGTTAGTGAGCAACAAAATTGTTCACTAAATAGTTCCGCAACAAGTTTAGGGTCTTCGTATACTTGTTTGTCTTTAATGAATACGCTCCCTCTCGATTTGGAACGTTTAAGTTTATTTTGAAGGAGTATGGTGAGTGAAGAGAAGTTATTGTTATGTTCGACTGCACGTTTTTCCTGTGCGACTGCTTTTTGTGTACTTAATGCCTCTGTTCGGATAATTATTTCAGTCATCGTCACCAAAGAGGAGAAGTCATTAAGGTTATGGAATCGAGTACAATGTCTTTGAAGACGTCTTCGTGTACCGACCGGTATATAAAGATCTTTGGAGACCGTAGGTCTACAGTATTCTAAAGGTGCGATTTTGTTTATGATACTTCTGATGTTGAGATAAAATATATTGGTTAGTGTGTCGGTATTGTTTGCAGTAAAGAAAGTTCCCCAATCAGTGCTTCTTAGGTGATTGTGGAAGTTATTCCAATCAACCTTGCGATAGTTTCTACGAAGTGTTGCGGTTTTACATCTACCGGTTGTGGTTTTTATATTAAGGCTGCATATGACAATGTTATGATCACTACCTGGGAACGTTTTTCCAATATACACAGTATTGGGGGTGACGCCACTGGTAAAGACTAAGTCCAAGATATTTTGATGTCTGGTAGGGCCATTGACATACTGAGTCCATTGTCCGAGCTCTAGACATTCTATAAATGATTCATAACGCTTCGGCGCCCTGATTGGGAACCAAGAAATTTCGGGCAAATTGAAGTCACCACAAATAAGCTTGCCTGTGAATGGAAGAGATGATGCTAGTGTGAATACCTCCGATAGTATTGCTATGTCATCTATCGGTGCGTTGGGTTGACGGTAAACACAGCCGAACAGTAAGGTAACGGAATTCGACGGCTTTAATACAATCCACACCGAATCCTTCAGTTTGTTTAGTTCAGGCATATCACATAGTAGTGAGTTTAGGCTAGAGTGAGCGTAAATCAGGCATCCTCCGCCTCGTCCCTTCAATCTATCACTTCTATATAGTAAATAGTTGTCAAGAGATATACTTAGGTCGGAAATATTACTGTTAGTCCATGCTTCAGATATCATAATAAGTGATGGTTGATATATGGATACAAACAGGGCTAAATCCGTCTTTTTATTGCAGATCGACCTAGCGTTGATGAGACATATATTAAACAAATGGCCTACTAGGTTAAAATGAGTGAGAGTATCTCGAATAAAGTCGTTGTAACCCTCACGGGTGTGATATGGGTTTAAAATGACGGATTGGATTTTCTTCAATAGCTCGGTATTTTGATAGCTAGACTTAATGGGGGATGTATCAAATGAGCTAGTGAAGTTGATTGGGGAGTTTACCCAGGAGGAAAGGGAGGGAGTACTCTCTGATGGAAACTGTACGGGGGAAACGCGTTTATGTTTTGCATGTGGTTTGAAATAACTTGAGCTATATTCTTCAACAGAGGTGTCACTAGAGGTCGTATTCCAAAAAAATCTTGTACTGACCTGCTGTGAAGTGTATGGTTGTTTGCAAAATAGTCTTGGTGGTTAGGCGCGTAGCCTCTGTTATAACTATTTACGCTAGCGTGAGAAGGGTCTGCTGCGCGTAACTGGAAGGAGTTGCGACTATTATTGTAAGTGGGAGCCGTTTCCATGTGGTGGGTTGGTACTAAAGGGTGTGAAAAGTTTTCTTTCTGAGAGTAGTTACAATTATGATCCTGGGGAATGTAAATAGGGTGTGAAGTGAGAAACCTATTATTACCATTCTTATTAATGGGATACCTATAGAGCAGTTGGGTTCAACCTTATGTGTTCCCCTGCTCGGTATCGTGAGTCTTGTCTTCCCACTCTTTTTTGTCGGAGCTGGAGTCTTTCGTTGTTTCTGTGAGATGAAGTTAGGTTTATTCGAGTCAACCTGTGAAGTATCTTCAGGGGGACTAACTTTTAGGTGTATAGGTGTAGTCGGGAGCGTGTTGTCGCACGCCTCACATCTTAGTACATTACTGAGCGAGCAGCTGGGACTAGACATATTGTTATGTTTTTTGGTGACAGTTGGGGTACGTATCTTATCTAAAGGTTTCTGATCAGCAGACTCATCTAGATCAACAGAGTGATCGAATGTTCGTGGAGTGATGTCATGCTTATTGTTGCAAACTGACTCTGGCTGGTTATTCACTGTAATACTACCATGCAATCCTATCGCTTCACGTCTTCTTACACGACGTTGACAGGGCGTAAGGTCTGGAGTGACTTTTATACTTTTGTAAGGAATGAGTGAGCTAATATTTTTGCTGGAATCAATAAACTGTTTAGCATCATTACAACAGCCAAACATAAACAGGAGGGGGCAAGTAGATCTGTCTGACTTTTTTCTAAGGCGTTTGACTTTGCAGTTAACGTTCAGCATACCGCATGCTCTAAGGCAAATATCCCTCAACTTAGATGGGTGTATGCGGTCGGGGAGGTTATACGCAACTGCATTGAAGGAGGACATCACTCTTTTCGTCACTTCTTCAGCCACAAACTCCAAAATACACTCAGCTTTAGTGAGTTGCTCTAGATTCCTATCAGTGTCAAGGCCCCATATGTGCGTGAGGGGTGCTAGTTGCTGAAGTCTGCCGTTTATTTCGGCTAGGGAGTTTTGTAGTTGACGGACGTCAGTAATACATCTATCAATATTTTCATGTGTATGAGACGAACTACTGGACTCATTAGTTTTTGAAATTTTAGATTTAAGCCTTGGTAGAACGTATTGTCTGGTAGACTGTGCTGACTTTTCGATGCACATGGGTATAGTGTCTTGTATGTCAACCAGTCTTACCGTTGGCATACTGCACGCAGAGATGGAGGGGCAGTAACATGAGGATTCAGGTGATGTTAGTGACATTTGTGTACAATGCGCATATTGTTCATTTGTTAGAGGTTTGACATTGTCAGGTACTGAGTCGTCAGTCATAGAGGTTACGGATTTGGACCGTTTATTAGGCTTAGAAGTTGGTGAAATTTCTCTTTTACTGGAGTTATTACCCATGATTTCAAACTGGGTACAGAGCTCGTTCAATCAAATATAGCATCAGAGTATTAGTAGTTGCTAAGTATTAACCTGGCTAATACAAGGATCGGAGACTATGAGTATATAATAAATTTTAGATCTATTTTAGACTTAAGTCCAAAATCGGAATAATAGAAGCTAGTAAGTATCCGTCGAAGTTTTTTTTTTAATTTTTCAGGTTAAATGTACCCGATGTACAAGATAGGATGATAGTCTTCGTATAATACACCCTACAAATGAACAAGTCGAAGAATTTCAAGACCACGTGAAAAACAGTTACGAAAGAACGAAGGATGTTCCACTGAGGTGAGTGATATGAGCAAGCTTCACCTGCCAAATTATTTATTTCCTAGATTTTGTCTCTAATAACAGACAATGAGAAAGTTGGATGGTAACATCCAACAAATTCCCTATGGACAGATTCTATAAATCCAAACAATAATCCTCAAATAACGACAAATTCAAAAACCACCTAGGTGACTTTCACATTTTCCTTTCCTGGTTAATTTACTACGTTCTTAGTACTTTTTAACTTATACAGATTTTTTCCCTTAGACTGGGTGTATATACTTCATACAAGCCACTTTCAAAACCGTTTTGTTGTATAAGACAAATTTAGTAGCTTTATACGACCAATACTAATATTAAAAGTGTTTTATTTCCAGACGCAACAGTTTACATCAAAGAATGGTAAATACTTGTTGGTGGTTCTCATTATCATACTTTTTTACATACTTATAAAGATTATGCACTAACGTAACGAGTACTACTACAGCATGATTTAGAATGTAATCATATAACTCAATTTCATCGGCATCATTCAATTTTTCTTCTATTACATTTTTAATTTCTACTACTTTGCATAGCTAATCCCCAAATCAAAGCTTTTCACAAAGGGTTTCTCAAAATCACCATAAAGCTTTCTTACGACTTGACAAGCACGTAATATGGCGATCTAAGCGATGAAACTAAGATAGAGAACAGTCAATAACCTGACTATTAACTCTTTACACAAATAGTGTTGTTTCCTCACAGTTACCTTTATACAAACACTGACTAAAAGTTCATACCAGTATCATAGAGATGGGTAGGGAGTTATACTCCCCTTGACTAAAACCTAAGCTCTAATGGATTCCTTTCACTTTATCATTTACGAACACCTAATTAACTGAAGATATCGTACAGTATATTACCTATAACACACCTATCTTAGTTATATTGATTTCACTCATTTTATAAGCGATTCGTCAAATAATCAGAATATTGTGTTAACAACATAAATCTCACAGCCGCACTCACGTCAATTCTGTTCCTTATCACTAGTTTTATATAAAAAACACATTTTATATAAATGTCATATTTTTTTCTCGCTTGTGGCTTTTACATTTGTTTATTATTAATATAAACAGAAGACACTTGTACTGTGCATACAGTAACCAGCTAACACAGTGTTCCAAAGTCACTTGTTGGGGCACTCCCGAATATTAATTTGTTCTTTTATCCTCATTTTTCCTCATATCTGAACAACTTACAATCAGCAAACATCGTATTCAAGTGAGTTTGTGAACGAAAACCTCGGCCCCACACGCACTCGAACCTCTGACCTCCTGAAAGCTAGACCACACCGGCCTATGACAGTATTTTCACACTAATTAATTATTTAAAATACTTATGACTAATAAAACTTACACATTTATAGGGTGCGGACCAACTCGTTACCTAGAGAACTTGAATAAATGTAGCTTCAGTACATCATTAAGATAATTAGGAGTAATTGAATTGTAGTATGAATTAAGAATCCCAGGGATAACGCAATTGAATCAAGAAGTACTACACAAGCACTAACCAATGTACTGTATTTAGAGTTCGAAATCAAACATTCAACAAGTACAAAGCAATCATTAGTTCATTCAAACACCACATCCGCCACAGCTTAAATTGGAGTCCAGGTGTCTGTAATTGATTGCCCGTTTTCTTCCTAAGTTCATCCTGTGTCTGTCCAACAGTGTATTGGATAAAGACTCTGTATTATCTAGGATACACTCATTAGTATTAGAATTAACAACCGAAATCGGAACAGACTCACTTGATTTCTGGGATTGTGAACAATCACCATGCCGGTTGAATACTGGAACTACTACTACCTAGGATATGAACCATAGACTATCCTCCCCCACGAAATAATGTCGGATCTTCATATCCCCAAGTTATGAATAATGTGGCTTCATTTAAAACATTTAGCATTACGAAATGCACATGAATTACGAGAATAAGTTTTCCACATGATAAACATTCGCCAAACTTGGTCTCACCTTTGTGATTTCCTTTGTAATTCCTTGTTGAAACACCTTTCAAATTTACACGAGAATAGGAGCCACTGTTAAACGAACGCAATTTTGATTGACCCTGAGATTGTATTCCATCATGACGACTAAGCAAAGTATTAGAAATATTCATCGACTGGATATCAAGTTCATTCACTGCCTCGTAGTTAATACACGCAGTTCTAGCATCTTGAAAGGAACAGTTGGGCATTCTTAACAGCTCTCTTTCCAATTTTGGTATGTTGATTCCTGCGGTTAATCGGTCTCTCAGTTGCACATGAAGTTGATCACCAAAATTACATTTGGCAGCTTGTTTCTGCAATTCAAGGATGAATTCCTTAACCTTTTGGTCATTTCGACGAGTCATCTTATGAACCTTTGCCCTTTCACGGCATTCGAAACTAGTGCACTTTACATGATTCACTAATAACTCCTTAATAGTTGCATAAGGAAGTGAGATAGGTTTTTCTGGATAGGCCAAAGTTTTCAATAAGCTGTATGCTTCTTTTCCGATGAATGACAGGAAATGTGCCACAATTTTATCACATTTAACATCCTTCTTGGTCATGCTCCAAATTTCAAACCTGTCTAAATAATCCTCAAAAGCTTCAGAAGTTGAATGAATATCTAACTGTTCCAACGCAGGCTTCATCGCGACGCCAATATGATAATTAGAAGTAATTGAATTATAGTATGAACTAAGAATCCCAGGGATAACGCAATTGAATCAAGAAGAACGACACAAGCACTAACCAATGTACTGTATTTAGAGTTCGAAATCAAACATTCAACAAGTACAAAGCAATCATTAGTTCATTCAAACATCACAATCATGCATACCTACATCAAGTCATCAAATGGTGGCTGACACAAATTTATTCGATCCCCGTACTACCTACTTCTATTTTCCTCCTTAAATGTATTTTGTACTTTCCCGGGTAAAGGAGCATACTTACACACCCGCGGTTACGAACTCAGTTATAAGTGGAGGTCATCATAGACACAAGGTCATATATTGGAACGAGCTAAGTGAAAAGTCCAACTTCAAGCAAATTCACACATTTACATATATACTTTTGAAGTATATATTTTTGTTTTCACACCTGTCCGTACACAAGATGTCTACACCGTGTCTATCGCCTTCCAGATTACCAATCCATTATGGAAGCCAAACACGTGCAACCGAAAAATTATCAATTATATTGTGTATTTCTTTTTCACACCTTATTATTTCATGCAGGCAGTGGGCAGTTCTTCGTGTTTGGTTGGTTTTCATTATTGCTTTCGAAGCGGATTCTTCTTCATTTTTTTACTTGAGGGCGACTGAAGAGACAGATGAATAAACACCTGATAGCCTGACAGAGCATGGAAAAACCGTGCCTCACCAACATGGTGTTAGGTAGCCCGCTCGTTGCATTCCCTCGGATTGAAGTTTTCGCGCTTTTCGAACGCGAAGTTTAGTCCTAACGTGGTTTGCATTTCTCAAACTTTTGCTGTGTTCTTACGCAACTGAAATACCATTTCTGATCTAAAGAATCTATTCTGAGCTATACGCTCGGTAAATTACTTTTTTTCGAGTTTCGCACAATTTAATATTTAATTGTGGTTTCGCCTCAGCTCACTATTCGGTTTCTTTATCAGTTCCTCAACAGTGGTTCCTAAAGACATAGCAGGTGATTGGACCCACGTTAACAGAGCTAAAAAAGACCGGGCGTCACCGTCTAAGCTGAATATCCCAAGTGTTGTATGGAAGTCAACTAGTGATTTGATCGCACAGTCTACCCCCAAGAATGTCCGCCCGGTCATCAAAAATACTAGGATTCAGAAACGCGCTTCGACCTTGATGAACATGCATTAAGCACTACTGATAATTCTACAAAAAATATACGTTTAATTTCGGCCAATAAATTTATCCCATGAACTACCATTCACTAATCTGATCGTGACACAAACAAGAGTTGAAAACACCTAATTACCAACAATCTCTTATCCACCTTTCACTAAACAGCGAATAATCGAATAACGAATAGACGAGGCGTAATAGTATCTATCCATGCTGTATTCCGACACTTTAGTTTAAGAAAAGAACCTCATCCATTTCAAATGATATTTTTCAATGGTGAAACTTCATCAAAACGGACATTCACAACGAAACACTTTACTGATTGCAATGGTCACATAATCATGTATACACGATTCGGTTAATTGACAAGTGCAATATTGTAAACTCTAGTGAAACTAATCAGCTTTATTGAATGAAAACAATCATGTCAATACAAAAAAGCAAATGGGATATATTCTACCAACACAATTACATCAGTTATTACGTAAACGATCATGGAAGTGGTATGTAGTTCCATGAAACAATCTTCAATGTCTTGAAATGATAAACAAAATAGAAAGTGTGTTTGATAAAACACAAAATGGGAATAACAACGTCAACATGATGAAAACAATCGACAAGACGATTGTGAGAGTCGTGGATTAATTGATTTTCTTCCTTCTATACATTCATAGACCTATGACATAGCCAATGCATGCAACACAGAACGAGACGACTATTGGAGTAAGGATGTACACGTATTGGAGAGATTTTCTTTCCTCATTGTCTCCAGTCATATCTGTAGTGATATTCTGAAAAGAATGAAACAGTACAATAATCACTAAATATAAACAACTTACCAAACGGCATTCAGTTTCTTGTGTTGTCTTCTTCAATTCACTTCTCCTGAAAGTGCTTCAGTAATTGGTAGAGTTGTTTCAGTGTGATCAATATCTGTTGGTTCACTCGAAACGTCGACAATCGAGCTCTTCAAAAGAAAGAAACAGTGGCAATACAACTAAATATCAAATAGTTCATCATTCATTATACACCATTGTCAGCATTGATAACAGAAGCGAATTCAACAAACAGTTACATAATTTACATTTGCACAATGGAATATCTGCTACCGATATGACAGTCAATGTGATGATAAGTACACAGTATCCTACAAAGAACTGACGAATCATGTTTGGGTGATGAAATTCATTTCCTGGATGTCACATCTCATCACAATCTAAATATTAATCAACAAACATATAAGTGAGAGCTGTATTGAATCAATCCGTCCAGGATACACATTTCTCGACAATGAATCAACAATTAGATTCTACGAAATTTCACTTATTATCCAAACGTAACTACATAATTTCCAACAGAATACACTTCGTCATTCAAACCGGTTTCATCGGTATTCCTCAACAGTTCACGTTGATATGTGGTCGTTTTCTTCCTAAGTTCAGCCTGTGTCTGTCCAACAGTGTATTGGATAAAGACTCTGTATTATCTAGGATGCACTCATTCAGTCAGTCAGCTGCAACGTGGGACCAGGCACGTATATGCATCGGTCCATGTTGCCATACCGCATTAGCACAACAACATGAACACCGAATTCATAGAAGTAGTCACATCAAGGGTAGTACTATATAAAAGAAAGATTGTGTATAAGGAGATAGTACAGGAATAAAGAATTAGATCCTAGAAAGAGGGATATCAAGCGATTTTAATCTCTTAGTTTAAAGGAAGACAAAGGGTATATACCACGACGCCATTGTGATCGATTCTGAGCCATGTCACTAAGAGTCTCCAACCATTGGTTACGATAGTCACGCTGACCCCAACCAGGCAATCTGAATCTTCCAACATGGCTCAGACCAGAAGTTAGTGACTTCAAGCACTGATGCCACGTTTTGGTTTGGCCACCCCTAACTTTCTTCCAATCATCCCTAACACCGGTTAGCATTGCGCGTCGTGGTAATCGGTGTTCAGGCATACGCAGAACGTGGCCCAACCATCTCAGTCGATCAAGATTAATAACCTCATCAACTGATTTACCATCATTCCCTAATACCCTGCGTCTAACCTCACTTTTACGTACCCGGTGATCCCAGCAGATACCCGCAATATTTCTAAGGCACCTGTGGTCAAATACTAGTAACTTACGAATATCTTCTACTCTTAAAGGCCATGTTTCGCAGCCGTATAGTAGAACGGAACGAACTGCCGCGCAGTATACTCCTCCCTTAATTGATAGACGGATATCTCGCCTTCGCCATAGATGAAGTAAGTTGACAAAGGCTAAACGAGCTTTTCGAATCCGTGCCGAGATTTCGTCAGACACCAACTCATTACGGCCGATCAGACTTCCAAGATAAGTGAAGTTGTCGACGCGTTCGACTACTTCACTCCCTTTCCTTAGTTCAAGTGTTGACGTAGACCAGTCCTGAAGTAACAACTTGCATTTAGAGGGAGAAAAGCGCATCCCAAACATTCTAGCATTGTTGCTCAGTGCTACCAAAAGACTCTGCATTTCATCAGCGTCTTCACCAAACAGGACTATGTCAACTGCGTATTCTAAGTCAATAAGTGGACCTCCTGGTAGCAGATCAATACCCGACAATTCAGTCGATGAGAGCGTTATTTCCATCAGGAGGTCTATGATGAAGTTAAACAAAAATGGAGAAAGTGAACAGCCTTGGCGGACATCACTTGAGGTTGCAAAAGCAGATGACAGTTCGCCATAAGCTCTGACTCGACTAGTAGTGTTCGAGTATAGAGCCTTCACAAGGTTTATGTACTTCTGGGGTACGCCTTTCAATGACAGACACTGCCACAGAACCTCTCGATCTACCGAGTCAAATGCTGCTTTTAAGTCAAGGAAGACCACCATTGTCGGATGCCGATAAGTATGTCTGTGTTCTAGAATCTGACGAATGGTGAATATGTGGTCGATGCAGCCACGACCAGGTCTGAAGCCAGCTTGATTGTCTCGTATTTGCAGTTCACGAGTCTTAGTTAGGCGTCCGAAAATTATCGAGACTAGTATTTTAGATACTATATTAGTCAAACTAATCCCTCTGTGGTTGTCACAGGATGATTTTGACCCTTTCTTAAATATTGGGACGATAAGTGATTGTGACCAGTCAAATGGGATTACGTCTAACTCGCAGATTTTAGCTAAAATATTAGTCAACCTAATCGCTAAAACTAGACCACCATCTTTAAACACCTCTGGGGCCAATCCATCTGGACCAGCTGCCTTTCCTTGTTTCAAATTAGCTATAGCCTTTTGAACTTCAGCTAGAGTTGGGGGACCTACTTCAATGTTCCATTCACACTGTCTGGGAATGGAGGGTAGTTGTAGAGTAGCTGTAGGCCAGCTGAATTGTTCTCTAAAATGTTCCGCCTATCGTTCTAAACGTCTGGACTGGGAGCAGATGAGAGTGTCGTATTTTTCCGAAATAGTCTGACTTACACTTGACTTATTAATTCCAGTTTCTTTTATTAGTCTGTAGAGTTGTCTTGTGTTCCCTATAATCTCCGCCTTTTCCAACTCTTTTGCTTTCGTTGCCCACCACTGCTCACGATCATTCTTTAGACTTTTGTTTAATCTAGATCTGATTTCTTTACGCTCTTCATCGTATTCAGAACCTGATGGGATGAGTTTGCGAGAATCTATCAGTGCAATAGACCTTAACGAAATCCATTGGTTCTTTGTAATCCTGTGGTTTAAATCACGGGTAGATGTCACTGCTGTTTCCACAGCTGCTTGTATGTCTTTCCAATCAACATCGGGGTCAGCCTAATTTTCAGAACTACCTAAGTGTGACCTCAGTTGTTCTTGGAACCTACTTTTGGTTTTCTCATTACTCAGTTCAGTTCTAATGAGTCTTTTTGTGTGGCTATTTTGCGTCCAGTCAGGCGCAAGCAGATGCGTGCTCGTATTAGGGCATGGTCGGCGTCCAAACAGGTACTCCAGAATGAGCGACAATCTTCTATTGACCCTCTCCAACGATGACTGATGGCAATATGGTCTATTTGAGTCCATCGTTGGTTTGGTGCAGGGGGTCGCCATGTTAGACGATGTCTCTCCTTATGCTTAAAATTTGTGTTTGCTAAAAATAAACGATTGTCTGAGCACAGTTGCAGCAGACGATCATCATTATCTGATCTCTGTGCCGGAATACTAAAATACCCACCTAAATGTCTTTCTGTTTCGTTTAGGCTACCTGCCTGGGCATTAAAGTCGCCTGCTACGAGTACTATGTCAGAGCGTTTAGTTTTCTGAAGAAGTTCAGACAGCTTTCTGTAAAATTCATCTTTCACTTCATCCGAGCTGCAGTCAGTGTGAGCGTAGGCAGAAACGACGAAAAGGCAACGACGTATGTCCCTATCCCTCCGAGTTCATAGTGTGCGTACGTTGAAGGTTCCAATGTGTAGTTTGGAGCGAGGTTTCAGTAGACATGGCACAGTGTTTTGCGCACTAGAATCACCGGCTGTGATGACACTTGAAGAGCAAGCCGAAAGAGGGAGTTTAGATTTGAAAGTCGATGTAAGAGGAATAATAGGGATTGAAGCGGGAGGATGACTATGAATACAGTGGTCTTGAGTGCTGTTAGAGGTATGAGGGCGGTTATCACTTCCCGGTTGCCCACACCGTGGAAGGGTTCTGCTGGAGGTGCCTGAAAAGGAAATTGGATTAGAGGTGATCATAGTGACCTGAGAGCGTGACCGCAGTGCCCAAGGGACAGCTGCTTGAGGTCGGTCACACACGACCTTTTTATGAGTAATTTTTGTGTTAGCTCCGTACTTGTTGAGACCGTACCACCAGAGACGGATATCCGTGGGATAAGGCGAGATGTGCATTTTTAGGATCGACCTTCTCTAACCCCACCCCTCCTTGTGGGAAGGCAGCATCTCTGTTATGCTGGTTGTCTGAAGGAAACACCTTACTGCTGTCACACCTCTGTACAGTCAGCAGTACGACTTCGCCTTCGGACCTTGGTTTTGTTGCTTTTAGTCTTACCGCTCCTCTACCGACCTGTCTGGCACGGTAGGACCTTAAGGAACGGTTGTTCCAGCCAGTTTAGCTCAGTTGCTTCATCACGATAGGCAAGCCCGACCACCACGTCAAGGTAACATCAACGGTCAAGGACGCACTCATTAGTATTAGTAATAACAACCGAAATCGGAACAGACTCACTTGTTTCTGGGATTGTGAACAATCACCATGCCGGTTGAATACTGGAACTACTACTACCTAGGATATGAACCATAGACTATCCTCCCCCACGAAATAATGTCGGATCTTCATATCCCCAAGTTATGAATAATGTGGCTTCATTTAAAACATTTAGCATTACGAAATGCACATGATTTACGAGAATGAAGTTTTCCACATGATAAACATTTGCCAAACTTGGTCTCACCTTTGTGATTTCCTTTGTAATTCCTTGTTGAAACACCTTTCAAATTTACACGAGAATAGGAGCCACTGTTAAACGAACGCAATTTTGATTGACCCTGAGATTGTATTCCATCATGACGACTAAGCAAAGTATTAGAAATATTCATCTCTCAGTTGCACATGAAGTTGATCACCAAAATTACATTTGGCAGCTTGTTTCTGCAATTCAAGGATGAATTCCTTAACCTTTTGGTCATTTCGACGAGTCATCTTATGAAATTTTGCCCTTTCACGGCATTCGAAACTAGTGCACTTTACATGATTTAATAATAACTCCTTAATAGTTGCATAAGGAAGTGAGATAGGTTTTTCTGGATAGGCCAAAGTTTTCAATAAGCTGTATGCTTCTTTTCCGATGAATGACAGGAAATGTGCCACAATTTTATCACCTTTAACATCCTTCTTGGTCATGCTCCAAACCTTTCTAAATAATCCTCAAATGCTTCAGAAGTTGAATGAATATCTAACTGTTCCAACGCAGGCTCCATCGCGACGCCAATATGATAATTAGGAGTAATTGAATTGTAGTATGAACTAAGAATCCCAGGGATAACGCAATTGAATCAAGAAGTACTACACAAGCACTAACCAATGTACTGTATTTAGAGTTCGAAATCAAACATTCAACAAGTACAAAGCAATCATTAGTTCATTCAAACACCACAATCATGCATACCTACATCAAGCCATCAAATGGTGGCTGACACAAATTTATTCGATCCCCGTACTACCTACTTCTATTTTCCTCCTTAAATGTATATTCTACTTTCCCGGGTTAAGGAGCATACTTGCACACCCGCGGTTACGAACTCAGTTATAAGTGGAGGTCATCATAGACACAAGGTCATATATTGGAACGAGCTAAGTGAAAAGTCCAACTTCAAGCAAATTCACACATTTACATATATACTTTTGAAGTATATATTTTTGTTTTCACACCTGTCCGTACACAAGATGTCTACACCGTGTCTATCGCCTTCCAGATTACCAATCCATTATGGAAGCCAAACACGTGCAACCGAAAAATTATCAATTATATAGTGCATTTCTTTTTCGCACCTTATTATTTCATGCAGGCAGTGGACAGTTCTTCGTGTTTGGTTGGTTTTCATTATTGCTTTCGAAGCGGATTCTTCTTTATTTTTTTACTTGAGGGCGACTGAAGAGACAGATGAATAAACACCTGATAGCCTGACAGAGCATGGAAAAACCGTGCCTCACCAACATGGTGTTAGGTAGCCCGCTCGTTGCATTCCCTCGGATTGAAGTTTTCGCGCTTTTCGAACGCGAAGTTTAGTCCTAACGTGGTTTGCATTTCTCAAACTTTTGCTGTGTTCTTACGCAACTAAAGTACCATTTCTGATCTAAAGAATCTATTCTGAGCTATACGCTCGGTAAATTACTTTTTTCGAGTTTCGCACAATTTAATATTTAATTGTGGTTTCGCCTCAGCTCACTATTCGGTTTCTTTATCAGTTCCTCAACAGTGGTTCCTAAAAACATTGCAGATGATTGGACCCACGTTAACAGAGCTAAAAAAGACCGGGCGTCACCGTCTAAGCTGAATATCCCAAGTGTTGTACGGAAATCAACTAGTGATTTGATCGCACAGTCTACCCCCAAGAATGTCCGCCCGGTCATCAAAAATACTAGGATTCAGAAACGCGCTTCGACCTTCAAACAACAACTTACTGAACCTTAACGAACCGGACAACCTGGGAAAACAATAACGGTCCGTGATGACTCTCTCATAATCATGAACCTCAAAGACAACCCTGACCTTCCTCTCAGTTTGCAGGACAAAAATGACAGGATGCTCTGGGGTGAATTGAACAAACAGCTTGAACTTCCTAGAATACAGCCATTCACGGTCACACGGCTCACTCTGGGAAAGGAATCTAAGCATCAAAATCACCCGGGGCTACTTCGTGTAACACTTAAGAATGCTAGATAGTCATTTACTGAAATCCGATCAGAACGTAAGAATACTGCCCGACATACCGTATTCTGAGCGCAATCTCATCCGGAACATCCTCAAAGAATCTCGCAAGAAGTTTTGCCGCGGAAGAAATATAATTGTGCAAGGTGTATCGGAAAACACGGACCCTAGTCAAGCAAACTCTGACATTAGGGAATGGAAATTCATCGAACAGTGCCTGAGGCTCAAAAATATACAGACTCAACATGTGACGAGACTAGCCAAGGAGGACAGTGATTCTAGGAATCCGTATTGTGCTCTGTAAGATTCTCTACTACTTCGAAGTGCCTAGTCTGAGTCATATATAGGAAGCCCACTGCCGACTTTGAGTATGACAATCGTATGCTGGAAGGACCATCCTGCTCCACTCGTCTCGGTTTCACTCATATCCTGATTCCAGGGGACTTCAATCTCCCTAGAGTCGATTTCGCGGAACATACGTATATTGGAGGTGAAAACTGTATTGAGATTTGGGATTATACGAAGATGTGAATTCGGCAACTTGTTGAAGAAACAGTCAGACACCGTCGCGCTTAGATTGTGTATTTAAAAACGAAGAATTTCTAGTCGACAACCTCTCAATTCTGGCTCCTCTGGGAATAAGCGATCACGCCGTTATAGCCTTCAGTTTTGTCAGAAAAACTGAGCGAAGATATCCTAACAACAACAGGCGCTGGAATTTCAAACGGTTGAATGTGTCTGCTCTACAGGATTATCTACAATAAGTGGATTGGGATGTTCACCCTCAACTTGATTTGGATGCTCATTAAGACTTCTTACTGCACACGCTCTTATGTGCTACAAAGCAGTCAGTCCCTCAATCGGTCCCCGAAAGCCACAAGCAACCTACAATCATCAAGAACCACACTCTTCGTTTGTTAAGCCGTAAAAGGCACTGTTGAGCATAATACAAACGAACTAACAACAACAGCGAGTACAGGCAATAGAAACATATAAGGAACATATGCACGAAGGCTATAAGAGAAGACAGGCTTCAGCACCAGATAAAGCTTATGGATAAATTTATTTCCAATCCATAAAGCTTATTTCGTTACGCAGCCTCCCTTCGTCAAGCCAAAACTGGAGTTTTTCAACTGTTAGGTCCCAAAGACACGATCTTTTGGCTGAGCGATACTCCCGAACATTTCAACCGACCCACATCAACTATACTGATGACAGCTTCATCTGCAACTCCACAGAACTTTCTGTAGTGAACCTGAGCGCTGACTTGGTGTTCCGAAAACTGCAGCATCTTAGAACAGACACTTCTCCTGGCCCAGATATGATCCATTCTGCTATACTGAGTAGAGCAGCTTCAATCCTGGGAACACCGCTTAGCATGATGTTCTCACACTCGTTAAGTCGATGAAAAGTACCGGATAATTGGAAGTTGGCTCATATCACACCAATTTTCAAAGGAGGTCGACGCAGCGAACCTTCAAGTTAACGACCGGTGGCTCTTCTCTATATATATTCAAAAATCATGGAGTCCCTGACACACGATGGTAAACATGACTATCTGCTGTCCTTGAATTTCTTTTCACCCCAACAACATGGTTTCAGGAAATGCTACTCCTGTATGAGGAACCTGCTGACTGCGGTGGACAGATGGACAAGAATCCTTGATCGCAAGGTGAAGGTGGATATCATTTACCTTGATTTCTCTAAAGCTTTTGATAGGGTTAATCACATATATCTTATCAACAAGTTCAGACAATTGGGTATCAAACCACTTCTAATTGATTGGCTCAGTTCATATCTGACGAACCGACATTTTAAGGTCAGGGTAAACTTTAATTTATCACAGGCTATGGAATGTACTTTGCCGATGACGTGAAACTTTGGAGAGAGATATGCAACTGAGAGGATATACAGGCACTTCAGCAGGATCTGGCTTGACTTTAAATTTGGGCAGACGACAACGGACTCACCTTCAACACTTCAAAGTGTAAAGTAGTCCGCCTGCGACACGTCGCAGACTACAGTTACAACTTAGGAAAAACCTCTCTAGTAGTATCACGGATCGAAAAAGATTTAGGAATTCTGGTGTCCTACGTCTTAAAGTCTTACGCCAACTGTGACAGAAATGCCTTTCGAGCAAACCTTGCACTGGTAACATTGAAGCGCATTTTGGATCAGTATGACGGAAGAACTTTCCACATAATCTTCAACAGTTTTATTCGTTTCCATTTAGAGTACGGAAACATAGTATTTCCTCCTACACTCCAAAAGGATAAGGACACTCTGGAGCGTATCCAACGGCGAGCCACGAAATCAGTCCAGGGACCCAAATTCAAACCTTATGAAGAGCGCCTCCAATCGCTTGACCTTTACCCATCAGAGTACAGGCGTCTTAGAGGTGACCTTCTAATGGCTTACAGCATCCTTAACACTTCTGGACATCCTCTTAAACACCTACTTAAACTTAGTCCCAACACTAACCTAAGGGGTAACACCCAGAAATTGGAGATACAACATAGCAGAACGGATTGCAGGCATAGCTTCTACTTCTTAAGAGTTGTCAAATGCTGGAATTCGCTGTCGGCTGAGCTAATTCAAGCGACTTCCCTGGAGTCCTTTAAGAGACGACTTTATCTATTCTTAAGGACTAAGGATAGTATCTTACTATGATCTACCGATTTATTTTTCTCTTTTATCGTTAATATACCTATGTTCCTGCCTGGAGGTATTGGTGATTTCCTGCTACTAGACACGGAAGCCTGTTAAGCAAAAGCTTCTTCTATTCCGTCCACAACCATTTGAACCATTTGAACCATATTCTTGTTTCTCTCGCAAGCTCTGATCTCCATACAGAGGTACGTAACAAACCGTCAGCGATAGTTGTGGAAAAAATTAAATGCTACAAAATAAGACAACAAGCTACTAACTGAAGAGATATCCATGGACTATTGTCGAATGTTGACGGAGTTAGTCTCCATCCATTGGATGTCAAACACTGAGCGAGTTGGTAATGCTCCCTTGTGTTGCCGAAACAGAACGTACGTGTACTTCACTGACAGATTAATCGAACCGACGATACCACGGAAGTCGATTCTAGAGAGCAGCTAATATAAAAGCTTAGATTGATTAGTCATAAGTTGATCTCAAGCAAATAAGTATATTATCAGAAGGGGTTTTGTGGAGATTTTAGAAATTTCACTGGTTGAAATCATGAGTCAATTGAAGCAATACCACCATGGAAAACCAGGAAGCACTGAATGGCCATTTAGTCCTAGTATGAGGCTCCTCAGCAATGCCCATCCACGATCCTGCCCACCGCGAGATTCGAACACAGAACCTATCAGTTTCGGGCATGAGTGCCTAACCATTAGACCACTAAGCTGGCTGACATCCAACAGTGTTAATGATTAACTTCAATCAATGAACGAAATTGCGCACCGTACACTACTGTCTTCAGTGAGTTGATATCTCACAACATATCTGATTGAACTCCACTGGTCACTGCTTCTCACCAGAACTCCAGAAAATGCCTCTTGAAGTCAGTCACTAGTGAGCAGATGATTATCATCAGAAGGGGTTTTGTGGTTTATTAATTTCCCTTTATCATTATTCTGGATCGTAATTTATCAATATCTGTTAGCATATATGGATACCGACTGGATCGTCTCCATAATACGATTCAGTTACACGTTTTACTTAAGTTAATCTCAACATTCGGATTAAGATACATCCAGATGACCATTCCAAATTAAAATCCTGGACTCAACTTTCAGACACAGTCTTATTATAGAAAAATGTTACTGAATGACAATATCAACACAGTTTACTCAAAATAAAATTATGGCAACAGAGACTGATCTTTTTCAGTCTTGAATAACAACAACAGAATATCAATGACCTTTCCTGATACCCGTACATTGCTTGAAAATGTTGATTCTAGGCTTAAGTTTCAATATGAACATTAACATTACGATGCAAGTTCATCAACATTTGGAACCTTACAGAGTCACCTTCGAGATGCAGGTATATCCAGCTGACAAGTTTCAAATGGAACAAAAACAACGTCCTGGATTCTACTGCTAAACTCCATTTATCTCTGCTTATAATGATTGTGATTTAATGACAATATCAAGGTAATCTGCACACGGCCCATGTTTATCGATAGAGGCTGATCAAACATGAAGATCATACATGACTAACTTATCAATAATTTGTAACAACCAGAGCTATCGTTGAAACAAATTTAGTTTAAAATGATTTTATAATGAAATATTTGATATTGTTCCGTTGTGATTGTCATTACTCAGAAATCACTCAGTTTAGCACTTCTCTACAATGTCCCAACTAAATTCCATACGATTGCATGATAAACACTTCAAAGTTATGTCATCGAATTGAAATCTATTGCTTTATACCTTTTAGGACAGTCAATTTATACTGTGGTATGATCCAAATTTTCGATGATTAATTGATCAAGTTTCATTATAAGAATAAACCTGATCTCTTGTTTCAACACCTTTTATCAATCAGAATACACATGATACAAATGACTAATCAAATGAAGCAGGTTACCAAGTTTATGAGGTCTTAACGAGATTAATATACTCCACCAGTTTACCTACTAGTACCTATTGATTTTTTTAATGAGAGTTTGAACTGTCAAATTACTTCTTAATATGTTTCTACATGGTTACCACACTGGATTAGTTGAAGTTAGATAATAATACCGTGAGATACCGGATCAGTGGTCTAGAGGTCAAGCGCTGGTGCACGAGGCAATACGCACAGTATTCATGTATGCTAATAGAGGTTGATCGATTGCTGTCCTAAACATCGATGAGAGAATTCAAGTAAACAATTTCAAGTGAATTTTTACATAACCATCTTCCGTACTGTCCAGTTCATTTAGATTTGTAAGAAAATTAATACCAGATGGTATACATGTATATGTGTACAAAGATGTATGAAGTAATGTTCCACAGATTCCGTTTGAGGCGATTTATTATTCAAAGTTCTTATTTGTATATACCAGCTAACAAACCAACAGGGTAACTTACTGAAAATGCCACAGGTATTTGGAGTTTGACAACGCTTTAACTAGTAACTTCTTCTAATATGAATCTTACCCACCAAGTGAAATCGAAAGACAGAAGCGAGGAGGTTCGAACATATATTCGATAGGCTATCCATATATCGAGGATCGTCTGATCTAATATGGCTAGCGACTGCAGGGTTTGTTGAGCACGGCGTTTCCACTCACGATCTGGTGCAGATGCATGACCGAGAGCCTTCACCTAGGTGAGTCCATTAAAACTAATGTGGTCAGCATCCAACGTCGAACACTTATAGAGCTACTTACTTTGGAGATTTATTTACCGCTACGTAACATCCTCAGTTTTCTATAATTTACTGGCTAACAAAATAACTTCTTGTTGTCTACTGACTAACCCATCTAGGAACGAAAGAAATTCTCTTTAAATATAACCATATTGATAAGGTTACTACTAGTTATAAGGAACCGAGACTTAGTTCAAGTAACGTTAGTTTCAGGACACCAGAGCGTAGTCTATTTGATTAATATGTGATGACAACTTTCAGCTTATTCAACCAATGTAATATTCACTATCGAGTAGAATTGGCATAACAATACTGGTTTTGAACCACACCAAGCTGATGAATCTTTAACTCCAATTACTTGCAGTTAAATAGCTTCAGTTATATGGCAACTTCTGATGATGCAAGTCACTGTTGTCATATATGTCATGACCGATAACACGTTAGTGATTATGGTGATGAATCCGGAATCGGTGTCCCAAGATGAACACCAATTTTGACAGGCAGGTACATTCATTCGATCAGTTTCAAATATGAATGAATTCGTGATGATAGATGTATAGCTGAAAAATTCAATAAACATTGAAATTAGTTAATGTTCAATGAGTAATGGTTAATTATCAATTTTCAATCAAATGTCATTTTATTAAACCGCTGACTCAATCAGTTTATTGAACAGTACGATTATAGTCAAACTCTTCATTATTAGTCATATTAATTAGTGTACAAACATTTCAATGGAGTTTTGTTCTATGAGCTGGATGGTGTGGTTGCGGACCTTTCATCGATCTTCTGAACAACATCATCAGTGTAAATTCCAATTACTAATTAAACTATCATTCAAGGCTATATTTGACATTGATTTCCTGTCTTATATAATTAAAAGAACCATCATATGTCTAGAATTCGATTCAGATGCTCTTTTAAAATAAATAGTGTATCCATACAGAACAAAACCATAGGTTTCTCCTCGCCGGTTAATTATTGATACGTTTGGTCAAACTGAAATCGGTCAAACGATGAGCGCATGAAATCGGTCTAGAAATGGTTTATATTTCCTAGGAATAGAAAATACTCTATTTGTTATGAAACACTCTGAGGGATAGAAATATAAATGTTAAATCCGGTAACAGCGATTATGATTTTAGAGTTTCCACTTAACTTAACTTCAATCCTATTGGCAAACGATTAAGGCTTTTGATACAAATCAACGTATAGAAACTTAAACAAACCGGGAGTTTTATGATACAACAAAATCCTAATAATAGTAATCCACACACTAATAAAAGCGGAATCAAGAACTTCAGTATAACTCTGTTCACTGGTAACATTGAAAGATACTACGGTACATACCAAAGTTAGCAAACTTAGAGCGATGTAAACCGATCATGTAGCAGAGGTTATAATTGCGGGAATATGAATTAGGGAAATGTCATCGCTATTACCATCTAAATGAAAAACTAACATGTGATAACGAGAAGATAGATGATATGATCGCTTCTTGACAATGAATACACATACAAGTTGATTCGTTTGGTCAGTAAACCTCCCTACTTACTATCATTTTCTCTACTCAAGCAGTCCTAAACAACAATGAGAAGATACCAGTAAAACAACATCAAGTGAACAGATAACAGTTATATGTATATAGCAGATGTACAATTCAAATGGATGAATTAGACCAATGCCAATATTTAATTAGATTGTTACATAATCAGGATACTAATTACTCATCATTGGTTAAATAAGATGATTGTTTTATGAGCCAATAAATATATTTGTCCAGTTAACAATGCTACAAATATAACATAGAAATCAAACAATCTCCACAAATCCCATTCTGATACTAGTCAACATATTCTCACTAGTGAGTGGCTTCAAGAAAGTGTATACTGGGGTTATAGTGAGAGGCTGTAACCAGTGGAGTTCAACAGGGTCAGTTGTGAGATAATAACTCACTAATGACAATAGTGGATATACTGCTCAATTTCGTGGATTAGTTGAAGTTGGATATTAACACCGTTGGATGCTAGCCGGCTCAGTGGTCTAATCGTTAAGACTGATAGATCCTGGTTTCGAATCCCACTAGCGGGATCGTTGATATGCACTGATAGGGACTCCCAAAACAGTACGAAACGACCAGCAAGTGCTTCCAGGTTTTTCATACTGATCTAGCTTCAATTGACTCATGATCTCAACAATTGATCGACAGAAATATGGTCAACAAAGAATTTGAAAATTCTATGAAATATTATTCATCGTTTACATCATGAATTGATTTCCGTTTGATAATCACTGAAAAACACGAATCACTCGATAGCCATTATATGGGAATCAACAAAGTTCATCCACTAATCTATTATAGATCGAAGCCTTGTAAAGATAAGGAAATATCCCTGTCATTGATGGGCAGATAAGTCTATTTCATTGAATGTTGATAATTTTTGTTTCTGATCAATTTCTATCAGTATCGTTTGACGTTTACAAAATAGTTTGACCATTTCTATTGAAAAGAGTATGTTTTCGTTAAAATAAAATCAGAAAATACTGATGTATTTGCAAACAATTAATGTAATAAAACTGTGAGAACATCACGCGGGTGAAATTGAGGAAGTTCTAAGAGGCTCAGAAAGAGCCGAAGATATTCCATCCAATCATCCTTTTGAAGAATATTCCAGAGTTACGGATTTTTTGATGTTTATTTATTTATTTGAACACATAAATATTGGTGCAAGGGGGCACCGAATACATATGCGCTACTCAGGTCGCTTGATTCGTGTGTGGGCTATGATACTGTCCGGATGCTTAAACCAAAACAGGCGGTTTCCTTAGTGGGTCATATTCGGAGCCTTCGACCTAACGGCCTAATCGACCAGACAGTAGAACAACGTAAGAAGATGTAGTCCTATGGTAGTCGGTGACTAACAACGGGTTCATACACCATTTATTTCCTCAGGATTCTGGAGCCCATGTTCACCATTGGTTTGGAATGACGATTTTCCAACTCAACTAGATGGACCCTCCGTGTCCACCAACTCGGTTAAAGAGGCGAAAACTTTCTCCATATCCTCTCAATTTAGTGAACAATACCCCTACCACGAGAAGGCATTAAGTAGGACTTCCCTGGCAGCGTCTGTATATGTGTAGCCATGTTAGAGAAGTATGTGGAGAGGAAGAGCTGACTCTCCTCACACTCGACCATACCAGGGCATTGAAGGGCTACAGTTTTTAAATAAGGATGTATCATTTTTCATAATATAAACATTTAATTCAATAAGATAACAAAGCTTTATCTACTAGAAATATGGAATCATACTTATCAAAATGTTTCGAACTAGGTCACATTAGTCCTGAAGTCTTCATTTGATCATAGTTTCTTTCAATCGAGGTCATTTTTCATCAATATTAACTGGGATGAAATATTTTGTACTTTTACTCAAACATAAAATTTCACTGCTACTGTTTATTCAGTTCAAGTTACTCATAGGACAGATAATGATCAGTTATTATTGAACAGTTTCGTTCAGTAGGATGTTAGTCTTTCACATGTCCTTGACCTTATTGGTCTAATGATTTTCATATAAATGAAAAGAAATATGAATGAATTCATAAATCCTAATCAACATAAAAGTAGACTAGATTAGATTTAAGCTTATGTAGTGCAACCACTTGTCAAAGTTGTTATTGCTGTCGTTTTCTATGATGTTTGGTAATTCATTGAATGTGATAATAATTCAAGGTTCTGTATGTGAACTATTTTCGCAAACAATCACATTCAATGAGTCGGAATTCAACGGTCTATATTTGTATGATTTCACTCCGCCAACACCATGTACATGTATCAGTGGGCTGATCTGATTGATGTCCAATAGTTACAACTACTCATTCAAACTTTGGGAATTCATCTACACATCAATCATTCATTTAAGTAACAAATATATCATTACTGTTTCAGTGGAACTATACTGACAGTTATGTAATAATTCGAACAGTAGTGTAGATATATTCCGTGTTATATTATAGATTCATAGATTCCATTACAGTAATACAATGTCTTCGCAAATCACTTGAAAATGTTTATTTCAATCGTTTGAAATGTTGTATTTAGGGTTAATTTACTCAGATTAGCAATAAACTTATATCGAATAATTTTTATGTAATACATTAAAGATGCTTAGTGACTATATCAAAACATACTGATCAAGCTAATGTTCTATGGTACTGTCTATTGTACATGTTAATGTATACAATTTCTCTCAAATTCTAGGGTATATTTTGAAAGTTGAACATCGGTTACTGTGATGTAAAACACTTTAACTCATTCTATCTTCCATGAAGTTTATGTCAGCAATGATGATCTGTTTTATTACTTTTCAGAAAGTCTGGTTATTCTATCCCTAATCACACACACACACACACATACACACCTACATCATATTCATCCACTGACAGGATTGAATCCATAATAAAGATTATAAGGAGACAATAATTACCACCCAGTAACTGTTTTGTTCTGTTATATAATTGGATAAAATGTAGAATAAATTCATTTGGTATTGTTGTTTGCTTGTATCTTCTCATTGTTATTAAGAACTGTAATTGATCAGTCTCTGATTGGCATATGTACATCCTGTGCGGATTGACAAAATAATGATAATTAAAAATGGACATTGGCTAGTAGTGGAATCCAGTACCATTCGCTTCAAACACCATCTAGTTATCCTCTTAAACTTCACCCTATTGTACGATCAAGTGGTTATCAGGACTCAGTAGTTATATGGACAGCATGATAGCGTTTGAAGCGAATAGTACTGGGTTCGAGTCGCAGAGTGAACATCAACAATTCTGTAATGCAGGTACATCCAGCTGACGAGTCCCGAATAGGACGAAACCAGCGTCTTGGATTCCATCGCTAACCACCATTCATCTTTACTTTAAAAATTTAAAATAGTCAGCTGTAGAATTGTAAACTATTTACAGGGTTTTGAATGATTATAAAACATTTTCTCTAAAGTTACTATATGTAATAGTTTTTTTTGAAGAAATTTTCCCATAACTTAACCAATGAATTTGAATAGTTAAAATCATGAGTTAGTTGAAGCTAGACAACCATAGAAAACCTGGAAGCAGTGGACGGCCGTTTCGTCCTAGTATGGAACTCCTCAACAGTGCACATCCACGATCCCGCCCAACGCGAAATTCGAACCCAGGATCTATCAGTCTTGCACGAGAGCTCACTGCTGAAGAGTCCCACAATAGGACGAAACGGCCTATCAGTTCTTCCAGGTTTTCCATGATGGTCTAGCTTTAATTGACTCATGATTATTTTGTTTTAACACATAGGTATTGGTACAAGGAGGCACCAAATAGATATGCGCCACACAAATCTCATTTGATATGTGTGAGGGCCGTGATACTGCTCGAGTGCTCAAACCGAAGCAGGTGGCTTTCTTAGGGGGCCACACCCCGAGCCTTCGACCTGAAGATCTGATCCACAAGGCAGTGGAGCATCGTGAGGAGATGCAGTCTCATTGTAGCCACTGACCAACGATTGGTTCATACGCCATTTGTTCGTTCAGGATACTGGAGCCAGTCCATGTGCACCATTGGTTTGGGATCCGGCTAAAGCACCGGACATTCGCTTTTCGTCCTCTCATTTTCGTAAACAACACTGGTGCTACGAGAAGGCAGTGAGTAGGACTTCCCTGGTAGAGGCTGCATACGTGTGGCCGTGTGAGAGTATTTCGAGAGGGAGGGCGAACCCACCCCACTCTCGGCCATACCAGGGCATTTGGGGGCATGATTTCAACTAATGAAATTACTATAATATCTAATAAAACCATTTCTGATAATGAATTTGAGTTTTAAACCAGACAGCAAAGTAGACAAAGAAATAACAGAAGTAAACTATTTGTATCTTATTAGGAACTACGTTGAAATTCAGTCAATGTAACAAATATCTCACTATTCAACCATTGAAACATAATATGGCTAAAGGATAGGAATATACGTGAGTAACTGTTACCATGACGATAAAAAATTGATAGAGTTTTCAGGGGAAACGAATAGGGAAGAGTTATATATAAGATGGTGGTTGGAGGTAGTCGACAGGAAACTCTGGACCCAGGTTTCGTGCTACTTGGCACTCGTCACCCAACTTCACAGTCAGAGACGTTACCACTGAGCTATCCGGGCCGCGACCAACCTCCTGTAGGACTGAGATGTAATCCCAATTGATTGATCACTGGGTGGTGACCAATGTCATGCGTGTCTAGTCGTATCCGCCAGGGGGGCAGCAGTGCCCCCAAAGATTACAGGTACACCTTGCTGACGAGTGCCAATTAGGACGAAACCCAGGTCTAGGGTTTCCTGTCGACTACCTCCAACCACCATCTAATATTACAATAGTTCCCGCGGTGTCGAGTCACCTACACTGGTGGCCATATTGCAACATGATTGATAGCATTTGATCTGTACTAATAATAAGGACTAGACACGTATTACATTGGTCACTATCGAGTGATTAATCAATTGTGAAGAATTATATATATTCATATTATACTAACAATGTTGATAATATGGGCAATGCAACTTTAAAGAGAAAATAAACTTACTTTAAAGCTTCTAAGATCTAAATGTAAAGAACTATGTGAATAAATATTTACTCAATCTACTCATATACTATTACTTGTCTATTATAAGTAATCACTTAACATGTAATGATTCAATAATCATGTTAGGTAAACAATATTTTCAATGAATTGAAGTTAAACATTCATGTCATTTGATATTGTCTTAGTGATTCTCTATGACACTTGAAACTCATGTGTAATATCATCAATTAGGTTCGTGGATTGACATTAAAAAAAAGGGGGGTGGGAACTTCACAAACCCCCTTTATCATGTCGAGATAGTGATCGTATCACAGATCTATTATAAATAATTACTATTCTCTGATTGGTTTGTTAGCTATTCAATATCTAAAGTATAATAATTTCAATGATTAAGATCATGAGTCAGTTGAAGCTAGATCACCATGGAAAACCTGGAAGCACTGGACGGCCGTTTCGTCCTATCGTGGGACTCCTTAGCAGTGCGCATCCACGACCTCGCCCCCTGCGAGATCCGAACCCAGGACCTACTGGTTTCGCGCGCGAGCACTTAACCATTAGACCACTGAGCCGGTATCCAACGGTGTTAATGTCTAACTTCAACTAATCTACGAAATTGAGCGATACATCCACCATTGTCTTCAGTGAGTTACTATCCCACAACAGACCTGGTTCAAGTCCACTGGTCACTACTTCTCACTAGAATTCCAGGATATACCTCTTGAAGCCAGTCACTAGTAAGCATATGTTGATTATTATCAGAAGGGGTTTTGTGGAGATTGTAGTAATTTCAATGATTAAGATCATGATTATGATCATAGAACGAAACGGCCGTCCAGTGCTTCCAGGTTTTCTATGGTGGTCTAGCTTCAACTGACTCATGATCTTAATCATTGAAATTACTACAATCTCCACAAAACCCCTTCTGATAATAAAGTATAATATACTTCTATGATCAGCTGATGATGATAATTTACTTTCATTGTGAATATCTATTTAACAGGAAAATCATTCACTTTCCTATGGATATCCTAGATTATATAAAAGAAGGAAATTTCAATTATATAAATGGTCATTTGTTCGATAAACTCTTGTTCGACTGGAAATTGAATAAACATCAATCAATCGATATATATATACTCACCAATGGTGTTTTATTCAGTGAAGAGATATCTTGACAACAAATGGATCATAAAACTAAATATTCAAAACCTTGTAAAAATTAATAAATTAGTAACAGATTATAAAGTGTATAGGGTTATGAAGATGGATAAATTTTAGTTATGATCATGAACTGATCAATGTTAGACAATTGTTATAAATCTGGAAGTACTAGATGACTGTTTCTTTCTAGTATGTAACTCCATAGGAGTGTACATCTATGATCTTGCACGCTAGATTCGAATTCAGAACCTTCAGTCTCGCAAACGAACACTTAGCATCTAGACCACTGAGTTGACAACTAAAGGTGTTAATGTTATACGTTCGTATGCAAGTCCGAAAGTTCTAGGTTCGAATCTAGCCTACAGGATTGTGGATGCACATTCCTATGAAGTTACATACTAGGAAGAAACGGTCGGTTCACGAGCTCAATCAGAACATTTTTGAACAGTAATCAAAATTAGTAGAAAGTTAAAATTAAGTGAAGTGATATCAGAAACAATTATGAATAGAGTCATAAGTATATGTGAATGTAGCTGCAGTAGCCTCTGCATCAGTAGGCCTCAAACCAAAGTCCTCAAATACAACACGGAGAACACTAATAAAATTACACTTGATGGCGAAACTTTGGAAGATGTAAAATACTTCACACACCTGAGAAGCATCATCGATGAACAAGGAGAATCAGATGCAGACGTAAAGGCGAGGATTGACAAAGCAAGGACAGCATTCCTTCAATTGAACAACATATGGAACTCAAAACAACTTTCAACCAATATCAAAGTCAGAATCTTCAATACGAACTTCAAGACATTTCTATTGTACAGAGCTGAAACTTAGAGAACTACAACAACCATCATCAAGAAGGTACAAGTATTTATCAATAGCTGTCTACGCAACATACTCAACATCCATTGACCGGATACCTTCAGCAACAGCCAACTGTGGGAGAGAACAAACCAGCTTCCAGCTGAACAGGAAATTAGAAGACGATGGAAATGGATAGGACATACATTGAAGAAATCATCAAACTGCATCACGAGGCAAGCACTAATTTGGAATCTTGAAGGGAAGCGGAAAAGAGGAAGGCCAGCGAACGCATTACGTCGGGAAACGGAATCACATATGAAAAAGATGAATAAAAACTGGAAAGGATTGCCCAGGACAGAGTTGGATAGAGAATGCTGGTGAGCGGCCTATGCTCCTTCGCGAGAAGTAACAGGAGTAAGTAAGTAAGTAATTAAAAGATTCTTGCCTACATTCGGTTTCTTCTACTCAACTATCTCGTTATATTTGTTTACAAAAGGTTTGTTTATGAGTTACAGATTACAATAACCAAACACGTTACTGTTTATTATTGACAAAGTTTATTTAACTAACCAGTTTTTTCATGTAAATACAAATCAAACTTTCAGCTTAACTAACACAATACTGTAAAAATGGATACTGTGCCAATAGACTGTCGTCACGACAGGTTGTGGTGTCATTTTCAAAGATGATTCACTCTCTATAATTCAAGCTATCCATTATTCATTTTAATTAATTATTCATCTTAAGTCATCAATAAGTAAATCAAACGATTTATATGAAGGATAGTAATAACTCCATATATGGCACTTTCAGAGTTAGTATCGGTCCCGAGACCAGGTAGAGGCGGAGGGTTGGGTATGAGGCTATCAACCCTATCCCCTAGAAAAAAACCTTGCTAAAACAACGTTAATCAGGATAAACAATTTAAACTCTATCCTCCGGGTTGAACGATCTTTATTCAAAAGGATTATAACGCCTCATGGTAAAAATCGAAACTGCTCCACAAAATCAAGGAGTTGCTCTGATGTTGTCCAAAGAAGCACGTAAAGAACGTGTATCAAAGCATCCTTAAAAACAAAGGAGGAGGGAATCACAAGGAATGGTATCCATTGTTACGCACTCACCAATGATAGCAATGACGACAATAAGGATCAATTCTACTCGAGGCTGCAATTGATCATAGCGAAGTGAGAGACATAGACGCCAAAATCGGAATGAACGACAGTGCGTGTGAAATATCATGTGACAACATTGACCCGGGCGAAATGAACGAGGATGACGAGAGATATGGGAATTTCTATTCTTACATACTTACAAACTCAACGAATTCGAGATAACTGTCAAAACAGGTCCCAAGAATTACAAAGTCTACTCAGAGAAGAAGAAACTACTATGAAGGACAACTGATAAAGGGTCAAGGAAGCATTAACTTAAACGTGTCAGGAATTTCTGTGTTGTAGGAATCATCATCATAACGATTGGATCTCTATCAAAACCTTGGACAAGACCCAAGAAATGAAGAACAAGAAGACAGAAATTAATAAAGTTGAACAAGAACACAAAAAGTCAAAGCGCAAGCTGAATACACAGAAGTGAACAAGCAAGTGAAGAGGCGCATTAGAGCCGACAAGCAGAAATACATGGAAGACCTAGTAAACACAATGGAGGGAGCTGTAAGAGAAGGAAATATGAAACAAATATATGATACAACGAAGTAACTAGTAAGGAAATATAGCAAATCAGAGAAATAAGCCAAGGACAAAAAGGCAAGCCAATCACTGAGATTCAAGGACAGAGAAAAACATGGATAGAACACTTTTAGGAACTCTTGAATAAACCAGTTCCACTGAACCAACGAAACATCAAAGCAGCATATACAGACCTTAATGTAAATGTTGTTTGATCAACGATCGCAGAAATCAGGATGACCGTTAAACAAATCAACGGTGGAAAAGCAGTAGGAACTGACAATATACCAGCTGTCGTACTAAAGTCAGACACAGAAGCAACTGCAAACATGTTACATGTTTTATTGAGGGGGATTTGGGAGGAAGAACAAGTGTCATCGACAGATTCAAAAGAAGGATACCTCATCATGATTTCAAAGAAAGGAGATCTGAACAAATGTGAAAACTGCAAAGGCACCACACTACTATCGGTACCACGAAAAGTTCCCAAAAGTGTTGCTGAACCAGATGAAATATCAAGTAGACACCCAGCATCGTTGTCAACATGCCGGACTCAGTAATGATCAGTCGTGCACTGGCCAAATCACAACACAACGGATAATCGTTAAACAATCAGTTGAATGGAACTCGTTTTGATGCATAAACTCCTCAACTATGAGAAATCATTTGACAATGTGGATAGGAGAACATTATGGAACCTTCTTGTATCCTATAGACTGAGTAGCTGAGAAGACTGTCAACACCACACAAAAGTTGTACAACGGACTACACTGGGAAGTGGTGCTTTGAGGACAGCTGACAGATGCATTGCAAGCAAGGACCGTACTCAGATAAGAGTGCTTGCTCTCCCACTTTCGCTTTTTTCTAGTGGTTGACTGATTATGAAGACGTGTACATCTGAGGGAAAGTACGAAATACAGTGGACAGTTTGGATGCAACTGGATGATGTGTACTCCACAGACGACTTGGCATTTCTATCCCATACACACCAACAAATGAACGTGAAGACAGTCAGTTTAGCAGTAGTCTCTGCATCAGTCGACTTCAACATACACAAGAGAAAAAGCAAGATCCTCTAATACAACATGAAAAATACCAACTCAATCACACTTGATGAAGAAAATCTGGAACAGGTGAAAAATTTCACGTAGCTTGTCAGCAGGAACATCGATCAACGTAGAGGATCGGATATGGACATAAAGGCAGGGGTTGGAAAAGTAAGGATAGCATTCCTGGAGTTGATAAACATTTGGAACTCAAAACAACCGTTTGTCAACCAATGTTTACTTGTTTCTAGCCCTTTGAACCGTTGTCACAATGTTCTTTTATATAAGATATATATTTACAATATTCAGTCTATTAAATTTATTTACGCCCTCGCTAAACTATACGAATATGCCTTCAATATAACTTCCAATCAAATTGTCTATATATTTTATTCAATGTACGTTGACCGGACATCATCAGTAACTGCCTGCTGTGGGAGAGAACAAACCAGTTTCCATCTGAAGAGGAAATTAGGATTAGACGTTGGAAGTGGATAGGACATACATTGAGGAAATCACCAAATTGTATCACGAAGCAAACACTAACATGGAATGGTGAAAGGAAAAGGCAAAGATGAAGATCAAGGAACGCTTTGTATTGGGAATTGGAGTCAAACATGAAAAGAATGAGTAACATTCGGAAACAACAATAAAGAAGGGGGTAGGACATAGTTGGTTAGAGAATCGTGTTGGGCGGCGTATGCTGCTTGACGAGGGATAACAGACATAAGTAAGTGTTGTTGATGTGATATGGCAAGCTGAACCTTTGAGTATATATGTACCAGATTCCACGTGCGTGATGTACTGTTGCTGTTTTAACATCTTCTAGTTTTCGTTTCTTCAATCCTTATTAGCAGTTGGAAACAACTGGAATGGACAGAGTCGGATTGAGAATGGTGGTTGATGGCCTATGCTTCTTCACGAGAAGTAACAGGAGTGAGTAAGTAAGTAAGTAAGTAAGTAAGTAAGTAAGTAAGTAAGTAAGTAAGTAAGTAATAAACTTCAAGTAAATTCAAGGTCTTTTTAGAATGAAACTAATTTGTTGATCCATTTGGAAAATGATTTCATGACGTAAAGGATCGTAGCTTGTGAGGCATTGTAAAGCAATAACATGTGAACATATATTTTGTTCAAATTTAGACTTGTCTCTTCCTATGGTCTATTACATGAGTTTTGAGTTTCTCAGGGAATACAATCTTCTTTATTTAATTCAATTTCACTTCATTTTAAATCCATGTCAAGGTTTATTTCATGTTATTAATATTTAGCTTGTTGATCATTAACGCTGATGATCTTTGTCGAATGATTGGGGGGGGGGCTTACTTTAGTTAGTCGGGAATAGTGTGATGAATCAACTAACTTTGACGTCACACTTCGCTGTCAGCATTTCACGTGAATTACTCCCTCGATCTATCAAAGTTCTATGGTTATTTTTTGAAAACCGTACAACACAAAGAACTTTATGATGGAAATATATTAGTAAAAGCGAGTATAGTGAAGATATTGAGACCACCACCGCATGGGCCAGTCCATGGTGTATGATTAATTGATACACGTTGTTTGTCATTGACTTTGACAGGGATTGATGATCTATTCGATATTCAATGACTCAACTGCCGAGTGATTTGCTTAGAGTATCAATAGACATGAAATTCTTATGAAGTGATCTCATTCAACTAACCAATTCCACTTGGTAATGTACGCTTCTAAAATTCTACAATTCAATATATCCAAATGAATAATCCCGAAAAAAAAATGGTCAGCTTGAATTCAAAGTATATCAAACAAAATAGAATCATCATTATAGAGTTGTGTAGATTGTTCGGTTTAAAGTGATATCATGAATAGATCAATGTTAGACCATCATTGAAAACTAGGAAATACTAGACAGCTGTTTTGTCTTATTATAGAACTCCTCAGCAGCGCGCATCCGTGATCCTCATTGTGGGATTCGAACCCAGGACCTTCGGTCTCGCACACGAACATTTAACCTGTAGACCAGTAGGTCGACATCTAACGGTATTAATGTTGAACACACCATTGTCTTTAATGAGTAACTGCTACAATAATAGACATATTGATATGACTCATTTAAAATGTTAACTTGAATCAGATTATATGTTAAATGAAAATGCTAAGTGATCCATGATCTAAATAAATATGGGTCAAATAGGGTAAGAAAGAAATAATAGTACAACTGCAATTCGATCAAATGTTTAATGGAACACTATATTGTATGAAAACTTACTTAGGTCGGATGAATGAGAAGTGAATGAATCATGTATAGAGGACATTCATAAAGAATAAAGATAACAAAGACGATTACATTTGACTATGAAAGGTCATAAGTAGTATAATAGTCAAATGAGGTCATTCAATAACTGAGACTACTATTGATTAATTGACCTTGAGGTTGGCTAGTGGAGGAGGAGGAGGAGGAGGAGGAGTGATTGAAGATATTTCTTTTATACATAGAGCTCAGGTTTGTTCATCTCGATGATTATTACCTACTTTAGCCGTTTGAAGGACTTTAAGTGTAACATGGTTTGGTAAAAAATTACTGACTCGATAAATAATTGAAAAGGATTGGTTTATATTGGCATTATAACCGGTTTGCACTAAAAGATATTTTGCCCCTAAACCTGACTAATTTTATGGATTATTTGGTTAGATGAATTATAGAATCTGAAGAGAATAGTCTTCTTTCATAGATTAAACACGCATGACATTGGTCACCACCCAGTGATCAATCAATTATGATTACATCTCAGTCCTACCCGGGTTCAGGGTTTCCTGTGGACAACCTCCAACCACCATCTAATCTCACAATAGTGCCCGCAGTGTTGAGTCACCTAGACTGGTGGCCACATTACAACATGGTCAATAGCATTCGATCTGCACTAATAATAAGGACTAGACACGTATGACATTGGTCACCATCCAGTGATCAATCAATTGTGATTTCATAGATTAGTCTTTTGAAGATGATGGGGGGATCTTTAAACAATTAAAATTTATATTCATTTAAGTAAACTAAATTGTAGAAAAATCTTAGTAACTAGTTTGTAATACAGTTATCTGGTAGGTGTTAGAAAGAACATCTATCCCATTAGATACAAATATAATATTAACATATCTGTTGTGTAGTAGTTAATCACTGAAGACAGTGGTGGGAGGTCACGCAAGTTGTTGGGTCGATTGAAGTTCAACATGAATACCATTGGATGTCGACCCACTAGTTTACAGGTTAAGTATCCACGTGCGACACCGAAGGTCTGGGTTCGAATCCCCTATGAGAGATAATGGATGCACACTGTTGAAGAGTCCCGTACTAGGACGAAACAGTCGTTTAGTGCTTCCACGTTTTTAAAGGTGGTCTAACATTGATCCATTCATGATATTAATTTAAACTCAACAATCTTCACAACTTTATACTGTTATACAGTATATAATGATATAGAGTTATCGGGTAGAACATTTATCCCACCAGATACAAATAATGAAAAAAATATTAGTTAGATGAAAAACTAAACATTTGAAGAGGTAACTTTTCTTTAGAGATAATACAAGAAACTATATGAGTAAAGATTTTAAAAAAAAACACCCCTTTGAATATCATCTCATAGCATGTCAGTAAATCACTTGGTAGCGAAGGGAAAAACAAGATTCTTCGATACAACACAACATATACCAATCCAATCACAATTGACGGAGAAGATTTGGAAGATGTAAAAACCTTTACATATGTGGGCAGCATCATTGATGAACACGATGGATCTGATGCAGATGTGAAGGCGCGGATAGCAAAAGCAAAAGCAGCATTTTTATAATTGAAGAACATCTCGAACTCAAAACAACAATGTCAGCCAATACCAAAGTCAGAATTTTCAATACAAATGTCGACACAGTTCTACTGTATGGGGCGGAAACTTGGAGAACTACGTAAGCGATCATCCAGAACACACAAGTATTGATTAACAGTTGCCTACGCAAAATGCTACGGATTCATTGGCCGGACACTATTAGCAATAACCTACTATGGGAGAGAACAAACCAGATCCCAGTGCAGTAAGAAATCCGTAAGAAACGCTGGAAGTGGATAGGACAAGTATTGAGGAAAGTACCCAGCTGTGTCACAAGACAAGCTCTCACATGTAATCCTCAAGGCCGAAGGAGGAGAGGAAGACCAAAGAACACATTACACCGAGAAATGAAGATAGACATGAGAAAAATGAACAAGAATTGGATGGAACCAGAAAAGAAGGCCCAGGATAGAGTGGGTTGGAGAATGGTGGTCGGTGGCTTATGCTCCATTAGGAGTAACTGTATGTTGTAAAATATCAAGTAAAGCAGTCTCAGCTTTCAATTAACATTAAAATACAACTGTTCATTACTCATTGTCATAATGAAGTTAGTCAATTAAACAAATTCATTTCATTAATGTATAGGTTACTTCTTATTTATTAAAATTTTGATTCTTTCTAGGCGATTTGTGGGTGTTGGGTTCTACTATCAATTAGAGAACAGTGAATTATCGACTGTATCAATATGGCATAAAACCCTTACAAGAAGTTTAAAGTCCTCATCAATCATTCTTCCTGCCTAGCCCTGCTTGCCTGTTGAGTTTAGTACACCAATTTCAGTTTCCACGATATGAATCCTGGATTTCAGACATACTGCGTTTATATACAAGATCAAGTGAAAAGTGGTTGTGAATGTGGGAGACTGGGCATAACTCAAGAACGTTAAATTGTATAATACTATTTCGTAGATCGAAATGAAGATTGTAATAATGGAAACATGAATATGCATAGTTTAGTTACTTAACAATGATACAATCAGAATATATATATATATAGTACTGGTCCATAAATAGGTCCTGATAGTTACCATTCATAATTCTCATCGAGATATAACACCCTCGCCAGCCTCTTCTTTTCTTAAAGATTTGGAGTCGATGTTCACACTTGAAGTTTTCCCACAGATGTCACTTGATTTATGTGTGGGCTGTGATACTCCCCGAGTGCTCAAAACCGAAGCACGTGGTTTTCTTAAGGAGCCAGACACGGAGCCTTCAACCTACAAGACAGTGTAGCAACGTCAGGAGATGTAGTCTCATGGTAGCCGGTGATCAATAATTGATTCATAACCCATTTGTTCATTAAGGATACTAGAGCCCATGTTCACCGTTGGTTTGGAATGACGGTTTCCCAACTCCCCTAGGTAAACCATCTGTGTCCACCCACCTGATTGGAGAATCGAACATTCGGATTACGTCCCTTCAATTTGATAAACAACACCGGTACCGTGAGATGGCAGTGAGTAAGACTTCCCTATCAGTGGTTGAATGCATGTGACCATATGAAAGTATTTCGAGAGGGAGAGCTGATTCCAACCAAAACTCGGCCATACCACAGCATTTGGGAGTTTACAACGATAATAAACAAAACTTCATAAATATAAGCCATATATAAAGTGAAAATTTCTCAACTGTTAATATTTTAATATCAGAAAGGGTTTTGTGGATATTGTAGTAATTTCATTGGTCGACGTCATGAGCCAATTGGACGGCCTTTCGTCCTGTAAGACCAGTGAAATTCCACTGAGCCCTAGCCCTAGTCAGTGTCAAGGACAACCAACGCGCATCAGTTGATCGTACGCCATGAACTGGCCCATGCGGCAGTGGTCTCACCTTCACTTGTACCTACTTTAACTAATATATTTCTGTAATAACGTCCTTTGTGTTGTACAGTCTTTAAAGTATCTATAGTACCTTGATACGTTAATAGGGTAATCCACATAAGGTGTTGACCGCGAGGTGTAACTTCAACGTTAGCTAGTTTCTCACACCATTCACGCATAAATCGAGTAGGCCTCCAATCATTCGACATAGATCATCTACATTGGTGATCTACAGTCCTATTGTTGGAATTCTCAGATCTCACCTCACGAGATTCGAACCCAGGATCTATCAGTTTCGCGGGGCCGAGCGCTTAATCTCTACATCACTGAGCCAGCTAGTATCCAACGGTGTTAATGTCGAACTTCAACTAATCCATGAAATATTTTGTTAACAGTAACATATTATATGACTTTAACCTTGACTTATTTACTTGTTATGTGAATAAGAGAAACATGACATAAATAAATAAATAAACTAATTATCATTGTGAATTAAAGTATACCAAAAACTGTTTACATACCACACACACACACACACAGAGTAATGAAATGTACTATATGAATTCGAAACAAATTGTACAGCAATTCAATGACCTTAATGATCCGACAACATATGTGTATATCAATACAGTTGCATAATAAATAGATGTAAGATCTCGTATAGACATTTTGTCCTATTTAGGATATTATCAGAAAGAGATTTTAGTAATTTCAATAGTTGAGATCATGAATTAGTTGAAGCTAGACAACCATGAAATACTTGAAAGCACTGGATGGTAGTTTCGTCCTAGTATGGGAACTCCTCAGAAATGCGCATCCATTATCTCGCTTCGCGAGGTTCGAACCCAGGACTTATCTGTGTAGTGCGTAAATGTTTAACTAATCCACAAAATTGAGCAACACATCTACTATTGTCATCAGTGAGTTATTATCTCACAATTGATCCGCTTGAATTCCACTGGTCATTGCTTCTGACTAGAACCCCAGGAAATACCTCTTGAAGCTAGTTACTAGTGAGTATATGTTGATTAGAATCAAAATAGGTTTTGTGGAGATTTTAGTAATTTAAATTGTTGAGATTATGAGTCAATTGAAGCTAGACCACTATGGAAAACCTGAAAGCACTGATGAATGTGTCGCTCAATTTCTGAATTTAATTGAAGTTCGACATTAATACCGTTGGATACTAGCCGTCTCAGTGATGTGAAGGTTAAGCGCTCGGCCCTGCGAAACTGATAGATCCTGGGTTCGAATCTCATGAGGTGAGATCTGAGCACTCCAACAATAGGACGAAACGACTATCCAGTTCTTCTAGGTTTTCCATGATGATCTAGCCTTAATTGATTCATAATCTCAACAATTGTAATCAATTACATAATAAGGTCAATTAGAGTAATTATCGATTAGAAAAATGCAAAAAAAAAGAAGAATCTATATAGAGAGAAACAAAAATGTGACAAATAATAATTCGATCTAATTAATAAATCAATAAATCAATGAAAAAAAAACAATCAAAAAAGGAAATTAAAATAAAGAAATAATAATAGAAGAATCAAGTTTACATGATCTGATTGGTTCTATTTTAAATAAAAAGTACACTGAAATAAATAACCTCGATGAACATGGAGAATTGGATGTGGACATAAAGGCAAGGGTTGGAAAAGTAAGGACAGTATTCCTAAAGTTGATAGACATTTAGTACTCAAAACAAGTGTCTGTCAACCAATATCAAAGTCAAAATCTTCAATACGAACGTCAAGGCAGTTCTACCGTACGGAGCTGAAACATGGAGAACTAGTAAAACCATCATCAAGAAGGTACAAGTATTTATTAATAGCTGTCTACACAAGATACTCAACATTCATTGACTGGATACCATCAGCAACAGCCAACTGTGGGAGAGAACAAACCAGCTTCCAGCTAAAGAGGAAATTAGGAAAAGACTATGGAAATGGATAAGATATACATTACACAAATCATCAAACTGCATCACGAGAGGCAAGCCATAACATGGAATCGTGAATGGAAACGGAAAAGAGGAAAGACAAAGAACACATTACATCGGTAAATAGAATAAGATATGAAAAGGATGAATAACAACTGGAAAAAGCAGGAAACGATTGCCCAGGACAGGGTTGGATGAAGAATGCTGGTGAGCCATGAGAAAGCATTTGATAACATGAACAGAACAATACTATGAAGGCTTCTTCGACACTACGGCATGCCTGATAAGATAGTTAACAACATACAAAATTCTTATGATGCATTACACATTACACCAAGGAATGAAGATAGACATGAGAAGAATGGACAACAATTGTATAAAACTAGAAAGAAAGGTCTAAGACAGAGTGAATTAGAAAATGTTGGCCGATGACCTATGCTCTACTGGGGAGAGGAGGGGTAACAATTTCATTAAGTCATAACTTCACACTAAAATGAAGATCTTGGGAAAAAGACAAATTTTTTTTCGGGAACTAAATCAACTAGACATTTCAATAATGTACTCAATAGAGTCATGGTAAATCTTGATTACCTTAGTAACTAAATTGTTCTGAAGAGAAAAAAAACAAACAAAACAACTAAATTAGTGGAATAACATACCTAATCATTCAAGTTTCACGAAATGATTTCTTAATGATAGACTGATTTGAATAAGAGACAAAAGAAAACAAGGAGCATAAGTTATCTAATTAAACTAAAACTGGTATAGGCAAAGATGAATAGTGGTTAGTAGTGGTATTCAAGACGCGGTGTTTCACCCTATTCGAGACTCAAACTCAGTATCGTTCGTTTCAAACACCATCAGATTATCGAGTTCTGATAGTCACTTGCTTATACAATAGGATGAAGTTTAAATTCATTTGATAGTGTTGAATTGAATCTTCCTATTGTTGTTTAGGTTTGCAACTGATCAGTCTATAGTTGGCATGATACATTTTATGCTACTGAGTTGGGCCCCCAAATGCCATGGTATGGCCGAGAGTGGGGAGAGTCCGCTCTCCCTCTCCAAATGCTCTCACATGACCACGCGTTTACAGCCTCTCCCACGGAAGTCCTACTCACTGCCTTCTCGTCACACCGGTGTCGTTTACCAAAATGAGAGGACGAAAAGCGAATTTCCGGAGCTTTAACTGGATCCCAAATCAATGGTGCACATGGGCTGGCTCCAGTATCCTGAAGGAACAAATGGCGTATGAACCAATCGTCGGTCACCGGCTACCATGGGACTGCATCTCCTCTCGATGCTCCACTGCCTTGTGGATCAGACCTTCAGGTCGAAGACTCGGGGTGTGGCACCCTAGGAATACCACCTGCTTCGGTTTGGGCACCCGGGCAGTATCACAGCCGTCACACATATCCAATGAGATTTGTGTGGCGCATATGTATTTGGTGCGCCCTTGTACCAATATCTATGTGTTAAAATAAATAAAAAATAAATAAATAAACTGAGTTGGAATTTCATTATTCACAGTTAGAAACTTTAGTTGATACATAATAATGACTCATTATTATCTATAGTTGTCAGTGATTTCCACTGAGTCACAGAATATAAATAGTGAATCAGAAGAATAGTTGAAAATAGATAATATCGAAGAGTTTCTTATCTCTAATTTAATAGTTGAGATCATGAGATAATTCAAGCTACAACACCATAGAAAACCTGAAGTCACTGGATGATTGTTTCGTCCTAGTATGAGACTCCTCAACAGTGAGCATTCACAATCCCGCTCACGGAATTCTAATCCACGACTTATCAGTTTCGTGCACGAACACTTAACCTTTGAATCATTGAGCTGACATTCAATAATGATCTAGGTTTAATCGACTCATGAATTCAACTATTAAATTACTACAACCTTTACAAAACCCACTTATCTCTCAGTCAGCTGTAACGTAGGTTTTGACAATCAATTTTGAACCTTGACTCATTTAATCAAAAGGGAAACAGCTTAAAGATGATCATACGCACTTACTTATGCCTGTTACTCCTAATGGAGCATAGGCCGCCAACCAACACTCTCCAACTCACTCTGTCATGGCCCTTCTTTTCTAGTTTATTATATATCTTGAATATGATTTGAAAAGACACTACCTGTATATATCATGATCAATATCAATCAAAAATGATTGATTGTTTCTCTGACCTACATTTGCACTTTTAATCGGTCATTTGTTCTGTATGAATGATTTTAATATTTTGAGTTATGTTTGGCAATTAACCTTTAAATGTCCTAGTAAAACTGAGAGTGAGGCGAGTCAACTCGTCCTTTCCAAATGCTCTCATATGGCCACATGCATATAACCACTGACAGAGAAGTGCTACTCACTGCCTTCTTGTTGAGAGAATGATTTTTACTAAACTGAGAGAACGAATGCCCGGTGGTTTAACGAGGTTGATGAATATGGAGAATCCATTTGAGCAGTTGGAAAACTGTTAGGTCCCGAGAAGCATAATGAATGGTAACTTTAGGGATCCATCCATGAACCAATACTATGAGTATATTTTTATTGTATAATTGTTAAATAACTAAACTATTCATATTCATGTCTCTCTTATTATGAGCTTTATTTTGATCTATGAACTATTATTATACGATTTACCATTCTTGAGTTATGGCCTGTCTATTAGTCACTGCCTCCCACATTCACAGCCACATTTGGCTACATCTTGTACAAATGTTGTTTCCTATTTTATGGTACAATCTGGTCTGTTTGATTGGTATATAAACCGAGTATGTTTGAAATAAATGATTCATATCGCAGAGGCTGAGATTGCTGTTCTGGACTTAACTGGCTGGGCTAGGAGGAAAGCAAGGTCAATCAGGTCTCTAGGCTGCTCGTACGGGTTTTACGCATCACTGCTCTCTATTTGGCGGTATCATTACTTATCCATTAACAGGGGACACAAGCTACAAGTTATAACAAAAACCCTCATTCCAAACTAATAATGAACATGGGCTCCAGTATCCTGAGGGAATCAAATGGCGTATGAACCAATTATTGGTCACCGGCTACCATGGGACTGCATCTCCTTACATTATTCCTCTGCCTTATGAATCAAGCCATTAGGTCGAAGGCTCTAGGTGTGATCCCCCTAAGAAAACCACCTGCTTTGGTTTTGACACCCGGGTAATATCACAGCCCAAACACAAATCAAGTAACTTATGTAGCACATATGTGCCCCCTTGTACCAATATTTATGTGTTGAAATGGATAGATAAATAAACGTTTGTCTTCTAATGGCTATTCACATATGGTGTGAAGTGAAGAGATGGAATACAATTAACTGTGTCATGGCAACTAATAATTAATAAATAAACCCGAACTCCTTATTCCATTTTATCTATTTCATATTCAGTGAATAATAGAAATGACATTCAACGGTTCTAATCAGTTATCTTATCTGAATATTGTCAGAAGGGTTTTTTGTGGATATTATAGTAATTTGAATTGTTAAGATCATGAGTCATTTGAAATTAGATGGCTGTTTCATCCTCAACAGTGAGCATCCATGATCTTACCTTACGAGATTCGAACCCAGGACATATCGATCTTGCACTCGAACTCTTAACCTCTAGATTACTGAGCCTGCATTCAATAGTATTAATATCTAACTTCAACTAATTCACGAAATTAAGTGACACATCCACCATTGTCTTCATCAGTGAGTTACTATCTCACAACAGATCTAGTTAAACTCCACTGGTCACTGCTTTTCACTAGAATTCCAGGATATACTTCTTGAAGTCAATCACTAGTGAATACATATTGATTAACATCAGAAGGGGTAAGTGTGTGTATGTGTAATCTGAATATGTTAAACAATTAAATGGAACAAACATTCAGTTACAATCGATCATCTTTTTCTCAGATTCATTTACCGTTAATAATTAAATTATAATCATGATTATAATTAAATTGAGATAATAAGGCAAATCTTTCATTCATTGTAGATCATTATATGTACAACTAATAATGATATTGACCTCTTAAGTTTTAATAAAAATTAACTAGATGAATTCATTCAGTGAAGTTTTCTCTAATGACTTAACATATATCATCTGAGTAGAATGTTCAAAGTAACTTTGTATCACTGTTTATTAATTTTACAGTATGGTGAGTTAGTACTATATGGGATGGGGTCACCCCCAAATGCCCTGGTATGGCGGAGACTGGGAAGAGTCCGCTCTCACTCTCCAAATGCTCTCACATGGTCACGCGTATATAGCCTCTAAAAGGGAAGTCCTACTCACTGCCTTCACGTGGCGGGGGTGTTGTTTACCCATATGAAAGGACGAAAAGCGAACGACCGGCACTTTAACCGGATCCCAAACCAATGGTGTACATGGGCTCCAGTATCCTGAAGGAATAAATGGTTTATGAACCAATCGTTGGTCAGTGGCTACAATGAGACTGCATCTCCTCACGATGCTCCACTGCCTTGTGGGTCAGACGTTCAGGTCAAAGGCTCGGGGTGTGGCCCCCTAAGAAAACCACCTGCTTCGGTCTGGGCATCCGGGCAGTATCGCAGCCCTCACAAATATTAAATGAGATTTGTGTGGCGCATATGTATTTGGTACCTCCGTGTACCAATATCTATGTGTTTAAATAAATAAATAAATAATGGGATGGGGTCACTAACCCCTCAATTGATTGATCATTGGATGGTGATCAATGTCATGTGTATCAAGTCCTTCTTACTGCAGATCGAATGCTATCGACGAAGTGACAATGTGATCACTAGTCTAGGTGATTCGACACTGCAGAAGGTCGGTCGTGGGCTGGATAGCTCAGTGATAACATCTCTGACTATGAAGCTAGTTGACACGGGATCGAATCCGTCAGGGAGCACCAGTTCCCTCAAAGATTACAGGTGCACCTCACTGACGAATGCCAAGTAGCACGAAACCTGGGTTCAGGATTTCCTGTTGACTACCTCCAACCATCATCTTATCACTAACCTCATGTCCGACACTCAACAACAAATGGGTTTTTTTGCATAGAAATACATGGTAAATCATTTAAGGAACATGATTTAATCATATGAGTTTTACTTCCTTATGATATCATTAGGTATCATCTATTATTAGATTAGTTTATCGTAATTGTTTCTTATATTACATGGAATTAATTTGCCAGTTTGAATAATCTGTAGTTTGGTTAAAATTTCAATCATACGAATTGTAAGTGTAAATAAGAGAGAAAAAAACGTTTTATGTTAGTTTCAGTCAGTCAGTCAGTAACAACGTGGAACTTCGTACGTACGTACATCAGTTCGAGTTGCCATAACTACCACATTAGCACAGAGATCCAGTTATCGATTCAAATCCCATAGCGGTAGAGGTAGTGATAGGGAACATTAAGGTTTGATGATGTTATTCAACGAGTATAATCTAGTGGAATAGATTTAGAAAGAAAATAATGAACATGAAGAATTCAGAAGATTAGAATTTGAGAGAACAAAAAGAGTGGATGCACCTGCGCCATCGTAAACGATTTCCAACCATTTCATTCAGTCTCTAACCATCGGTTGCTATCATCTCGCGGTCTCCAACCACGTACTCTACACCTACCAACATGGCTCAGTCCACCTGTCAGTGAATTCATGGATTTGTGCCATGTTTTGGTCTGGACGCCCCTAGCTTTCTTCCAACCTATTCCTACACCATAAAACATCGCATGTCGAGGCAGTTGGTCGTTGGGCATACGTAACACGTGTCCCAGCCATCTCAACTGATGAAGTTTCACTACCTTATAAATTGATTTTCCATCCTTATCTAGTACCCGTTTCCTAACAATTGCATTACTTACTCAGTGATCCCAGGATATACGAGCACTGTTTCGAAGACATGTATGATCAAATACCAGTAACCTACGAATATCCTCTGCTCTTACCGACCATGTTTCACTACTATAAAGTATGAAGGAACGAACTGCAGCGTAGTAAACCCGTCCTATGGTTGATAGACGGATATCTCGCCTACGCCACAAATGACTCAAGTTGACAAAAGCTAGTCGAGCCTTCAGTCAGTCAGTCAGTAACAACGTGGAACTTCGTACGTACGTACATCAGTTCGAGTTGCCATACCACATTAGCACAGAGATTCAGTTATCGATTCAAATCCCATAGTGGTAGAGGTACTGAAAGTATAAGTAGAGATAGGGGACATTAAGGTTTGATGATGTTATTAAAGGAGTATAGTCCAGTGGAATAAATTGGGAAAGAAAATAAAGGACATGAAGAATTCAGAAGATTAGAGTTTGAGAGAACACAAAGAGTGGATGCACCTGCGCCATTGCAAACGATTTTGAGCCATGTCATTCAAGGTCTCTAACCATCGGTTGCTATCGTCTCGCGGTCCCCAACCAGGTAGTCTACACCTACCAACATGACTCAGTCCACTTGTCAGTGACTTCATGGATTTGTGCCATGTTTTGATCTGGCCGCCCCTACCTTTCTTCCAACCTATTCCTACACCATAAAGCATAGCACGTCGAGGCAGTCGGTGGTCGGGCATGCGCAACACATGTCCCAGCCATCTCAACTGATGAAGTTTCACTACTTTATCAATTGATTTTCCATCCTTACCTAGTACCCGTTTCCTAACAACTGAGTTACTTACTCGGTGGTCCCAGGATATACGAGCAATGCTTCGAAGACATCTATGGTCAAATACTAGTAACCTACGAATATCCTCTACTCTTACCGGCCATGTTTCACTGCCATAAAGTAGGACGGAACGAACTGCTGCGCAGTAAACACGTCCTTTGGTTGATAGACGGATATCTCGCCTACGCCATAAATGACGCAAGTTGGCAAAAGCTAGTCGAGCCTTCTGTATCCTTACTGAGATTCCGTCACACACCAAACCACAAGGGCTGATGAGACTTCCGAGATAAGTGAAGCGGTCGACACGCTCAACTACTTCACTCCCTATCACTAGTCCGGGTGTCGACGCAACCCAATCCTGAAGTAACATTTTGCATTTCGAGGGAGAGAATCGCATGCCGAACAGTCTTGCATTGTTGCTTAGAGTGGTCAACAGACTCTGCATTCTGTCAGCGTCTTCACCAAATAGAACAATGTCATCGGCATATTCTAAGTCAACAAGTGGATCTCCCGGTAGAAGTTCAACTCCTGGAAATTTAGATGAGGAAAGTGTCATCTCTAAAAGGACGTCAACGACAAAGTTAAACAAGAATGGAGAGAGTGGACAGCCCTGACGAACACCACTTGAGGTAATCACTTCTGATGACAGTTCACCATAAGCTCTCACTCGACCAGTTGTGTTCGAGTAGAGAGCCTTTATAAGGTTGACGTACTTCTTTGGTACTCCCTTCAGTGACAAACATTGCCATAGAACCTTACGATCAACAGAGTCAAATGCCGCCTTAAGGTCGAGAAATACTACCATTGTGGGGCGTCTGAATGTGTGTCTATGTTCTAGGACCTGACGTAATGTGAATATTTGATCAATGCAACCACGTCCAGGTCGAAAACCAGCCTGGTTTTCTCTAGTCTGCTCTTCACGAGCTTTGGTTAGACGTCGAAGTATTATTGAAGCTAATATTTTAGACACTATATTAGTCAAACTAATTCCTCTGTGATTGTCACAGGAGGACTTTTGTCCTTTCTTATAGACTGGTACAATCAGTGATTGAGACCAGTCAGATGGGATTACGTCCAGTTCCCAGATTCTACCTAAGACCTCAGTCAATCTCGCTGCTAATACTGGACCACCATCCTTAAAAATCTCAGGGGTAAACCTGTCAGGGCCTGCTGCTCTCCCACGCTTCAGATTTCCTATAGCTTTTTCAACTTCGTAAAGAGTCGGAGGACTTACATCAACTTGCCATTCAGGTCGACTGGGGATCGTGGGAAACCGAAGTGTGGCTGAAGGCCAGTTGAACTGATCCCTAAAGTATTCTGCCCATCGATCCAATCTCCTGGATTGAGAATGAATAATATGTCCATCTTTCTCAGCGATTGTTTCGCTAACAGTTGGGTTCCTAATACCGGTTTCCTTAACAAGTCTGAACAGTTGCCTGCTGTTACCTATTGCCGCTGCCTTTTCCATCTCTCTTGCTTTCGCTACCCACCACTGTTGACGATCTTTGCGCAGGCTTCTAGTCAGCTTACGCTTAAGCTGACTCCGCTCTTCGTTATGTTCAGAGCCAGATGGAATGAGTTTTCGAGCATCTATCAGTGCGGTAGATGCTGCTGAGATCCAGTGTTTCTCCCTAACCTTATGGTTTACCGTACTTGCCGACATCACTGCTGTTTCTACAGCTTTTCGGATGTCATTCCATGCTGCCTCGGGGTGGGTATCACTTACATGGCTGCCTAACTGTTTTTCTAGATGTTCCTGAAATATACTCTTAGCTTGACTATCATTAAGTAGGACCCTAAGGGGTTTCCTTGCAGCATGTTTCCTACGTTCAGTAAGACGTAGACAGATACGCGCTCGCACTAGAGCATGATCTGAGTCTAAGCATGTGCTCCAGAATGAGCGACAGTCTTCTATCGAGCCCCTCCATCGGTGGCTGATAGCGATGTGATCTATTTGGGTCCAGCGTTGAGACGAATTAGGGGGTCGCCATGTCAAAAGATGTTTTTCCTTATGCTTAAAGTTAGTGTTTGCAAGAAACAGGCGGTTATCTGAGCATAGCTGCAACAGACGGTCGCCGTTATCTGTTCTTTGAGCCGCGACACTATAAGATCCACCCAGGTGTCTTTCCTTTTCGCTTAGTTTACCTACTTGAGCATTAAAGTCACCAGCCACTATTACTACATCTGAACGCCTAGCTTTTCGGAGAAGGTCGGAAAGCTTTCTGTAAAACTCATCTTTTACATCATCTGAGCTGCAGTCAGTGGGAGAGTAGGCAGAGACGACGAAGAGGCAACGACGAGTGTCCCTATCTTTTCGAATCCTTACTGTTCCGTTTAGTCGGACAGCACACAAACGACTGTCTACTGGGATCCAGTCTAAGAGAGCTAGTTCTACCCTAGGACTCAATGCTATACCTACGCCAGCGAGGCCACGGGATGCAGCATCAGGGCTTCCAGATACACGAAGCGTAAATCGAGTTGGTTCGTTACTTTGACATGGTGCAGTCAAATGAATGACACTACTAGGATCCTGTGTGCGCGTTTCGGAGACGCAGCACACATCGATGGAGCGAGATTCTAAAGTCTTAGCTAAGGAAGCCTGTTGTCCTATTTGGCACAGTGTTCGGACGTTGAAAGCTCCTACGTGTAGTTTAGAGCGTGGTTTCAGGAGACCAGGAATAACATTCCGCGTACTGGAATCGTTCGCACTAGCGGGGCGAGGTGATAAAGGGACGTGAGAAGGGTTAGTCGTGGAGATAAGAGAGTTATTAGGAGGTGTAGGAAGGATTTGAATGTGACCAACTTGGTCTCGTGTGCTGTTACGGGTATGAGGGCTGATATCACTTCCCGGTTGCCCACACCGTGGAAGGGTATTTCTTGGGGGACCTGAAAAGGAAATCGGATTAGTGTTGGTCTTAGCGACCTGAGTGCGTGACCGCAGAGCCCAAGGGACAACTGCTTGAGGCCGGTCGCGCACGGCCTTTTTGTGGGAGGTTTTTAATGTGTTAGCTCCGTTCTTCAAAGGGCCTTACCGCCGGAGACGGAAATCCGTGGGGTAAGGTGAGGTGTGACATTTTTAGGGTCAACCTTTTCTAACCCCTTCCTTCCTTGTGAGAAGGCAGCATCGCTGCAGATGCTGGTTGTCCGAGGGAAACACCTTACTGCTGTCACACCTCTGTACAGTCAGCAGTACGACTTCGCCCTCAGACCTTGAGTTGCTGCTTTTAGTCTTACCGTTCTCCAATCGACCTGCCTGGCATGGTAGAACCTGCAGGAACTTGAGTTCCAGCCAATATAGCTCGGTTGGGTCATCACGATAGGCAAGCCCGACCACCACGTCAAGGTAGCAGCTACAGTCGGGTAGTCGAGCCTTAATGATTAATTATTATTATTATCATAATCAGAGGGGGAAGTTTTTCGATATTACAGTAATTTAATAGATGAATTGATGTATCCATCTAAGCTAAACCACAATTTGAGGCCAACTAGCGTTCGCTCGCGAGATCGAAAGGTCCTGGGCCCGAATCTCGCGAAGCAGGATCGTGGATGCTCGCTGTTGAGGAGTTCCATTCTAGGATGAAATGGTCGTCCAGTGATTCTATGCTTTCCACAGTAGTCTAGCTTGAATTGACAATGATGTCAACTATTAAAATTATTATAATATCCACAAAATCCTCCTTCTGATACTAATCAACATATGCTCACTAGTGATTGGCTTCAAAAGGTATTTCCTCGAGTTCTACTGAGAACAAACAGGTCTGTTGTAACATAATAACTCACTGAAGCCAATGGTGGACAGTGGTGTAATTTTGTGGATTGGTTAGACATAAACACTGTTTAATGTCAGCCTGCTCAGTGAACCGACATGTCCAGGATCCGAGTCTTGCTAAAGGCGGGACCTACTGGTTTCTCAATAGGACGAAACGGCCGTCCAATGCCTCCAGATTTTCCATGGTGGTCTAGCTTCAAGTGACTCATGATGTTAACCATTGAAATTACTACAATCTGCACAAAACCCCTTCTGATAACAATACTTATATCACGGATGATGATGAAAGAATGGATAATTTGTCCGCGGGACAAATTCGTCATACTGTATGAGCTGGTACTATGTCGAGCACACAGAAGTTATTCTAGCTACTGGACAAATTATTCTATTCCTTCTTCCCAAGTCACATTTTTACCGCCACTTATTAACCCTGACTGTTTTTATATGTGAGTGTATGTATGTTAACTACCTATCCTATTGATTATGTGTCCATAACTAATTTTTATTTGACTATACCTATTGAGTTACGTTTGATTAAATTGTGTTCATTTACTCATTTTCTCCACTGGGCGTCATTTTGTTTCGTTTCTCTCTCTCTCTCTAATCGTTTGTTTAGATCAATGATTGCATGAAATATACATATTCGAAATCTATTCTCGTATTTGACTTAATGAATTCTCAGTATAGGGGTTGTGGAGATTATTAAGTTCTTAATTCGGATCATGAACCGATTGATGGTAGACCATCATTGAAAACCTCGCGCGATTCACACAATACTGAGGAGTCACACAATGGGATGAAACGGCCGCCCAATGTTTTGCTAGATTTAAAGCGGTTACGAGTTCACTTAAACTGCAAACGAGTGACCGAAAACCAGTAAGCTAACTATTCAATGCATCCCAGCCTCGCTAACCAGAGGAAGAAGTTCAAACTTGGAATGCGGAAGTATATTTCGCAAACAGCCAGAAATGAGCAATCACAACAAACACAAATCAAAACGTATATATACAGCACAAAACCGTCCTTGGGGAGAGTTACCAAATAGCATACTAAAAGGCACAACAGATCAATAGCATTTAAGATATTTCCCAAATGGGAAATACGACATGAAGGTGATAAGAGCGCATTTGGTGCAAAAACAAAGAAATTTAAATTTCCAAAATAGGATTACGAACTTAAGTCCTTTCCCAAATGAGTTCTGGAGATCTAACATTCCTAACAGGTTACAAGTTTTCAACGGTTGTCTAACATGATCTCAATAAATTCCATTATTCACTAAAGTAATTTAAATTGACGATTATATAATGAGGATAATCAGGTTGATGATGATGATTTGGATGATGATGATGATTTGGATGTTGATGATTTGGATGACGATGATCATTTGGATGATGATGATCTGGATGATGATGATTTGGATGATGATGATTTGGATGATGATGATCATTTGGATGATGATGATCTGGATGATGATGATGATTTGGATGATTTGATTAGCGTATAATCAATGGTCCATCAAGAATAAAACAATCAATGATCTTTTATATTAATTGTTTCTTAATAGTATGTTCAACTGAATGTACTTTTAATATGATTTATTACACTATATATTACTGGCATTCAATCTTCAGAAAACATTCATTGGCTTACAACTTCAATGGATAGTTATGTGATATAAATAATTAATTAATGTTTATGATAAACTACAAAATTAATCACATAGGCCCCTGAATTCTCTAGTATGGGCGAGAATGGAGATAGTCAACTCTCTCCCTCTTCAAATGTTCTCATATAGCCATGTGGATACAATCACTGTTAGAGAAGTTCTACTTACTGCTTTCACGAGACGAAAGTGTTGTTTACCAATATTGAGAAGACAAAAAGTGAATGTTCGGAGATTTAACGCGGTTGGTGGATATGGAAAGTTCACATACGGCAATCGGAAAACCTTCATTACAAACCAATGATACATATGGACTCCAAGATCCTGAGGGGACAAGTGGCATATGAACGCATTGTTCTTCACCGACTACCACGGGACTGCATTTCTTTACGTTGCTCTACTGACTTATGGATTAGACCTCTAGGTCAGAGTGTGGCCCCCTAAGAAAACCACCTGTTTCAGTCTAGGCACCCGAGCAGTATCCTAGACCTGACATAAATCGGATGGTTCATATGTCGCATATCGATCTGGTCCACCTTGAACTAATATTCATGTCTTTAAATAAACAAATAACCAAATTAGAAATTTAAGTGAATGTCTATCGATGACATGGATTGATGATTATAAAAGAATGATTCCATATTACATGTAGTTAACAAGTGAGAAGACTGTTGGTCTTCTAAATATGTATCATAATATGTGTTAAAGCTTAACGTATCAGGTTCAAACTCATCTGTTGTAATTATGATTACATACTACTAACTAAGATATATTGTGTTATGTCCTACTGATATCGACAGATATAAGTAGTATGTAAGTGAAACGACTGATAGCAGAAGGTTAAAAAAGATCAAAGAAATAGAGAACAAGAACAAAAAATAATTGATGTGGAAACGAAAGAACAATCAAGTCTTAGACTTAAATGATACTTTAATAGAAGAGGTTTTGTGGAGATTATGAGTCAATTGAAGCTAGATCACCAAGAAAAACCTAGAAGTACTGGACGGCCATTTCGTCCTATTGTGTGACTCCTCATCAATGAACATCCACGATCCAAGCTTGCGAGATTCAAACCAAGCATCTATCAGTGTTGTGCACCCAAGCGCTTAACGTCTAGACTACTGAGTGAGCACCCATTTATTTATTATTTATTTTAACACATAGATATTGGTACAAGGAGGCACCAAATACATATGCGCCACACAGATTTCAATTGATATGTGTGAGGGCTGTGATACTGCCCGGGTGCCCAAACTGAAGCACCCAACAGTGTTCATATCTAACTTCAACTAATCCATGAAATTGAGCTACACATCTACCATTGTTATCAATGAGTGACTATTTCACAATTGATACTGTAATCTTATATTTCAAATATCAAAGGTTATCCCCCATTTATATATTCAACACCATCTTAATTTAGAAATAATTTAACAATCAATTCAGACAATACACAAACACAAATATTGAATAAACCAGACAAAAGGTTATCTATACATTCTAGACAAGTATAGACTTATTATAATAAAGATGTTACAATAGTGTAGAATCCATAGAAATGTATTATGTGCAAAGATTTAATCAATAAATGTTCTGATTAGTCCCAACTATAATATATAGTTATATATCTACATAGAAATAGGGGTATATAAATAGATAGATAAAGTTATAGACAATTACATAGAATGATAGATAGATAGAGAGACAGATTCTAATGAATTATGTATATTCGAATCTCTCAGGGGGGGCGAGGTCGTGGATGCGCACTACTGAGGAGTCCCAAAATAGAACGAAACAGCCGTTCAATGCTTCCAGGTTTTCCATGGTGGTCTAGCTTCAATTGACTCATGATCTTAACCATTGAGATTATGTATTTATTTACTGAATAATATCCTCATTGTGATTTGTTCTATTTACTTTAATTTGTTGGTAATGTTTCTTTTTATTGATTCGTGCTCATCAATGATTGATTTCAAAAGGTATTTTCTCAAGTTCTAGAGAGAACTAATGATCAGTGGAGTTCAACCAGGTCTATTGTGAGATAATAACTCATTAAAGACAATAATGGACAGTGATGCAATTTTGTGGATTGGTTGAAGTTAGACCTTAACATCATTGAATGCCAACTGGCTCAGTGGTCTATAGGTTCAACGTTCTTGCTTGAGATTCACACATCAAAGATCCGAATCTCGCTGGAGGCGGGATCGTGGACACTGACTGTTGAAGAGTCTCATACTAGGACGAAACGATCGTTCAATGCTTCCAGATTTCTAATAATGCTTTACCATTGACCAGTTCATCATTTCAATATTAAAAATAAATGGTATAACACTTACATAATCAGATCATCTGTGATCAATGTAAAATATGATATAAACACATGATCATAATGTTTGAATGATTCTTTCTACACCATTGAATAGAAACTAAAATGAATTAGGTTTGAATATGTCAGCTGTTGACATTTCATTATTGGCATCATATTGATTTCATTATAATTTATGATTCTTAAGATACTAACTACAATGTAGGTAATGGAAAAATGAAATGATTTTATCATTATACTTGATAGGATGAATAGTGAATGGTTCATTTAAGTAGTATATATATAAACCATTTTGAGCATATAAAAGTGAATTTTGTTTATTATTTGAAATAGTATACTTATTTACTTACGCCTATTACTCCCAATAGAGGAGTATAGACAGCTGACCAGCGTCATTCTCCATTTCACTCTCGCCTGGATCATTGTTTTCTAGTTCTATCCAATTGTTGTTCATTTTTCGTCTCATGTCTTTATGCATTTCTCAGCGTAATCTGTTCATTGGTCATCCGCTTCTCATTTCGCCTTGAAGATTCCAAGTGAGAGCTTGTCTTGTGACATAGTTGGGTACTTTCCTCAATGTGTATCCTATCTACTTCCAGCACTTCTTCCTCATTTCTTACTCCACTGGGATCAGGATTGTTCTCTCCTATAGTAGGTTGTTGCTAATAGTGTCTGGTCAACGAATCGGAAGTATTTTATGTTGACAACTGTTTATAAACACTTGTATCTTGTGGATGATGGCTATCGTCGTTCTCCAAATTTCCGCCCCATACAGTAGAACTGTGTTGACATTCATATTGAAAATTCTAACTTTGGTGTTGGCTGACACGGTTGTTTTGACTTGCAGATGTTCTTCAATTGTAGATATGTTGCTCTTGCTTTGCTGATGTGCACTCTACAATAGTTCTATTCCTTTTATTCAATTGAGATTTACAAATAAACTATAGTGAAAGAAAATGTTAAAAAGTATAATGACCAATTTCTATACACCCTTCAATGCATTATCGATTTTTTGACATCTTTAAGTTTGATTTGTATACCCTACATGTTCTCTTTGAGTTTGATCTGTTGTTAGGTTTAAATCTGATATTATTTCTCCTATAAAACACATATACTAGTCGTTATGTTAAATCTGTTGTGTTGTCAAGTATATTTTATGTAACACTTTATTAAGCCTAAGAAGATTGTTAACGTTTGAGGTTAGAATAAGATAATCGAAACAAAAACAAAGAAAGTTGAAAAGTAATTATGATGTAGTTAATTGATTTACATAGTTAAATAGATAGACTGATAGGTCTTGGGTTCGAATCTCGCAGAAGGAGGAGCGGAATCGTGGATGCGCACTGTTGAGGAATCCCACAATAGGACGAAACGGACGTTTAGTACTTCCAGATTTTCCATGGTAGTCTAGCTTCAATTGACTCATAAATTGAACTATTGAAATAAATATCTGTTCGATTGTTTTAATAATATTACAATATTAGTATAGGAGTATGCTAAGACACCTGAATAACTCCGCCTGTAGCTCTTCCAGAGTTACTGCCGGTCCCAAGCCCGGGTAAAGGAGGAGGGTTGGGCATGGGGTTAGCGTCCCCATCCCGTAGAAACCTAACTCGCTAAAAAAACGCTAACCAGAAAAAATAACTCAAACCATTTAAACTCTGCCCTGGGAGTTAGAGGTAATATGACGCTTCATGGTGAAAGCCGAGTTCCTTCGGAAGCCACGAGGCCGATGCCCCTTCTAACAACCAGAGCAACAATTTTTATAGGTACATGGAACGTCCGGACAATGTGGGAGACCGGGAAGACCAGTCAAATAGCAACGGAAATGAGGAGATACAACTTGGCAGTACTGGGAATCAGTGAAACCCATTGGACCCAAGCTGGACAACAAAGGCTGAATACGGGAGAGATGCTGCTATACTCCGGTCACGAAGAGGAAAATGCTCCACACACTCAGGGAGTTGCTCTAATGCTATCCAAAGTAGCACGAAATGCACTTGTAGGATGGGAATCTCACGGATCCAGAATCATCAAAGCATCATTCAAAACAAAGAAGGAGGGGATCACAATGAACATTATCCAATGTTATGCACCCACCAATGATAGCAACGACGACGTTAAGGATCAATTCTATGAGAGGCTGCAATCAATCATAGAGAAGTGCCCAAGAAAGGACCTCACCATTCTGATGGGAGATCTAAACGCCAAAGTCGGAATGGACAACACCGGATATGAAGACATCATGGGACTACATGGACTGGGAGAGAGAAACGAAAACGGGGAAAGATTTGCAAATCTGTGTGCATTCAATAAATTGGTCATAGGCGGTACAACATTTCCACACAAACGTATACACAAAGCTACATGGATCTCACCGGACCACACCACAGAGAACCAGATAGATCACATTTGCATCAATAAAAAGTTCCGAAGGACAATGGAAGATGTGAGAACTAGGAGGGGAGCGGACATAGCTTCAGATCATCACCTAGTTGTGGCCAAATTGAAACTGAAGCTAAAGAAGAACTGGACAACTGGACAAACAGCATCACAAAGGTTTAATACAGCCTTCCTTCGAGATACTGACAAACTCAATGAATTCAAGGTAGCTCTCAACAACAGGTTCCAAGCCTTACAGGATCTACTGAAGGAAGAAGAAACTACTATGGAGGATAGCTGGAAAGGTATCAAAGAAACATTAACTTCAACGTGTCAAGAGGTTCTGGGCCCCAAGAAGCGTCATCACAAGGAATAGATCTCTACAGAAACATTGGACAGGATCAAAGAAAGAAAGAACAAGAAGACAGCAATTAACAACAGTCGAACAAGAGCAGAGAAAGTCCAAGCACAAGCAGAGTACATAGAAGCAAACAAGAAAGTGAAGAAGAGCATTAGAGCTGATAAGCAAAAATACGTGGAAGAACTAGCAACGACGGCGGAAAAAGCTGCAAGAGAAGGAAATATGAGACAGCTTTACGATACGACGAAGAAGCTTGCAGGGAAATACAGTAAACCAGAGAGACCAGTCAAAGACAAAGAAGGAAGACCAATTACTGAGATTCAACAACAGCGCAACAGATGTGCAGAGTACTTCGAGGAACTCCTGAACAGGCCGGCTCCAATGAATCCACCGGACATCGAAGCAGCACATACAGATCTTCCTATAAATGTCAATCCACCAACGACAGAAGAAATCAGAATGGCCGTCAGACAAATCAAGAGCGGGAAAGCAGCAGGACCTGACAATATACCAGCTGAAGCGTTGAAGTCAGACATCGAAGTAACTACAAGCATGCTTCATCTTCTATTCAAGAAGATTTGGGAGGAGGAACAAGTGCCGATGGATTGGAAAGAAGGACACCTCGTCAAGATTCCAAAGAAAGGAGATCTGAGCAAGTGTGAAAACTACAGAGGCATTACACTACTGTCAATACCGGGTAAAGTCTTCAACAGAGTGTTGCTGAACAGGATGAAAGACGCAGTTGACGCTCAACTTCGAGATCAACAAGCTGGATTCCGTAAGGACCGGTCGTGCACAGACCAGATTGCGACACTACGGATCATCGTCGAACAATCAATTGAGTGGAACTCGTCACTCTACATCAACTTCATTGATTATGAGAAGGCATTTGACAGTGTAGATAGGAGGACGTTATGGAAACTTCTTCGACACTACGGAGTTCCTGAGAAGATTGTCAACATTATTCGGAACTCATACGATGGACTACAGTGCAAAGTAGTGCATGGAGGACAGCTGACAGACGCATTCCAAGTAAGGACCGGAGTAAGACAAGGCTGTCTACTCTCTCCCTTCCTGTTTCTTCTGGTGGTCGACTGGATTATGAAGACCTTGACATCTGAGAGAAACTACGGCATACGATGGACAGCTCAGAACCAATTAAACGACTTGGACTTCGCAGATGACCTAGCCCTCCTATCACATACACACGAACAAATGCAGATAAAGACAGCCAGCATAGCAGCAGTCTCTGCATCAGTAGGCCTCAACATACACAAAGGGAAAACCAAGGTCCTCAAACACAACACGGAGAACAGCAATCCAATCACTCTTGATGGCGAAACTCTGGAAGACGTGGAGTCCTTCACATACCTGGGAAGCATCGTCGATAAACAAGGAGGCTCAGATGCAGACGTCAAGGCAAGGACTGGCAAAGCTAGAGCGGCATTCCTTCAACTGAAGAACATATGGAACTCAAAACAACTTTCAACCAATATCAAAGTCACAATCTTCAATACCAACGTCAAGGCAGTTCTACTGTACGGAGCTGAAACTTGGAGAACTACAACAACCACCATCAAGAAGGTACAGGTATTTATTAATAGCTGTCTACGCATGATACTCAACATCCATTGACCGGATACCTTCAGCAACAGCCAACTGTGGGAGAGAACCGACCAGCTTCCAGCTGAAGAGGAAATTAGGAAAAGACGATGGAAATGGATAGGACATACATTGAGGAAATCATCAAACTGCATTACGAGACAAGCGCTAACTTGGAATCCTGAAGGGAAGCGGAAAAGAGGAAGGCCAAAGAACACATTACGTCGGGAAATAGAAGCAGATATGAAAAGGATGAATAAGAACTGGAAAGAGCTTGAAAGGATTGCCCAGGACAGGGTTGGATGGAGAATGCTGGTGAGCGGCCTATGCTCCTTCACGAGGAGTAACAGGCGTAAGTAAGTAAGTAAGTAAGTAAGACACCTGAATAATTCGAAACTTCAAAAGTCACGAATATACAAGAAGTACGTCGGTCAAACAATCGGAAGAAGTTTAGAAAACGATTTGTCACATAATATGACAACATCAAAAAAGGGCATAGTTACAGAGAAGACGAAAAGTGAATGTCCGGAGATTTAACGCGGTTGGTGGATCAAAAAAGGGCATAGTTACATTTGTTTCTCCGTATGATGTTTATTTACGATACGATATGTTTGTATTATATTGATATGAACTATGCTGAATATGATATACAATGTGTGATTTTGTTATCTCTGGGTATTCTTTAAATATATGTGATTTCATCGACCCTCAAATTCCTTGGTATGGCCGAGAATGGAGAAAGTCAACTGTCCCTCTTCAAATGTTGTCATATTAGCCACGTGCATATAACCACTGTTCTACTTACTGCTTTCACGAGGCGAAAGTGTTGTTTACCAATATTGAGAAGATAAAAAGTGAATGTCCGGAGATTTAACACGGTTGGTGGATATGGAGGGTTTACATACGATAATCGGAAAACCTTCATTACAACCAATGATACACATGGACTCTAAGATCCTGAGGGGACAAATAGAGTGTGCACGCATTCTTGGTCATCATCTACCACTGAACTGCATCTCCTAACGTCGCTTCACTGACTTATGGATTAGACTTCTAGGTCAAATGCTCGGAGTGTGGCCCCCTAAGAAAACCACCTGTTTCCATTTAGCCACCCGGGCAATATCCCAACTTTACACAAATCAAGTGATGAAATGAGGTACACGTATATTTGGTGCTCTTTTAATTGAGTGTGTGAAAAAGCGAGGATCTACATCGTCCATTAATATTCATATGACAAAAATACAATAAAAATGTCAGCTAATCTATTATTAGTTATGTAGAAGATATTCTAAAGAGAGAGAGAATACTCAATGTCATATTATTGAGAAGCAGTTACAAATTGATGAACAATGAACCATTGTCATAATACTGCCAATATTGGGCAATGATGGCTTATTGATTGAAGTGATCATATTTCCTTCTTTAAATCAGAACAGATAGTTATCTACACTGTGTATAGATCATTCAGTTTGTTAATTACAACTCCCTAGTCATTTATATCTTCACATTCATATAACAGATTAGACAAATGTATAAGAGGAGTTCATTGATCATAAGTCAGTCAGTAACAACGTAGAACTTCGTACGTACGTACATCAGTTCAAGTCGCCATACCACATTAGCACACAGACACAATTGTCAATTCAAATTCCACAGCAGTAGAGGTAGTAAAAGTGTAAGCAGTAATCGGAAAGAGACACGAATTCAGAAGATTAGAATTTGAGAGAACACAAAGAGTGGATGCACCTGCGCAATTGCAAACGATTTTCAACCATTTCATTCAGTCTCTAACCATTGGTTGCTATGATCTCGCGGTCCCCAATCAGGTAGTCTACACCTACCAACATGACTCAGTCCACTTGTCAGTGAATTCATGGATTTGTGCCATGTTTTGGTCTGGACGCCCCTAGCTTTCTTCCAACCTATTCCTACACCATAAAACATCGCATGTCGAGGCAGTTGGTCGTTGGGCATACGTAACACGTGTCCCAGCCTTCTCAACTGATGAAGTTTCACTACCTTATAAATTGATTTGCCATGCTTACCTAGTACCCGTTTCCTAACAACTGCATTACTTACTCAGTGATCCCAGGATATACGAGCAATGTTTCGAAGACATGTATGATCAAATACTAGTAACCTACAAATTTTGTTTACTTTTAATGGATATGTTTCACAGCCATGAAGTAAAACAGAACAAACTCATCCGTTAATTGATAGACGGATATTTGATATATGTACAAATAGATTGTTTTATTCTACTTGTTCATATTATTATATATTATATAAATGAAAATTTACTTAAACATAAACCTCCCCCCCCTATAATCGCCTAATTAAATTACATGTATAGAATAGAATAGAAATTGAGGAAAATCAGGCCAACAACAACAACAACAATAATAATAACAGCAAGGGAATACAATAAAAAGGATCAGTATACATATAGTACATCTACAATATACACATAACCCTGATTGGATTTTGTTTTTAGATAAAAGAAAACAAAGATGAAGATGAAAGAAGGTAGGAAACAAGTCTATACACAATGAGCAATCAGCTTGTTTTTAATAATTAACAAAATTCAATTAAAATATCATTGATAATAATTATAAATGACTTAGAATAATAATAATTAAAAAAAATTTTACCTTTATAACCTAATAATGATATTGTATATAACTCAATTCAATGAATAACAATCATTACCATAGATACATTCTCTTCTATGAATCAACAGACTAGATAGAGCAAATACATTCCCCCACACTTATGCTCTTTTTTTAAAAAAAGAAAAAAGAAATGAGTACATCAATGTACAGTTGTCATGGTGGAAGAGGGGGTGGGATGAAGCGAAAGGGGAATCCATTAAGAATAAGCATTATACATACACATTCTATATAACATAGAAAGATGATATTAAATAGTTGCGTTTTTTTTTCTTCTTGAATTTTGATGACAAGATTAATATTTGTATTGATTAGAACAAAAGAGATACCAAAGCAACAAACAAACAAAAAATGAATCAATAAAAATGTGACAAAAAAAATACCTTTCAAAGGATTTCAACATTACACACTTACTCACACACACACACACACAAACCCCGGTCCAAACAAACACAACTAATCATTCATTCAATATGTGTAAAATTTGTGCGTTTTTTTTGTTCACAGAAAGGGAGAACGAGACAGATAAAGTGGGGGTGGGGGAAGAGAGACAAATAGAGGGGGGGGGAGGAAGAGTTAGAAACAATCAAAGATAAATAATAATCTATTTACATCTATTAACAAATAAAATAGGCTAAAAATAAATTTTTTTTTTAAAAAATAAAAAAAAAATTGAAATAAAAACTAATTAACTAGACATTTGAACATAATCAGATTTAGGGATATTTACAATGGATACATTATTTGTAGTTGAAGAAAAACAGATCATATTGTTGTTCTTGTTCTTGTTCTTCTTATCATTATCATCGTCATCATCATCATCATCATCATCATCATGATCATTATTTATATGATCATGTTGTACTGGATTATATTGATTAAAATGATTTAAATTTAATGATAATTTTTGATTAGTTTGTTGTGGTAATGAAAATGAAATAAGAATAGGTTGTTGATCTGGATCATGATTATAATTTGATACTTTTAATGATTCTGTTATTAATGAAGATGGTGTTGATAATGAAAATTTTGGTTGATATTTAGATAATGATGTATAATTTGATTGTGACTGTTGATATACATGATGATCAGGATCAGGATGAGGATTTTGTTGTTTTTCTTGAATCATTTGTATTTTATTGTGTAAATGAATATCTGAATCATTTGGTAAACATGTTAATGAAGAGGTTAATATACTACTTAAATTATGTTTAGATTTATGCTTTCTATTACATAAACTAACAGTATTGTCTTTACTATTACGATTCATTTCATTTAGAACTAATGATTGACTATGTACTATAGGATTAATTGATTTTAAAGGAGAAGAATAGGATGATGATGATGATGATGATGATGATGATGATGATGATGATGATGAAAATGATGAATGATTTATACTATGTTGTTTATTATTCAATACATGATTTGGATTAGTTGATTTTATACGACAAAATGAAAATTTATGATCTTTTAAATATTTCCTTCGACCAATATGAACATTATGATTAGGATTAGAATTAAGAAGTTTTGATTCTTGATCATAATGAAATAGATGATCATTCATTGAATCTTGATCTTCATCATTTGTACTATTTGTACAATGAACATGATCATCATCATGTTGTTGTTGTTGTGGTTGTTGATGATGATGATGATGATAATGGTGACTTCGATGGGAATTTAATTGTTTTTTTATTTGATTTAATTTCAACTTTTTATCATTCATTAATTGATGATAATCCATATGTGATGAGATTGATAATTTCGTTTGATCTTGATGATGATTATCACTATCAGCAACTATATCAGGACAGATATTATTTGTTTTATTGTTTTGATCTTTTTGTGAATGATAATAAATATGATTATTATTATTATTATTATTATGGTGAAGATCATTATAGTCTTCATCACCGAATGCTTCATCATCAGCATAATAATCTTCAGGAAGGCAACTATTATTTTGACGATAATGATGATGATGATCATGATCATGATAAGAATTGTTCTGTGATTGTGTATGTTGACAATTAGATGATCTTTCAGATGTTGTATAACTTTTTTCATCAATTGATGAGATTTTATTAAACATATCATTACAATGATTAATGTTTGTATTAATAGTGCTTGCATGATTATTACTATTATTATTATTATTATTAACAGTATCATGATTGTGAATATGACTTATCCGACTAGTAGTATGACTACAACGATCAAACAATTGATTCACTACATACACCATTCGACCAGTTGGATTAATATGACTAGATAGATATTTTTTAAAATAAGCATAATTCGGTAGAGAATATCGTTTACTAATATAGTTTTGTTTTATACTTTGGTTATTATTATGACTACTACTGCTATTATCACTAGGATTGTCATAATAGGAAATCATATGAGATGGTGACAAAATTGTATCATTATGCTCTAATGGAGTAAAAGAATTCTCTACAACTCTATTCATCATTTGATCTGATTCTTTATGATTATGATTATGATTAGTAGTAGTATCGTTGGAGAATGGGATTGCATTTAAAGATGTAATAGATTTATTCACATATTCCGGATAGAAATCATCATAGGATGGATGAAAAGCTGTACGTAATTCAATACATGAACCACCAGTACAATAATCATTAGTTTTACATATGGAACGTGATCCATGTAAAAATGATGAGATAGGTAATGCACCATTAATTGTATTTAAAAATAAACCATTTCCATTCATACCTCCAGAATTAATTCTATTTATACCAATAACACTAGCTAATAATGATGTACGTTGATGATATACTCTATGTCGATTACATACTTCACGATTAACAATTAAAACAATACCAATTAATACTACTAAAAATGCAACAATTACACCAATAATATATGGTAAACTACTACGTTCATTCAAATGTATAATACTTGTATCATTAATAATAGATTGATTGTAATACGTATTATTATTCGGATGATAAATAGTCGTAAACATTGGATGTTGAAAATGATTATCATCATCATCATCACGACCACGACCACGACTATCATTGTCAACTATATTTTTTTGTATATTTTTACATAATTCAAGACATTTGCTTAAATCAGATAGAATTAAGAATCGCATAGCACATAAATGATCACAACGACATTGTGATTTCGCTTGAGGACAATAACCATCATTAGTAAGATAATTTGGTTTTAAACTATGTAATCGACCACCTAATTCATGCTTCCAATATTTTGACCAATAATTATTATTTTTTTGATAAAAATTATACCATAATTGATTGATTGAATTAAATGATAAATCAATTAAATGATACGTATTCAATGTATCATATTCTAATTGCCAATTATTGATTAAATTATTCATATTCAATAATTGATTATCTAGATTAAAATAATATTGAGAATAACCTAATAAAGTCATTGTTGAACGTTTAAATCGATATAATCGTATACGTGGATTAAAATCACCTAAACCGTGTAATAGTAATGGAGAAATGGAAGGCATAAGAAATAATGATGCTACCGGTATATCTAAAATAAAGAAAATATAGAAAGAAAAAAAAAAGAAGAAAAAATAATAATGAATGAATGAATGATAAATTATAAATCCTAATCGTTACGTTCATGTGATATTACTGATGTTTAGGAAATTGATAGAATGAAAATCGAATGTTTGGTTAGTGGATAATAGAGAGTCTATCTAGGGAAATTGCAAAACTTTCATTCTAAACCAATAGTCTACATGGATTTCAATATTTTGAAGAAAATAAATGGTGTAGGAATCAATCGTTGGTCGCCCCCAAATGCCATGGTATGGCCGAGAGTGGGGAGAGTCCGCTCTGCCCATCCAAATGCTATCACATGACCACGCGTTTACAGCCTCTGCCAGGGAAGCCATACTCACTGCCTTCTCGTCACACCGGTGTTGTTTACGAAAATGGCAGGACGAAAAGCGAATGTCCGGCGATTTAACCGCATCCCAAACCAGTGGTGCACATGGGCTGGCTCCAGTATCCTGAACGAACAAATGATGTATGAACTAATCGTTGGTCACCGGTTACCATGGGATTGCATCTTCTTACGATGCTCCACTGCCTTCTGGATCAGACCTTTAGGTCGAAGGCTCGGGGTGTGACCCCGTAAGAAAACCACCTGCTTTGGTTTGGGCACCCGGGAAGTATCACAGCCCTTACACATATCCAATGAGATCTGTGTGGCGCATATGCATTTGGTGCCCCCTTGTACCAATATCTATGTGTTAAAATAGTAATAATAATAATCGTTGGTCACCGGCTACCATGAGATTGCATCTTCGTCTTCTAAACCATTTGCTTCAGTTTGGACACATGGATTAAAGAATGCTCAATGCACGTTTGCGTTGGCGCACGCTGATTGGTTAATTCTTACGCAATCAGCGCTAGCCGACACTTGGAGAATACACTAGAAATCTTCCCATGTAAAAATAACTATAAATATACTAACGTTTATCCTATTGTGTTTCTTACTTCCATCTAACCTTCTTATTTGGAATATAATCTCCTTCCTGCTTAATCGTGTTCTGATTTGGGGCCTTGTCGAGTGAATTGTTGTCCGACAATACTAAGCAATACGAATAGCTAGATTATAACGCGTAAGAGAGAAGTATAAAAGGGTAGTATTCCAACTCTCACACAAATTGAATAATTTATGTATTGCTCATATCTATTTCGTGCCTCCTTGTACCAATGTTTATGTATTAAAATAAATAACCTAAGATAAGAAGTCTAAAGTTATACATATATATATAGAAATCAGTGAATGTCTTTAATGAGTCTTGTATGAAAACTCAAACATTTGTTACATCTATAATGTCTGGAATGATTGTTTACCTATGTAATTCTTTACTAATATGATGTTTTGTCAATCAACTGTATATATCTATACACATATCTATGTACAGAATATCAATATATGTAATTATACTCATAAGACTATTACAACTATTAATACCGACTATTACATTGATAGTAATATGAGAAACTAGTGAATTAAACAAATTACTAAGATACCAATAGTTTATATATATATATATATATATATATATACATGTATATGAATACTAACTTGATTTATTGACTAATAATCGAAAACTATCAACATGTTCATGGGCAAATAATCCAGTCATTAATAAATCTGCATTATCAATTAATATATTAACAAATTGATCATTCATTTCTGAACGAAGAAATTGATACCATTGTGGAGCATTCTCTGATACACCCGGAGGGAAATGACTAACAAGTAAAACCTTATAAAAATAAATAATAAGAAAAACAAGAAAAACTGTTGAATAATAAATAGGGTGGGAGAAAAAAATCAGATATAATAGTAAACCTGTACTGATCTTGTATTTCTATTGGTTTATATGATGGATATATGACAATATAAAATTCAATACATTTATGTTCGGTTAAATTATACAGACAGTTAGTGTAGTAGAAGCCTCGGCATCAGTAGGCCTCAACATACACAACGGGAAAAACAAGGTCCTCAAACACAACACAAAGAACAGCAATCCAATCACTGTTGATGGTGAAACTCTAGAAGATGTAGAATTCTTCACATACCCGATAGGCATAATCGATGAACAAGGAGAATCAGATGAAGACGCAAAGACAAGGATTGGCAAAGCAAGGGCCGCATTCCTACAATTGAAGAACATATGGAAATAAAAACAACTGTCTCTCAACCAATATCAAATTCAGAATCTTCAATGCGAACATCAAGGTAGTCTGACTGTACGGAACTGAAACGTGGAGAACTACTACAACCATCATCAACATGGTAAAAGTATATATAAATAGTTGTCTACACAAGATACTCAATATCCATTGGCCGGATACCATCAGCAACATCCTTCTGTGGGAGAGAACAAACCGACTTCCATCTGAAAAGGAAATTAGGAAAAGATTATGGAAATGGATAGGACATACACTATGCATATCATCAAACTGCACCAAGAGACAAGCCCTAACATGGAATCGTGAATGGAAACGAAAAAGAGGAAGGACAAAGAACACATTACATCGGTAAATAGAATCAGATATGAAAAGGATGAATAACAACTGGAAAAAGCTGGAAAGGATTGCCCAGGACAGGGTTGGATGGAGAATGCTGTTGAGCGGCCTATGCTCCATCACAAGGAGTAATAGGTGTAAAATATTTAAACTTAACGTCAAATTATATTCTTCTACAATAATTAACTTAATGAATCTTATTGATTAAAAAATCAAATAAGTAATGACAGACAGTTGATGTCATTATAAGATATGATATAACAGTTCAGGAAACTCGACAAAAAAAAAGTTGTGCGGAAGACATAATACAAGTTCGATTGAAGAGTATTTGGGTTGCATTACTACCATTATATATACATATATAAGTCACTGATGACAATGGTGGATGTGTAACTCAATTGCGTGGATTGGTTGAAATTAGATATTAACACCGTTGGATCCCCACTCAGTAGTCTAGTAATTAAGCGCTCGGACGCGCGAGACTGATAGATCCTTCGTTCGAATCTCGCGAGGTGTGGTCATGAATGCTCATTGCTGAGTCCCACAACAGGACGAAACGGCCGTCCAGTGCTTTCAAGTTTTTCATAGTGGTCTAGCCTCAATTGACTACAATCTCCACAAAACCCCTTCTGATATATATATATACATCCAATATGTAACAAAGTATTGTTTCAAAGAATTAGAAACTTACTTTATCCTTTCGTTTTCTTGCCCATTCAAAGGTTTGTCGAAGCCAATTGAGTTGACCCAATGGATCTGGATCATTAGTACCAGCTAATATATTACCTTGATACCAGATTAGACCATTTAAACTGATTAGAATTAAATTAGGTTGATGAGTAATTTTAGAGTTATTATTGTTTCTATTAGTATTAGGATGATTGTATGAACTAGTATTATATACAAGATAATGTGAGAAGAAACAATCTAGAAAATAAGAAACAAAAGACGTCAAAGAATATATATCTGAATTGATTATAGTAATACTGTAAAAAAGGCTCAAAAAATTGCATCGCCAAGTAATCTTAGTTAGACAGAAGTTAACAACCAGGAAGTGTTATGCAGTTATTTCGTCGCAGTAGATAACTTTTCAGCAGTGAGCATAAAAAAACCCCCACCAGGAATCAAACGCATGTTTTGTACTACAACGATTGTTTAATGTTTAGATCATTTCAATAAATTCACAATGTGCCCCCATCGGCCCCCAAATGCCCTTGTATGGCCGAGAGTGAGGAGAGTTCGCTCACCCTCTCGAAATGCTCTCACATGGCCATGCGTATATAGCCTCTGCCAGGGATGTCCTACTCACTGCCTTCACGTGACACCGGTGTTGTTTACGAAAATGAGAGGACGAAAAGCGAATGTCCGGAGCTTTAACCGGATTCCAAACCAATGGTGCACATGGTCTACTCATTAGATTTACAAGAATTACCACTTGAAGCTTGTTTCTAGTTAACATATGGTGTTTCTTACTTTTGAATGTTGTTGGATATCATAATTTATATCATAAGATTTGGAATAAAAACAAAGAAATTTGAAGTTTAACAAAGATAAGAAATTATGTAATCAGTTAACGTTTTGTAGCCCTCACATGGAATTTTCAAGGCCAAAAGAGAAGAGGAAGACCAAAGAACACATTACTTTGAGATATGGAGACAGACATGAGAAAAATGAAAAAAATTGGATAGAACTGGAAGGGAAGGCTCAGGAGAGTGTGGAATGGAGAATACTGGTCGGCAGCCTAAGCTCTTCTATTGAGAGTAACAGGCGTAATCCTCTTCCCTCTCTTAATTTCTTGTATATTACATAACAAAGATTATGTAATCATATTAATCATTGAATTACATAATATAAGATAATGATATACTAATCTTGATCAAAGTGTTGGGATGATCCAGAAAATTTCTCACAAACGACACACAAGGATCAGGAAACATTAAGAAGCATCTCATCCAATCAGCGTTCAGTTGGAGTTTAGCCAGAAAACATCAAGGATGTGAAACGTCACATGTAGAGGTTCTGATTAGCTGATTGTTATAATGCTACTACGTTTAGTAGCATTCCAGAATCTTCGAGCAACCCAAGGACATTTAGAATATTATAAAAACCCCAAAAATTTCTGTATTAAAATGAACCATTGGAGTAAAGTACTTTTCGCATACTTTACGCCTTCTCTCTCGTGTTCAGATCGCTGTATAATAGTTCTAGCTTGAGGGGTTTCAAGAATAGCTTAGGAATCGTGTATAGCGTTCAAATTCGCAAGACTTATTCAAAAAGAATTATGAAATGTCTAAGAAAGATATATGTATATTATAATTGATTATTTAGTTATATATCATATTATAAGCAAATCATCATTATCATCAATAGTATTTCTTCTTTCTTTCTTTTTTCAATACAAAATTGAAAAGGGAGAATATGTTTTTATTTAGTGTGAGTTTTATACTTGGCACCATTCCATTAATCAATCAATCAATCAACTTGATAATCAACATGGCAACAAAAAATATATCAATTTATAATACAGTTACATAGACTAATAATAATAATAATAATAATAATAATAATAATAATAATAATAATAATAATAATAATAATAATAATAGTGATGGTAGTAGTAATGGTAATGGTAATGGTAATAATAATAATAATCCATGACATAATCTCAGATTTTCTCTTAGTACAAGAAAAAAACAACACCAACATTTTTTTTGGCACATTATTATTGAATGATACATTTTGCAAAAAAAAAGGAAAAAAAAGGAACAAAATGACTCATAATGTGATTAAAAACTAAGCATAATTACTAAGTAGGTAGGTGGGTAGGTGGGAAGGTAGGTAGGTAAATGAGATAATAAACACCTACATACAATTAATATCATATAAAATGAATTAATCAACTAAAATCTACATAGAAGATTATGATGTAATTAATTAGATTAATAAAAATAAATAAATAGTAAAAACAAACAAAAAAAAAGAAGATTAATAAATCCTTAGTTCGAATACTTATATAGAGATAAGATCATGAATGTGTACTGTTGAAGAATAGCTGTTTAATGCTTCGAAATTTTTATTTTATAGTGATCTAGTTTTAATTGATTCTACCAGTTAATTCTTTAATCCTATACTACCTATATCTTTATATGTAATCTTTCTTTTATATATTACTACTACCATTGAATTGAACTCCGCCTGGAGTCCTTCTGGGGGCTACTGCCGGTCCCAAGTTCGGATAAAGGAGGAGGGTTGGGCATGGAGTTAGCGACCCCATCCCGTAGAAAACTAACTCGCTAAAAAAACGCTAATCAGAAAAAATTATTCAAACTATTTAAACTCTGCTCTGGGAGTCAGAAGGTATTCTTTTAGAAGAGGTATAACGGCTCATGATAACAGCTGAATTTCTTCGTAAGTCACGAGGCTAATGCCCCTTCTGATAAACAGAGCAACCATTTATTTAGGTACATAGAATGCTCGTACAATGTGGAAGACTGGGAGAGTTTTTCAAATTGCTGACCATTGAATAAACTACATCTATAAATCCGGTGTTCATCTTGCTGTGTTAATCGAGTGAGTTCTGGCAACTTGAACTGATGCCTATATATGTGCCTGGTCCGACATTGTAACTGACTTACTGACTAATTGATTGATTCATGAATTCAATTATTAAATTACTAAAATCTATTTTGTTTATTTCTATTTAATACATTGTAAATATGAACACCATTTCTATTTCTATTACTAGAAAAGGAATACATAGAATATATTCCGTAAGTTCTACCTTACCATATAATGGATCGAATAAACAACATTCACATATCATATATATCACTAATTGAAAATTATTGAATGTTCACTAATCTGAACAATGTTAATGTTATACAATATTTCGGTGTCGAGTTAATGTGATACATTAATAAACAGGAAGAATGTTTCGCCTGGTAATCTGATTCAAACTTCTTCAAGAAAAAATAATGGATTTATTTTAAATTCTTTCGCCGATATTTTACAAATACTATTGTTTATTTATAATAAGAATTTATGTAAATAATCAAAACAGAAGGAAAGTATAGGGATAGATTGAGTTGAACAATAATGATCGGTATTTTATGCTAAATTGGATGGTAACAAACGCAACTTCTATCCTCTAAACATACACTTGGTGTATTGTTACTTGTATGTTTTGATTGTTATTTACGACTATAATTGATCAATCTCATGTTGGTATATGTGTATTCTATGTGTGGATTAGTTCGATATAGACTTAAGTCATAAACTTTTTAAGCAAACATGGATAGTGACTAAGAATGTAATTCAGTTTGAAGCGCGCCACTTCACCCTGTTTGGGACTCGTCAGCTGGATGTACCTACATCACAGACTTGTTGATGTTCACTCTGGGACTCGAACCCAGTACCGTTCGCTTCAAACGCCATCAAGTTATTCATTTAGCTACTGAGTCCTCATAGCCACCTACTTGTGCAATAGGGTGACGTTTAAATTCACTTAATATTGTTTTACTTGTATCTTCACATTGTGATTTAGGACTGTAATTGATCAATCTCATATTGGTATATATGAATCCTGTGTAGATTGCCTTGATATAGACTTAAGTCACAAGCTTTTTAACACGTCTAAAATTTATGTCATACTTCAACCAACAGTAATTGCATAGGTTTAACAAAAAATAGTAGATATCTATATATATTTCGTAGTATCTATGACAATTATTCTTTAAAGGTGAAAGTATTATACACCATGGGGATTTGATGATACACGAGTTTTGAAAATTCCAGAAAAAAAGTTAATGTGATCGACTGATTGAGATACTGAACATATTTTTAGAAGTTTTATTACATTTAAAACAAGTCATATAGTACGCGTAAATAAGAAAGGATTTTGTGGAGATTTTAGTCATTCCAATAGTTGAAATCATGAATCAATTGAAGCTAGATCACCATGGAAAACCTGAAATCACTGGACGGTCGTTTCGTTCTAGTATGGGACTCCTCAGCAGTGAGCATCAACGATCCTGCCTCACGAGATTCGAACCCAGGACCTATCAGTCACAAGCGAGCGCTTAACCATTAGACCACTGAGTCGGCTGGCATCCAACGGTGTTAAATTTTAACTTTAACTGATCCACAAAATTGCGCCATCGTACACCATTGTCTTCAGTGAGATGATATCTCACAACAGACACTATCAATTTATACAATGGTAAACTTATCATAAAACAAGAAAAGAACTCTCAATAAAATATCCTTTGAAGAAAAGCTCAGAATAGTTTAACCCTGAACCTATTATATATATAGGTAATTTGCACCTGTTTTCTTATTATCAACAAAAGAGAGGTGTTAACGATAGTGGTAGGATTCAAGAAAGGAAAAACAAAGTAACAGCAATTAAAAACAGTCGAACAATAGCAGAGAAAGTCAAGGCACAAGCTGAATAAATACACTGAAGCAAACAAGCATGTGATGAGGAACATTAGAGTTGATAAGCAGAAATACGTGGAAGACCTAGTAACTAGAGCGGAATGAGCTGTAAGAGAACGAAATACGAATTAACTATAAAACGAATAAAGAAACTAACAAGGAACTATAGTAAACCAGAGCAAACTGTCAACAACAAAGAAGGCAAGACAATCACTGAGATTTAAGTACACAGAAAGAGATGGATTAAGCACTTTGAATAACTCTTCAATAGACTAGCATCGGACATCGAACTAGCATACATAGACCTTCTCATAGCTGTCATCTCAACACAATAAAAGAGATCAGCAGAACCAGATAATATAACAGTTGAAGCACTGAAGTCATTCATGGAGGTAACTGATTAAGTGTGACAATATGTACATTTGGTTCCCCCTTTGTACCAATGTTTGTATTTAAATAAATAAAAATACCAACTACTTCTTCTATTCTACTATTCATATGGCATAGAATATTAAAAGAACACATACATTTTCTATATGTGACTATTAATGATTTGAAAATTCAATATATCTCTACATAAACTATACATTATATCCATTACAACGAGAAACATGACAACTGAATATGATTAAAGAATAAACTAACTATACATAGTTAGTAAAAATGTGGGCAATAAATTTGTTTGTATGTTTGAAGGAAAAATTTAACTAGGAAGGTAATTTAATAGTTGAATTCATGAGTCAATTAAATCGATGATCAGTAGAGTTCAATAAGATCTATTGTGAGATAGTAAATCACTGAAGAATATGGTGAATGTTGGTGCAGTTTTGTGGATTGATTCATGCCCCCAAATGCCCTGGTATGGCCGAGAGTGGGGAGAGTCCGCTCTCCCTCTCCAAATGCTCTCACATGGCCACGCGTATATAGCCTCTCCCACGGAAGTCCTACTCACTGCCTTCTCGTCACACCGGTGTTGTTTACGAAAATGGCAGGACAAAAAGCGAATGTCCGGCGCCCTAACCGGATCCCAAACCAATGATGCACATGGGTTGGCTCCAGTATCATGAAGGAACAAATGGCGTATGAACCAATCGTTGGTCACCGGCTACCATGGGATTGCATCTACTCACGATGCTCCACTGCTTTGTGGATCAGACCTTCAGGTCAAAGGCTCGGGTTGTTGCCCTCTAAGTAAACCACCTGCTTCGGTTTGGACACATGGGCAGTATCACAGCCCACACACAAATAAAATGTTGTGTGGCGCATATATATTTGGTGCCCCCTTGTACCAATACTTATGTGTTCAAATAATAATAATAAAAAGATTGATTTAAGTTAAACACTAACACCGTTGTATGCTAGCCGGCTCTAATGATTAGGCGCTAGCGCGACTAATAGGTCCTGAGTTCGAATCCGGCGAGCGGGATCGTAGATGCGCACTACTGAAGAGTCCCATACTAGGATGAAACAGTCGTCCAGTGCTTCAAGTTTTTCCATAGTGGTCTAACTATAATCGACTCATGAATTCAACTACTAAAAGAAGAATAACAGTAGTAATATGACTAAATATATTAGATTACACAAAATCTACTAACAATTTTCAACTTGATGATGAAAAGAAAATAAAATCTTTGCTAATAACTAACTAATTCTTTATATGTGACAACAAAAACTCTTTAAGACTTATGATTATTGAATAGAGTTGCTTCTTCAATATTAACCAGATTAGATCTAAGAGTAGAAATGATTAGAAAATGAACTGAACTAATTTATAAATAATGTAATATTTTCATAGTCCATATCAGATACTGATATTAGCTGGCCCCCGAATGTCTGTCGCTTTAACCGGACCCCAAACCAATGGTGCACATTGGTTGGCTCCAGTATTCTGAAGGAACAAATGGCGTATGAACCAATCGTTGGTCACCGGCTACCATGGGACTGCATCTCCTCACGATGCTCCACTGCCTTGTGGGTCAGACGTTCAGGTCAAAGGCTCGGGGTGTGGCCCCCTAAGAAAACCACCTGCTTCGGTTTGGGCACCCGGGCAGTGTCACAGCCCTCATACAAATCAATTGAGATTTGTGTGGCGCATATGTATTTGGTGCCTCCCTGTACCTATACTTATGTGTTAAAATAAATAAATAAATAGACAATCGTAGAAAAGTAAGGAACATTGAACAACTGTTTTATCCTACTATGAAACATCCATTAACAACCTATCCAAAGATCCAATCCAAGACCTGCTTCAAGCCATATTGCAGTAAGCACTCAAACTTCAGATCACTAAGATGAGACTGTAATTGATGGACAACCTTTGAGTGACGCTAGAATGGCCTTGAGAATGTCCGCCTACTGAATAGAGCCAAATGAGGATTTTATGGACCGATGTAGAAGGATAAGGATTGTGATTTATAGTTGATGGTCAGGGATAGACATTAGATTTAAGATTTTTATCACGAACTGACAACAGCTAAAATGCCAAAACGCTACGCTATTTAGTCGAATGGATAAAGAATTTCGCGCTGATATACAAAACCTGTCATCGTGAATCTGATTAGTTCGTCCATAAATTATAGTCTCGCCACCACTAAGTTTACAGTTATAACTTTAATCAATTGATGGTTAATTAATTTAACGCTTGATATGATTGAAAATCCCTAGTGAAAGCCACATTCACTAGGAACTCGGAAAAATCTATGTATTATTGTTATGATCATTACGAGAGTTTTATGGAAACTGCTTAGTTTTGTAATTTACGTAATACATGGTAATCTATAATTTTGTCATCCATTTGATCATGATTCTCGTGGTTATACCCCCCCACAACACATGGTGATAATAATAATAATAATAATAATTTAGTAACCATAACAAAAATGAAACAATTACAACACATAAATATAATACAGGTCATACTGATATCACAATACACAATGATTATATAATCATTCAACTACTTATTAATAATAAATAAAAAAAAAACATTAGACCAAGACACAGAAACAAAAAGGGGGGACAGACAGAGAGAGAGAGAGAGAGAGAGAGTAATTTTACATAAATTACTCACATACATACATAACACATCAACAAACCACATATCTATATGAATCCAATGATGAGCTGATGAGTGATTGTGAAAAAAAATAAAATAAAAGATTGGAATTTCAAGAATGAGGTCAATACGATCACATCCAACCCTATAAACATGTACATGTACAGGAATGACCAAGTGTAAGTTAACAATGTATTGAAATAAGTAATAACTACTGAGAATAGAAAGTTCAAAGTAACCATAGAGAAATTCAGATTGATGACAATCACATTTAAAGGTCAATACTATTACCAATCATGAGAATAGAATGAGATTTGGAAATAATAAAAGTTCATTAGTAACACAATAAGCTCGAATACTGACAATGATTTAAACATTTACTCCATTTAAAAATAATATAACACAAGAGTGAAACAAATATTATCTTGTATGTAATAACCAGTTCGTAATATACCAAATGTAGAATAACCCTAAAGTTTGGTATATGCTAATGGTGGTACATATACAATATACAACATCCCATCTAAATTGATCCGCATAAAAGTTAGGGGCGGACAAACCAAAACGTGTCATCAGTCATTGAAGTCATTCACTTCTAGTCTTAAACATGTTAGTAGATGCAAACTACTTGATTACGGTCCTCGTGACTATCGTAACCAATGGTTAGAGACTCTTTTTGACATGGTTCAGAATCGATTACAATCGCTTAGGTGTGTACACTCTCTGTCTTCCTTTAAACTATGAGATTAAAATCGCTTCATATTTTTCTTTCTACGTACTAAATCTTTCTTCCTGTACTATCTCCTTATACACACTCTTTCTTCTATATATTACTACCATTGAATTAACTACTCCTATGAATCCGGTGTTCATCTTGTTGTGCTAATGCGGTATGGCAACTTATACAGGTGCATATATGTGCCTGGTGCTACGTTGTAGCTGAGTGACTGACTGACTGATCAGTATACATGTTCCTAAGTAATAATTTAATATTTTCTGATTTCTAATAGTTTCACTCAATTCAGTGCAACATTCTATAAGCGTGAAGTTATGAAATCTCTACTGCTGAATTGTATCTAGTCTACTAATCTATTAAATAATTAGTCAACTTATTAATTTCCTGATTAGCTTAGCAAAGTGAATCGATCTTAAGTTAATCAGTTATGATAAACATAAAGCTTAGAACATATCTAAATTGAGTTAAGTAACCATGCTATAACATAAGAACATAAGAAAATACATAGCAAAGTAAATCAAATAATAGATCAACAATGATAATGGGAACAACTAAACATTAAGTATATGCTTTAAAAAAAAAACAGAGTGTAAAAGTATGTATGAAAGACTATTAGCATTCAAGGAATAGAACAAGATACTAACTGAATACATCTGTGTTTCTGTGAATGATTCTGAATTGTATCATTCAAATTCTTCAACTAATGATATCTCTGTTATCAAGCCGACTACAACTAAGTAGTCTGTATCTACCTGTGTAGATTAGACTAACAGTTAACCACATCGTAGACTGATGTCATGTTTTGGTTTGGCTGTTACCATCATTCTTTCAACCTATTTCTATACTAACTAAAATACCGCACACTGAAGTAAGCGGAGTTTCACATACGTAAAACTTTCATTGCTTTAAATACAATAGATAACTCATCAGACAAGTTAACTGTACATAATCATTAACATGAATGTCAATAAATAATACATGTGTTGACCTATTACTTAATTTTATGATTCATAACCATTTTTTTAATGAGCTTATAAGATCCATGTGATTTATAAGTACAATTAATTCAAGCAATGAATAGAAAGATATTGGGTTTAATTGCTACTAAAATCATAGGTATATACTACTGACAAATTCCATTCTCGAACGAGATCTTTGTATAATGGTTACTCTTTTGTTTTTTATAAGTGTTTGCTTAAAATTAGAAAGTTTGATTCAGTGAAGAGTTCCAACTGACCCATCTCTATTGGTGAATATACATCTTGAAAGTATTCTATTGATATAGCTAGTCTAGATATAACTTCTTGTTCAAGCTCAATAACCAGTAAGCGGTGAAATTCAGGATATGGACTTTTTTCTCTCACTTGGGGCTCGTTAACTAAAGATACCTATCTATTTGAAATTAGTAGTACAGTGAATAATGTGTTGATGTTTAGATCGAAAAGTATTAAGGTCAAGTCCTCATGTGAACATTAATACATATAGGATATGGATAAATCCAATTAACAACTCATAAAATAGAATGCACCCCCAAATGCCCTGATATGGCCGAGAGTGGGGAGAGTCCGCTCTCCCTCTCCAAATGCTCTCACATGACCACGCGTTTACAGCCTCTCCCACGGAAGTCCTACTTACTGCCTTCTCGTCACACCCGCGTTGTTTACGAAAATGAAAGGACAAAAAGCAAATGTCCGGCGCCCTAACCGAATCCCAAACCAATGATGCACATTGGTTGGCTCCAGTATCATGAAGGAACAAATGGCGTATGAACCAATCGTTGGTCACCGGCTACCATGGGATTGCATCTCGTTATGATGCTCCACTGCCTTGTGGATCAGACCTTTAGGTCGAAGGCTCGGGGTGTGGCCCCCTGAGAAAACCACCTGCCTCGGTTTGGGCATCCGGGCAGTATCACAGCCCTCATACAAATCAATTGAGATTCGTGTGCGCATATGTATTTGGTGCCTCCGTGTACCAATACTTATGTGTTAAAATAAATAAATAAAATAGAATGCGATGTACTTTCTGGATTCTGTTGTTAGTCACTATCCACATATATTAGTTTTTTTTATAAAAAAAAAAGAAAATAGAAAACATTTTTTTTCAACCCTCCGTTACTATCTACCCCCCCCCCAACTTACCACTTGTGCTAGAGTAATACTTTTAATGTGACTAGTCATATGATTCATTCACATTATGAGACATATGAAAGATAGTTAGATATATTAAGAAAAATTGGATAAAGTTCATTATAGAACTCGAATTATATGTTTTTTTCTATGTTAGAAAAATTGGTTATCACAAGATGATCACATTTTTATATACAAATATATAAACGTATATACCTGACAACATATGGTTATTTATTTTATTTATCTATAATCAATTTATATTAGGTCAAGGGAGGTTTTTATATCATTTACATTGTTAGTCAGCTACAACCTAGAACCACGCACATATATAGGCATCGGTTCAAGTTGCCATACCCACATTTTTCCACCGTGTGGAGAGAGTATCTAAATAAATGGTTGCATTGGTTGTCAGAAGGGTCATCGGCCTCGTGATTTCCGAAGGAACTCGACTTTCATCATGAAACGTCATAATTCTTCTAAACGAAGATCTGACTCCCAGGGTAAAGTTTAAATGGTTTGAATAATTTTTTCTGGTTAGCGTTTTTTAGCGAGTTAGTTTTATACGGAATGGGGTCGCTAACTCCATGCCCAACCCTCCTCCTTTATCCCGGCTTGGGACCGGCAGTATCTCCCGAAGGCACTCCAGGCGGAGTATCACTGCAAATGCTGATTGTATGAGGGAAGCATATTACTGACATCACACACACATACAGTCGACAGTATAGTTTCAGGTGATTACCTTTAGTCTTATTGCTGTCCAACCAAACTGGCTGTAGGACTTAAAATAATGAATGTTCTAATCAATACAGCTCGATTAAGTCATCACATTATGAAAGTCTAACCACCACGTTACGGAAGCAGCAATCGTAGGGAGTTATAGATTCCAACTGAAGTTATGTTATAGCCCATTTATCAAGTATGATTTCCTAATGTTTCTCCTGTAGGCCATACACTCTAATTGTGAAAACTCAAAGAAAAGAAGATGAAGGACAGGATTTGAAATTTTAACCGATTAGTTGAAACCTAACAGTTCTAACAACTATTAGGCGTATTGCTTCATCACAAATTAAATAATGATAGAAATCAAATACGTTTGCTTTATTGTTGGTCACCGGTTACCATGGAACCTCATCTCTTCACATTACTCCACTGTTTGTGGATTAGACCTTTAGGTCAAAGGCTCCGGGTGTGACCCCCCTAAGAAAACCACACGCTTCAGTTTGGACACCCGATCAGTATCCTAGCCCTTACACAAATCGAGTTATTTTTGCGTTGCCTTCTTGTACCTATGTTTATGTGTTTAAATAAATAAATAAAAATGAAACAGAATCAAACGAGAAATAGTAATCTAGATATAAGCATGTAATATATCTATCACCCTTTATTAAATTGAACACCGTAAGTCAGTCATTTAATGAGTAATTGATACTATGAATAGTAAACACGTCTACATATATTTGATTGCCATTTATACACTTACTATCGAATGAATAAAGAGCATATTTTAGTGTTTAGCATCGAACAAAATAAAGAATAGTGAAATGCAGAGTGGAAGTTCAAATCAATTAATCAGCTACAACGTAGGACCACGCACGTATATGCATCGATCCAATTTGCCACACCACATTAGCACAACAAGTTGAACACCGGATTCATAAAAACAGTCAATTCTATGGCAGTAATGTATAAAAGAAAGATTATACATAAGAATATAGCACAGGTGGAAAGAATTACTTGGTAGAAAGAAAGATATAAAGCAACTGTAATCTTACAGTTTAAGGAAAGACAAAAAGTGTATACACCTACGCCATTATGATCAATGCTGAGCCATGTCACTCAAAGTCTCCAACCATTGGTTGGAGATATTATTCAAGAAGTATAATCCAGTGAAATAAATTTGGAAAGAGAAAAAAAAGAAAGGGACAAAGGATTCACACGACTCAGAAGATTAGAATTTGCCGCCGACCGCCCCTAGCTTTTTTCCAGCCTACTCCTATACCATTGAACATTGCACGTCGGGATAGTCGGTGGTTGGGCATACGTAACACAAATACTTTTGAGAAAATAAGTTAGATAACCGTTGTTTCATAGGATATTATCTAATTTATTTATTTCTTCATCCATACTATCCTCAGAAAACAGAATTATCTGGTAATTTATTGATACCGAAGAATAAAAAATGCATTCAAATGTACAGTATTCAACGATATAATTTAATGAATTAAAGCTTACTTTGTGAGAAATTAGCCATTGGAAAGTCTGATGAATTTTCTGATAAGAAGGAAGAAGAAGAAGAAGAAGAGGGACGTGATGATGATGATGAATATTTCTTTTGTCGATGATTAATCCATTCACCCCATAAATCTACATCATTACCAAGTTTGTGACACCAGTCAAAACGTGAACGACTTTGTGGTGTAATTTCCATAGTATTTGCAGGCACAACATCATGATTACCTAATACAGGTAGAATATAAACTTCATCCACTGGAAATGATTGTTTCAACGCTTTACTTATTAACCGGATACCATCCAAAAGTTGATCGGATGTCAAACTGTCATCATGTGGCCCATTATCACTAGAGGGTGGTCAGGAAATAAATGATAAAATGAAGAAAACATAAAAATAACCACAAACTTTGGTTACATTCAAAGTGTTACAAGAAAACCTTTTTTTAAAAATTAAGCTAGAATCAATTTTGGAAACCCTGGAAACAAAAGAATACAAGTAATGGATGACATATAAACCTTATTTAACAATACATGGTGGAAAATATATCAGGTACTGTAGGGTTTTCACAGACAGATTTGATTGTTTTACGACGACTTTACAATAACCACACTCGACATAAATGTACATAACAATCCAAAGTGTTAGAATTCACAAAAGCAAAAGTGATATAATCAAGATTAGTAATATGAGGAATAATAGAAAAACAAAATTAAATGAGATCTATTTATTATTTATTTATTTTAACACATAGATATTGGTACAAGAGGGCACCAAATACATATGCGCCACACAGATCTCATTGGATATGTGTGAGGGTTGTGATACTGACCGGGTGCCCAAACCTAAGCAGGTGGTTTTCTTAGGGGGCCACACCCCGAGCCTTCGACCTAATGGTCTGATCCAGAAGGCAGTGGAGCATCGTAAGAAGATGCAATCCCATGGTAGCCGGTGACCAACGATTATTTCATACGCCATTTGTTCCTTCAGAATACTGGAGCCAACCCACGTGCATCATTGGTTTGGGATGCGGTTAAATCGCCGGACATTCGCTTTTCGTCCTGTTATTTTCGTAAAGAACACCCCCGCCACATCCGAAATCACAACAACAATTATAAGTGAATAGTTAAAGATACAATAGTTCAAAAAAAATTAGGGTCAACATTGACAATTTAAGAAATAAACTACCATTTTGTTTGAGACACATGATAATGTAACAGATCATATAGAAGATACATGGATTTCGTATATTCTGGCAAGACTATAATTTATGGATGACCTTTGAATGAACCTTAAGTGACCTTGAGAAATGTTAGCCAATCAGAAGACAGTTAGTATAAAGTAAAAATATATCATAAAAAACCTAACAATTAAAGCGAATATACTTCTTTTACAAGGTTCAAAAACTTATAAAGATTTAAAAGAGGTTCAGAGGTTCTGAAATCGTAGTGCATACGGTAGAGGAATTCATCTAAATGGCTCTATAATAGTCAACCTCTCGGGGCATGATAGAGCCTGGATCACATAACTTCAATATTGTTAGTGTGCACTGCTGTTGTAAGGTCCACAAAATGGCGCTTGTGGACAACGACATGATACACATATACAAGTCTATGCAGGCATTCGTAGGTTCTCTAATCATCCGTATATATTGTGGAACCTGGCTGTACGTATTCCCGTATAATTGGTATTATTGTCGTTGCTTCTCGGTTTCTGACCTTTTGGAAGTAGCCCTTTTGGGTCGATCTGTCGTAAATTCCAGGTACCTGTGAGGTATATTTATGGAAGTGTTACGTACCCAGTCTTACTTAATACTACGTCTTCTGTTAAATTTTCGCTTCTTGGTAGTCCTATCTGATGTAGCCCCTCAATTATCACGTCTTCCCTAAAATCTGCTGTAAACCGATCGTACGTGAGCATCAGGTACCGAAATTGGTGCCTTGACCTTGAAATCCCTCAAACGCTTCTGATTGGCTCGTTCATAAATCATAGTCTCGCCGTTAACACGAACTTTCATAAGTCAGATTCTCTATTACGTTCATTGTTTCTTAATTGAAACAGTACATTACACTATACTTGAAGACTGCTATTAATTACTATTCAGTTTGTGATACCATGAACTGAATTTGTCTGTTTATTTAGTTGACCTTAAACATTATATACCGATCTACACATATATCAATAGGTATAAAGTGGTTGTAACGACCGAAATACCAATATTCCGTTTGAACGCAGATCTTAGGAAACAAAATTTATTTAATTAGACCAAACTAAGTTCTTCTGTATAACATACAAAGCGTTTTGAGGGACTTGTATTAAGTTATACTAAAACACAAACTCCACGTTCAATCTAAATTGTTCCAATTTAATAAAGGCAATAAATTATATCAAATATACAAAAACATCTCAAACAGTACAGCCTGTGTTATACAGTCAAGGGTTTCTCTAACACAAACTAACATGGCAAACAAAAGGAATATTTAGTAAACAAAGGTTCGACACCTGTGAATCAAAAAAAAATATTTCTAACAAGATGAAATCATATATCTATCTGCAAAGATTCGAGCAAACTTTCCAAGCAGACAGTCAGAGGATAACAGTGATACACTGAAGCACACCTTGAACTTGAGTTTAGTCAAACGCGACCTTATTATTAACAGTCCGGTAACGCGTAACAGTATATTACATAATAAAAAATATATCTTTAACCAGGATCAAATAACAAAAGACTGGACAAGGAAGACTGAAGAACATAAAGTGTGGTTAACAAGCGACCTGAATGAAAGTGAAGATGCACGACAAGAAGAAGAATCAAATAAATGACAGTACTGTTCAATAAAATGCTCTGGAGAGATTTTCAGAGCATTTTTTTCCATTACAGGAATAGTTAATATCAGCCGGCTTACTATTTTCTAACTAATGTCCTACATCTAACATAACTCACCGTTATCATTAGTGCTTTAGAAACATCTTTTCTATAATATTGATAACCTACGTTTATCTTCGATCTACAAAAAGGTCACTACATTAAGCCACAATTCTCATAGTTACAGAGCTATTATGCGGCATATTTGTACTGAAAACGAAAATTTGAATCATTTTCATTAATCAATCCACTTCCTTCTATCAAATAACCAGTTAAGTTTGAATGAATGCATAATTAAGAGATAAAAAAAGAGAACAATCATTAACCTCATCAAAAAGACGAGATTTGTAGGTTGAGTTTAATAAGACTAACATATTAATCGAAATAAGCGTGAATATATTCTGGAAACATGTGAATATCTATAGTTGATGATATAAACAGTAAACCCGATAGTGATAGAATATAATCCACACACTAGACATGAAATTTGCATAATGCTGTATATTAATAAGTAATAGTCGAATGCACAGGAACGGAGTTTTAAGTATCGAATACGTAAATACACACAAACCATAATCTAGTTTGATTACATAGCTTCACTCCTGATTCCCATCATGGTGACCAGTTTCTGACGATTTCCTAGAACAACGGATAAATAATTTGGAGCAACAAAATGACAAATGTGACGTTTCTTACGAAAAGAATTGGTTGATGATTCAATGAATCTTCACAGACAGAAGCAGATGAGTAGGAGTACGTTGGAGGAAGCCTAAGGACAGTTAAACTAGTATTTGGCGTCAATTAACGACGTTTATTGGCATTTTGACTAACCCACGTTGGTAAAGATACATTACATGGTTGAAGAAGGGATGTTCGGCAAACAAGTCCAACCAGTAGATCGGCCCCAAATGCCCTGGTACGGCCGAGAGTGGGTGGAATCCGCTCTCCCTCTCCAAATGCTCTCACATGACCACGCGTTTACAGCCTCTCCCACGGAAGTCCTACTCACTGCCTTCTCGTCACACCGGTGTTGTTTACGAAAATGACAGAACGAAAAGTGAATGTTCGGCGATTTAACCGGATTCCAAACCAATAGTGCACATGGGCTGGCTCCAGTATCCTGCTGGAACAAATGGCGTATGAACCAATCGTTGGTCAGCGGCTACCATGGGGTTGCATCTACTCACGATGCTCCACTGCCTTGTGGGTCAGACCTTTAGGTCAAAGGCTCGGGTTGTTGCCCCCTAAGGAAACCACCTGCTTCGGTCTGGGCACCCGGGCAGTATCACAACCCTCACACATATCAAATTAGATGTGTGGCGCATATGTATTTGGTGCCTCCATGTACCAATATCTATGTGTTAAAATAGAATAAGTAGATCGGTATTAGTGAAAAGTGGTTCATTCAGTTGACGTAGTCTATGCACATGTTTCTTTTCCCTTGTAGATTCCGAATTCGACACGGTTTCACAGCTATTATTCTTTAATGTTATCCCGCTTTTAAAGATTACACTTTCTAGGTTTAGTCCTTTTCACTAATCATTGACAGTACTACAATCATTGCGAATTTTACTACTTGCATTGTTAATATTGTCTTTATGTATTAAAATGGTGTCGTAACTGTGAATGATGTACATTTGTGCCATGCACTACATCAAATATCACTAACAAATATTTGCAAGAAAATATCCACTATTTACATATTACCTACTGAACGATTCAGTTTGATAGATAAAGTTTTAGTGCTATTATCATTGACTTTATGCATCTATGAATCGCATTTCAATCAGTTTGTTTCTAGTCATGGGTTTCATCTAGTATGCTGATTAGAGAAAAAGTATCGTGAATTGACTTAATGTTGGTTCCGTTTAGTGCATTTATCGGCATCAGTTGTCTGAATCAATTCGCTCTTAGAAAGATATCAGTTAATTGACTGACACTTTTAGACCGAAATCCTACTTTGTTATTACAAAATACTCATTTACAAACTATAACTTTATGTATTAATATTAGTTATAATTTTCATATAAGAGCTACTCTACGTAACGACCTGACTCGGAATAGATGAGGCGATGTTTAATCCTGTGACCGGAATTCTAGTGTTTTAACCAATATCAGCTCTTAATGATTTAAGAAATTTTCCAAATAGTGCTAACTGAACATCTTTACGCTCAATAAACAAACTATCATTTTGCCATAAATTATTTATAACAACAGTATTTTGTTTCATTTACAAGATTCTGTTTACAATGACCTAACGATATATTATCGTTTGCGTACTATGGAATCCCATAAAGCTTGTACTGTCGGAGATTCTTTAATAACAATAACGTTCAAGGTTATTTATTTTGGTGTAACTTTTTCTTCTAATCTCTCTCGGTCTCCTAATGTTTTCTTGTTATCGAAGAAAGTTTTTCGTCTGACTTACTACATGAAGAAGCTGTATGATTATGGTATTACTCAACATTTACTTTTACAATTGGTTAATTCTTGTATATTACCTAATATACGTTACTTTTCTCTATTATTCTTTTCTGGGCTTTTGAGAAAAAAAACTTTGCTGTATTGCAGTGTGTGCTGAAAACAGTTAGCAAGGTGTGTGGTCAATCTGTCGAGGTCATTATCAAGTATGGTTATGGATAGATATTTAAAATCTTTCAAACTCTTAACAATCGTTATCTTATTAGATATTAATTATCCACTTTATTTATGCCTCTTATTGTATATCTTCTGGTAAAACGATGCGTTAATAGATTAGAATTTATACACTCTAGAAAAGATAATAAGAGCTCTACAATAACTTATTTAGCAAATATTCTGTATGATGAACAGGTTGTTAGAGTTGACCTAGTTAATAACTTCTATTCTTAAACATGCTTCTTATATAAAGTTAAACAGATTCTAATTGTATTGAAAGAAAAAAAAAACATTCCACTTCATTTCAGGTAATTTACTTAATTTATGTATATATGTATACAGTTATTGTAGTTTTTTGCTTTGTTTTATTTTGTTAAAGAAACTTGTTGAAATAGTTTATGCTGAGAACTCTATATTCTACCAAACACATATATTGAATAAGGCCATTAATAATAATAATAATGTTTTGATCATACAATGACTGACTGACTGAACACATAGATATTGGTACATGGAGGCACCAAATACATATGCGCCACACAAATCTCATTTGATATGTGTGAGGGTTGTGATACTGCCCGGGTGCCCAGACCGAAGCAGGTGGTTTTCTTAGAGTGCAACAACCCGAGCCTTCGACCTGAACGTCTGACACACAAGGCAGTGGAGCATCGTGAGTAGATGCAACCCCATGGTAGCCGCTGACCAACGATTGGTTCATACGCCATTTGTTCCAGCAGGATACTGGAGCCAGCCCATGTGCACTATTGGTTTGGAATCCGGTTAAATCGCCGAACATTCACTTTTCGTTCTGTCATTTTCGTAAACAACACCGGTGTGACGAGAAGGCAGTGAGTAGGACTTCCGTGGGAGAGGCTATATACGCGTGGTCATGTGAGAGCATTTGGAGAGGGAGAGCGGATTCCACCCACTCTCGGCCGTACCAGTACAATGCCTGTAATTAATTGCGATCTGTATCTGATAAATTGAAGTTGGAAAAAGAAGCTCCTAAAGAGCTATATACAAAAGAGTGATAGTGAAATTTCTTACATGAACATCAGTCAGCGATATTCAACACAAATAATAATCCTCATAAAAACATATGATATCACGAACAAATAATCAAAATATAAGAATTGCATAACCAATATGGAAAAAAAGTTAATTACTATGAATGTATACATATAAATTAACTTACCCACTCCAAATAACAAAATCCGGTGTTTTAGAAAATAACATTCTAGTTGCATTGATTGCATTTAAAACAAGTTTGAGTGGAGAATCACAAGAATAATTACCATATGGAAGATTACATGATTTATTTACATATTTTAAATCACAGTGAATATCACTTAAATGCCAAAAGTAACCTAGAATCAGTAAGAAAGATACAATTTTAAGCTTTTCTCTATCATTTTTATAAAAAAAAAACAGTACCCAATTAGAACAACACAGATACTGAAAAGTGACGACTAAACATTAATCCATTGTGGCGTATCATCCAATAGTTAAAAGACTGAAAGTGAATATGTCGCGCTGTTAGCTAAAACATTCATGTTTTAACTAATAGTGAGTTACTAGCTTGAATCGTTGATCAGTCAACAACAACATAGGAGCTGGCACTACTGAGTATTTTCAAGTTGCCACACATGTTAGCATAGTGAGAGAAATCAGTAAGATGAAAAAATAACAGATGATTGAAAACAATACCAAATTCAGTTTGAGTTCGAATTCCACAACGAGCATCAGATCCCTCAAGATCCCAGGTGCCTAAAGCCAACAGATGCCAACTTTCAAAGAACCTAGGTTCGAATTCGCCAGTCAAATACCTGCAACCGAATCACATCAAAACAGTCACTTAGATTAATCGCCATACTGCAACTTAATTAACGAGATTTGTTCAGTACAAAAAACAAGACAAACAATAATTATTATTACTCAACAATCGGTTGATACAAGCATCTAAATCCTAAAGGTCTTCTTGACTCAATTCAGTGGTAATATCTCAGTCTGTGGAGCTTGGTTACGCAAGTCCGAACTCCATGTGAAGCACCAGTTCCCTTCAGATTGTATGAAATCTAGGTTCAGAGCCTCCTGGAAATTAATCTTAGCTACTTAACATCAAACCCAAACATCAGAAATCCCGTATTTGAGGGAGCAAATGAGACCGGATAAGAAGCCGAAGAAAATATAAATCAAGATTTGGATGAAAATAGAAGATAAATATTAATGAGCAACACAAACTGTATCTTAACGTTACTAACTTAACAGTTACACTATATCCGAGTAGTGCTTTGGAAACATTTATGGTCAAATACTAGCATCCGACGTATCGAATTAATCTTTAGAAACCATGTTTACGAAGCCATGCAGTAATACACAGCAAACGGTTGAGCATTATAATAGCTCTGAAAGACTGGGTGATATTTCACCTGGAATACATGTGCGATCAGTGTTTGAAAAGCCTGATAAAAAGATCCACATCTAAAAGGAACATTTAGGATAGTTAGGTAGAAATAGGTGAGGGAACACGACTATAGTTGAACCCATATAAATAATTCTGTATTTTGAGACCCGTCAACAGGCTGAGATTTGATTAATATCTTTACCGACAAGTAGGAGGCTCTTTAACTGTTCTGAATTTACAGTTGTCGAACACTAGTCAGGCATGAAGCGATCACGAAACTGCATTAGCTAAATAGTTTACAAGTATGATAAGTTAGACCAAGGCCAGGTAAAGTAGGACATCTCTTCGATAATAATCATCCAACCAGATTTCGCCAATGTCTAAAAAACAGCACATAAGAATTAATCCACACTTTAGGGCCGAAGTAGGGTTGTAAATTAATGTGAAGAATCAGGATTTCAATTTGGTAGTTAGGAATCACGGTTACAGTTTTTCACACGAAATGACACCTCAGTATTGCGTGGTTGAGATATATTAAGTGTCAGTGTATCAAAAATAAGTATTAGCGACAACTACTGACAGCAGCCAACTTTAAATCAAAATTGAACGTGATTGAGAAGAATAGATGTCCCAAAAGTGTAGTGCTGGTGATAGCAAAAAACAACACAATTTCGATACATCTCGTTTCGGAGTATGCATCTATTTCGTTTTCCCACAAATTTGATAAGATACGACTACGCCTTGAAATAAGGAACCTTGTATTAAATAAATTTTGCTTAATAATATAACCGAAGCTACTTAGATCGGTTTAAGCTTCTACCACTTGAAAACTAAAGATAAGTTTCCGAAAATTTACTTGTAGAAGAAAAAATATTAACCTGTACAAACGTGTCAGTACTCAACAGTAACCAATAACGAGTAAACGATATTAAGTAAATTTTATTTTAAATTGTCAAAATAACAATAGTCTACTCAAGTATTGCCGTAATCATAATAGAAAATACATACGATTCTTTAAATATTCAAATAAACTGCGATCTGTTAGTCTAAATCTGATTACGTCGTTTTAAGGAACAAGCAACATCTACTTTAGATTAAAAGATAGAAGACCAAGTGACGAGATTGTTAGAAACACGAGATTTCCGCTACAAGGATTAGGGATGCTCCTGTACTACATTTCAAGACACTTCTTACGAATAAATGTCGCGAAATATTGTATTGTTCGGAAGTTGTGAAATACGAGATCAAATGGACTTACCAATGTCATCATCTTGTCTGGTAGCAGTCACAAGTAAAAAAACTGAAATAGCCACAGTCCTCAGGTGCAACATAACCAAAGTATGTTGTTCTGCTGCGTGAGCAGAAATTTATAAAATATAAAATCCAGATGAGCGATGAACTCCATAGACCTTTTCAAATAGTGATGTAGCGCTAACTTCGAACATTGCGCATAGTGCAAATAGTTCAAATGGTTGTAGACGGAATAGAAGAAGCTTTCGCTTAACAGGCTTCAGATCATAGTAAGATAATATCCTTAGTCCTTAAGAATAGATAAAGTCGTCTCTTAAAGGACTCCAGGGAAGTCGCTTGAATTAGCTCAGCGGCAGCGAATTCCAGCATTTGACAACTCTTAAGAAGTAGACGCCATGCCTGCAGTCCGTTCTGCTATGTTGTATCTCCAATTTCTGGGTGTTACCCCTTAGGTTAGTGTTGGGACTAAGTTTAAGTAGGCGTTTAAGAGGATGTCCAGAAGTGTTAAGGATGCTGTAAGCCATTAGAAGGTCACCTCTAAGACGCCTGTACTCTGATGGGTAAAGGTCAAGCGATTGGAGGCGCTCTTCATAAGGTTTGAATTTGGGTCCCTGAACTGATTTCGTGGCTCGCCGTTGGATACGCTCCATAGTGTCCTTATCCTTTTGGAGTGTAGGAGGAAATACTATGTTTCCGTACTCTAAATGGGGACGAATAAAACTGTTGAAGATGATGTGGAAAGTTCTTCCGTCAAACTGATCCGAAATGCGTTTCAATGTTACCAGTGCAAGGTTTGCTCGAAAGGCATTTCTGTCACAGTTGGCGTAAGACTTTAAAACGTAGGACACCAGAATTCCTAAATCTTTTTCGATCCGTGATACTACTAGAGAGGTTTTTCCTACGTTTTAACTGTAGTCTGCGACGTGTCGCAGGCGGACTACTTTACACTTTGAAGTGTTGAAGGTGAGTCCGTTGTCGTCTGCCCAAATTTAAAGTCAAGCCAGATCCTGCTGAAGTGCCTGTATATCCTCTCAGTTGCATATCTCTCTCCAAAGTTTCACGTCATCGGCAAAGTACATTCCATAGCCTGTGAGAAATTGAAGTTTACCCTGACCTTAAAATGTCGGTTCGTCAGATATGAACTGAGCGAGTCAATTAAGGGTGGTTTGATACCCAATTGTCTGAGGTTATTGATAAGACATATGTGAATAACCCTATCAAAAGCTTTAGAGAAATCAAGGTAAATGATATCCACTTTCACCTTGCGATCAAGGATGCTTGTTCATCTGTCCACCGCAGTCAGCGGTTTCGTCATACAGGAGCAACTCTTCCTGAAACCATGTTGCTGGGGTGAGAAGAAATTCAAAGACAGCAGATAGTCATGTTTACCATCGCGTATCAGGGACTCCATGATTTTTGAAGGTATATAGAGAAGAGCCACCGGTCGTTAACTTGAAGGTTCGCTGCGTCGACCTCCTTTGAAAATTGGTGTGATATGAGCCAGCTTCCAATTATCCGGTACTTTTCATCGACTTAACGAGTGTCAGAACATCGCGCTAAGCGGTGTTGTCAGGATTGAAGCTGCTCTACTGAGTATAGCAGAATGGATCATATCTGGGGGAGGAGGAGTGTCTGTTCTTAGGCTCTGCAGTTTTCGGAACGCCAAGTCAGCGCTCAGGTTCACTACAGAATGTTCTGTGGAGTTGCAGGTGAAGCTGTCATCCGTATAGTTGATGTGAGTCGGTTGAAATGTTCGGGAGTATTGCTCAGCCAGAAGGTTGGCGACGTCGCCATCGTTATCGGTCGGACCGTTACGACCTAGCAATTAGGAAACTCTAGTTTCGGCTTGACGAAGAAAGGCTGCGTAACGAAATAAGCTTTTCGGATTGGAAATAAATTTATCCATAAGCTTGATCTGGTGCTGAAGCCTGTCTTCTCTTATAGCCTTCGTGCATATGTTCCTTATATGTTTCTATTGCCTGTACTCGCTGTTGTTGTCAGTTCGTTTGTATTATGCTCAACAGTGCCTTTTACGGCTTAACAAACGAAGAGTGCGGTTCTTGATGATTGTAGGTTGGATGTGGCTTTTAGGGACCGATTGAGGGACTGACTGCTTTGTAGCACATAAGAGCGTGTGCAGTAAGAAGTCCCAATGAGCATCCACATCAAGTCGAAGGTGAACATCCGAACCCATTTATTGTAGATAATCCTGTAGAGCAGACACATTCAACCGTTTAAAATTCCAGCGCCTGTTGTTGTTGGGATATCTTCGCTCATTTTCGCTAACAAAACTGAAGGCTATAACGGCGTGATCGCTTATTCCCAGGGGAGCCAGAATTGAGAGGTTGTCGACTAGAAATTCTTCGTTTTTAAATACACAATCTAAGCGCGACGGTGTCTGACTGTTTCTTCAACAAGTTGCCGAATTCACATCTTCGTATAATCCCAAATCCTCAATGAGGTTGAAGAATCGAGCTTCAATTGAATTTTCACCTCCAATATACGTATGTTCCGCGAAGTTGACTCTAGGGGGATTGAAGTCTCCTAGAATCAGGATCCTAAGGCGCATAGTTCGCCTTGCTTGCAAGGCATTAAATGCCGTTGTTTATTAACCAAACCAATCAAATATAAGCTGGAGTATAGAACAGCATAAACAATTTTTGATTTTGAAAGTGTGACAAGAAAACGCAACGTGTCTAAATACATAGGTAAACTTATCACTATTATATTTATCGTGCATCATTCTTCTTTATCAAGTCCCAACCATTTAGTCATGGAGTTAGTGTCTGAATTCGCATTTAGCCTGTTGTCTTTGTAGAGTACTGAACTTAACGTGAGATTAGAAACACAAGTCTAAGAATAGCAACATTAGAAAAACCACCTAAGTAGTATTGGGTAGTTGCCTCGACTACAATTATAAAGCCTGGAACAAACCAACAAATTATCACAGGAATGAAACACTATATAAATCCTTACAACCATACTTCTATTATGATAAACAATTAACAGACCAAAACCATTACGCGTAACACATCAGATTATAGATCTCCTTAATCACTGATTATTACGGTTTCTTATCAAAAGCTGAAGACTCTTCTTATATAAAAAGGAATACATTTTCCAAATCTGTTCCCTAAACTGTCGAACTGCATGGCTATGGTCACGGCAGGTAGAAATGTTTATCAAGAATTTATCATTCCAAAATATTAATTGATGCGGTATGTGTAAGAACAGAGAATTGGAAGGTCAAGTGGCCTTTTATTATACTTATGTATTACATTGTCAGTGAATTTTCGATTCAAATCAAATAATTTTAATATACTGGAGTACAATAAGCACAAACTAAACGATCAATTTGTGATAGGTCTTTAACGTCCACTTCCGTTAATAAGTGAGAAAGGACAATTTAATATAATGCTTGACTTCCTATCCTCATTTTTCATAAGAATAATGGTCACCAAAGGCGATCTAAAAAGTTTAAAAAATAACAAAGTTGCCACCGAAAATCTCAGTCAACTTTCTATAGCTCCCACATTGCATTTTGTCTGTCACGAACATCAAGTGCCAGCCTATGAGTTCCAACCAAAGTCGGCGTGTGTGTGACCGCAGGTAGCTCGATATGATGAAACAGTAGCCAGTAGTTCTAATTTTTCACCGTTGACAAAAGCCTTTACGACAACTACACGCTAAGACATAGCATACCAGCACAGATGAATCAGTAAAGTGACACATCTAAATACATGGTATTGTCAAGGCCTGTATTATATTATTTCTTGGTATCCTTAATTCACTTAAATTCCTTATGCCCCTACACCGCTAATCCCACGTTTGGAAAAATTTCATATGCTAGTCGTAGTCTCACCCTGAAATTTTTTCACAAAAGTATCGCACAACAGCTTATGCTAACAAAGTTGTTGGTTTATATACTAAATTGGGTCAAAAAGAGACTTATCTCACGACAAGTTGTTCTCTAGTTTGTATTCTCGTAAAGTTCGTCCATTTTAAAGTATTGTCAGTCGATCCAGACACCACTATCACAGACGTTCTTTCCTTCACTCGAGAATATGAACAGGCACGAACGTTTCTGTTACTATCCAGTTCTTTTTTGGATCGCCTCCTTGCTTGTTGTCACTCAGTCATTTATTAGTTAGCCTCTAGTCCAGCTATTAGTCACAGTATGCTGCCAAATGGACTTTATGTCCTTTTGAGACCAGAACTTGTAGATTTAGGCTAAATTTCTATTCTTATGGACGTAAAAGAGTCATGAGTACTGAAAGTCGAGTTGAAAACTGAGCAAATGCGATGGTCATACTGGTCTATATATATACCAATACTGTGAATGTTTTTCATGTGCGTGAATGACTCATGAAGTTTCCGGAATTTGAGTATTGTTCTTGCTTCCTAGGGTAGCAGTGTTAGCAGACGTTTGATAAGATGATCAGTCAGTAGTCCTCAGAAGTAATGATATGAGTCTAATTAAGCAATATTTGTTTTTGCAATTTGTTATGCAGCGGAAATTCAATTTTGCTTTATGTACCACCTGCAGGTGTTGATATTACGTGTTACTGTGTAGAGAATTCTAATAGATCACTAGCTGTGCAAGAAAGGGTACTCCAGACGTAAAAGGTTTGATCTCAGCTTTTGAAATTTCTTTAAATCTGCTCCCAGATAATTGGTCCTAGATGGAAGAAAAATATGAGACATTATTGACAACACTCACGGTAGGCCGATATTAAATTAGCATGTAACCTGAGGTTATGCAATGATAATAGGTTGGGACGTGTCAATGGGACTTAATAAGACAGGCCAGAGAAACCTTCCACGATTTTGGTTCCTCTCCATGGAACCAATAGTTAATATAATATCAGCCCCCTTAAGATATTCCACCTAAAACAGATATGAAACGGGTGATTTCGTCCTGCATGATCTTCAGAGCTTCAGATATTCCAGCGAGACATAAGGTTGCGGTTTCTAGAAGCCTTCAACTTCACATGGACTTATTGTCAACCATCATTTGCACGTCGCAACGCAACCTTCCTAAAGCGCGTTAACTATGATACTGACAATAAGATTCTAACTAAAACCGTCTACATTCATATATCATGTAACTACCGAACTACTAATATTCGGTTTGAACGCAGGACTGACGAACCAAAACGTATTCGAATAGGCCAGACTACGCTCTTCTGTATAGAACACTAAGCGTTTTTGAGACACTCGTATTAAATTATATCAAAACACAAATTTTGTGCTCAATTTATACGGTTCTAATTTAAGAAATAGAACAAATTATATCAACAATGCAAAATGCCTCAAACGGTACAGCCTGTGCTATACAGTCAGAAGTTTGTCTAAAGCAAAGTAGTGCGCTAAACAATAAAAAAACAGTCAATACCAAAGGATTTGATACCTGAGAATCAAGAAATATATTCCCAACAAACGGGATCAAATATCTATCTGCAAGGATTCCAGGAATCCTCCCTAACAGACAGTCAAAAGGTCAATAGTCACACTGAATCACGCCGTTAACTTTAGCTTAGTCAAACACGACCTCACTGTCAATAGTCCGGCAACATGCAACAAAAAATTAGGTGACAAAAGGATAAGTTTTTAAACAAAATCACACAATAAAAGCTCAAACGAGATCTGAACAAAGAATAAAATATATGACAGGGAGAAGAAACAAATAAATGAAAATACTGTCCGACAAAAAGGCTGTAGAGGGATTTTCACCTTTCTCTTTCCGTTACATATTATAAGATAAGCTGAGCAACTTACTACAGTGAAAACTGTATATTTGTAACAATTTGATCTTGCCTGTAAACTGGTATGCCTCATATAACAAGTTGTTATTTGAGAATAAACTATTATTACTATAACTAAGTACATGGAATGTTCGGACAATGTGGGAGACTGGAATGATCGGTCGAACGGCTACAGAAATGAGGAGATACAACTTGAAGGTTATCCAAAACATCGAAACTCATGGGACCCAGTCTTGACAGAAAATAATAACTTCAGTAGAGATGGTGTTGTACACTAGTCACAAAGAGGTTTATCCTCCACAAACTCAGGGAGTTGCTCTGATGCTGTCCAAGGAACTACATAAAGAACGAACAGGATGGAAATCTCATGGATCCAGGATTATCAAAGCATCCGTTAAAAAACAATGTAGATGAAGAGAATCACGATGAATGTTGTCGAATGTCACGCATCCACCGATAATAGCAATGACGACGAGAAGCTTCAGTTCCATGAGAGGTAGCAATCGACCATAGTGAAGTGCTCAGGAAAGAACTTGACCCTCCTGATGGGAGACGTAAACTCCAAAGTGAGAATGGACAACATCGGGTATGGAGATATAGCGAGACGAGATGAACTGAGTGAAAAAACTGGACGAGAATGGTAACAGATTCGAAAACTTATTTGGTTATAGGCGGTACAATGTTACCCTACAAACGCATAAACGAAGCTACATGGATCTCACCGCATCATACCACAGAGAATCAGGTTGATCATATTTGGATAAGTAAAAAGCCTGAAGATAATTGGAAAGCGTGAAGACCAGGAGAGGAGCTGTAATGACTTCAGATCACCACGACTTCAGAAACAGCAAGACAAAGGCTCAATACAACCTCCCTTCGACACACTGACAAACTTAATGAATTCAAGGAGAATCTTAACAACAGGTTCCAAGTATTACAGGATCTACTGAAAGAAGAAAATACTATGGAGGACGACGGAAATGGAATCAAATAAGCTCTAACCTTAACGTACCAGGAGATTCTGTGCCTCAAAACGCATCATTATAAAAAATGGATTTCTATCGAAACCCTGAACAAGATTCGAAAAAGAAAGAATAGTACGATAGCAACTAAAAACAGCCAACCAAGAGCAGCAAAAGTCAAAGCACAAGCTGAATACACAGAAGCAAACAAGCAAGTGAAGAGCATCATTAGAACCGACAAGCAGAAATACATGGAAGAGCTAGCAACGACAACGGAATGAGCTGTAAGAGAAGGAAATACGAAACAACTATGTGACAAATGAAGAAACTGGAGTATAAACAAGGCAAACTGGAGTGACCGGTCAAGAGAAGATCGTCGACATCATACGGAATTCATATGATTGATCCAGAACACATGGTTAGAAAGAACATTTATTTGATGTTATTAAGTAATAAGCTGTTTCAACTTTCATAAATTTTATTTCATATATTCAATATGAAAACTTCGAGAAACTCTTAAAAAGACCAACTCCATTGAATCTACCGGAAATCGAAGCAAAACACACAGATCTGCCTATAGATGTCACTTTACTAACAACGGAAGAAACCCCGACGGCCATCAAACTAATCAAGAGTGGAAAAGCAGTAGGACCTGACAACATGGATCATTATTGAGCAATCGGCTGGATGGAACTCGTTACCATACATCAAGCTTCTTGACTATGAGGTGTCTGACAGTATGAATAGGGGTACCTTCTGGAACCTGTCTCAACACTAAACTGTACCTAACAAGACCGCCAATATCATCCGAAGTTCCTAGGACGGTTTACACTGCAAAGTGGTGCATGAAGAACACTCCAAAGCGTAAAGTAGTGTATGCTTCAGACTACAAATACAAGTGAGGTAACTTTTCTCTAAAAGTATCCTGGGTTGAAAGAGATTTAAGTGTTAGTATCCTATGATCTGAGGTCCTACGCTAACTGCGACAAAAATGCCATCCGAGCAAACCACTCATTGGTAACGTTGAGCCGCACTTTCGGCCAGTTCGATGGAATAGCCTTCCACATGAATTTCAACAGTATTTTTCTACCCACTTAAAGCATGGAAACATATCGTTTCCTCCCTCACTTTGAAAGAATAAGAATACATAAGAATGTATCCACGAAAGCCACGAAACCAGTTCGGGGACACAAATTCAAGTATTGTAAAGAGCGTCTTCAATCACCCATAAAAGCACAGACGTTACAGAGATGACTTAATGACTTCCAGCATCCTTCAAACTTCTGAACACCCTGGTAACCACCTACCTAAGCTTAGTCCCAATACAAACCCAAGGGGTAACATCCAGAAACTGGAGACTCAAAACAGTGGAACGACCTGTAGGCACGCCTTGTACTCCATAAGAGTATTGTTATTATTCACAAACATAAGTGTTGTGAAGAAACCATTTCGGGTTTCTTCAAAAACGTAATAGTACACAAGTTTCGATAATGTTAGCATCATATTCGTCACATTTGAAAAAGAGAGTAATAATGATAGAATAATAACAACAAATCAGGTTCTGTGTAATTGAGAAGGATATCGAGTCGAGTTTAAAGAAGGAAAGGGAGTAGTCAAATGTTGAAAATCGCTGTCGTCTGAGCTAGTCCGAGCGAATTCTCAAGAGGCCTTTAAGAGAAAACTTGAAGTATTCTAAATGATTCAGGACAGAATCAACCACAATCGAGGTCTACAGGAAAAACAGTGAGTCATATATGGAGAAATTCAAATACCTGACGTCCACCTGAAGTTTGTGTTGATGTTGTTCAAAGTAACAATGAAAGCTTTACGACAAAACCATCCAGTTCAGAGAACAAAACTCCACCCAAATGTCAAAGTCCTATAACGCTGCCTATTTTGGGACCTCAATTACCGCCCCAGGTGTAAAACAAGGTTTTTGTAGCTAGCTAAACTATCTTTTTTAGTTTCGTTTTTAAGATTGTCTTAATCTGAAGCCTGTTTTACTGCCCTTTGTTGTCAAATTCTTTCCTTTATAAATGCGAATACATTGTGTGATGAGTCGTCAACTCATTGTTTTTTATTCGCCTTTTTTCCAAGTCTCCTCAATCACAAAACTCTGAATGCTTCATTAGCACACTGAATAAATTCGGTCTAGACGCAAAAGATACATCTGTTCTTAAACTGTGTGAAAATTGCACAAACACTGGACTGCATGACCATTAAAATACTCGATGTCTTTATTCTGCTAAATAAAATTGACATAGGTAAATCCGTGGGGCCCGATGAATTGCATACTAGGCTACTAAGTGAATTAGCTAATTTCGTTGCGAACCCTTTAAGTATATGCTTTAATCTATGCTTAACCCAGGTTCGCTTTTCAAAAGACTGGAAAAATGTCATAGTAAGTCCTGTTTTCAAAACAGGTACGAAACATAAACCTGAGAACTACCGACCCGTTAGCCTAACTAGTGTGGTTGTTAAAATCTTTCAAAAGATTATTCGGAAGGAGCTGTTTAAGTACCTCGATGAAAACCGGATCCTGTCGGAGAAGCAGCATGGTTTTAGAATAGGTTACTCTTGTCTCATTAACTTATTAGTCGCTCGTGAAAGCTGGTGCGCTCTTAAGGATCAAAAGTTACTTGTAGACGTAGCTTACATTGACTTCAGCAAAGCCTTTGAAAAAGTTCCGCACAACCGGCTGTTATATAAGCTAAGAAATGTCGGGATTGGAAGCAACCTACTGATGTAGATATAAGACTTTCTAGTTGGGCGCCAACAAAGAGTACGAGTGAACTCAAATTTATCTAGCTGGGAAATTATACCTAGTGGAGTGCCTCAGGCTACAATCTTGGGGCGAGTGTTATTCCTCTTATATGTAAATGACCCTCCTCGCCTAACACCATCATCGGCCTTGCTATATGCTGACGATGTCAAGTTATGGAGAGCGATACAAAGTGCGGGTGACAGCTAAGAACTCTAAAATGACCTGGAGAAATTATCTGAATGGTCTCAAACCTGGCAGTTGCCAATAAATACTTCCATGTGTGTTGTGGTACATATCGGTCATCAAGGTACAGATACATACACGATGAATAACACTGAGCTACCTGTTGTCCAGACACAAAGTGACTTAGGAGTCATCGTTAGCCAAGATCTGAAGACTACTGCACACTGCCGTGCAATAGCCGCCAAAGCTTTTAGAACTTTATGGTCAATACGTAGGGCTTTTACTCATGTCGACGCTAAAACGTTTTTGACCGTGTATACTGTGTTCGTACGTCCTAAACTTGAGTACTGTATACAAGCGGCTAGCCCCTGCTTGAAAAAAGACAATGAGCTTTTGGAAAAGTTCCAGAGAACAGCAACTAAGCTGATTCCCGGAATAGCGAAGTTTCCGTATGATGCTCGACTGGCCAAGCTAAGCATATCCCCTGTTATATAGAAGAGCTAGAGGTTACTTGCCAGAACTAACACAGGCCAATAAGCCTCCTGTCCTTTCCAAACTGAAACTGAACACTGAAAATAAAGTATGCATTTACCAACGTGGTATTCCCCTCGCATTTTTTAAGAAGAGAGATGTGCTAGATAATGTCGAGGTGAAAAAATTATAACTCGAACTACTAATTTTTTTTACAAGGGAACAAAATATTCAATCACCGTTATTCCGTACTCATTTCAAAGAATCTGAAATCTAAACTTTCAATCGCCCGCCTGACACACGTTGATTATGACAACCAAGTTGCTTGATATATCTTTCTTGATTTAGAGCTGTCACTCGGCACTGAGATGCTAGTATGAGGAAGATTATTTAACTGGTGAAAATGTTGAATTCTAGTTCAAGCATCGTTGTGACATGCTTAAATTGACCGCCACAGTTGGCCTTTTGATGTTACGGGATCGTTGAGTTCGTCGTGATATTGTATATTGAAGACCGACACTTGTTCTTAGACGGATCTAAATATGCTTGTGTTGGGAAATGTTGTCTCCTAGCTTAATGTCAACAGTGTTCTCTCAGATAGAGTTTCTAGTTTATTTTCGAAATAAAAAGAATCACAAGATAAACCAGTCAGAGATTAATCAGGTATGTCCAGTAATCTTTGTGTTACAATATTTTACAGCTGTTAATCATTGTTTTGGGTTGCTACGTAAGAGGTGTTATAACACAATTTAAGATTTCTTAAAGATTCCTACATTCTACTTGGTAGAAATCATTAGTGGTAATAATGAGGACGTATCGAAGAATATAAGTAATAACAAGCTATAAAATCCCAAGAAGTGGATGTACCAATAAGCTTTATAAGTGTCTGCCTATGTACTAGTTTATCAAAAAACTTTGGGTCGAATGTTTACAGTTACTCTAGTTTTATGCTTGCGGATTTTTGTATATGACAGTGCTTATACATAGTTGTTAACATGTGTCCATCAAGCGAATCAGCTGTTCATATTCAACAATCATATACCATGAAGTTACACGAATTCTCTGAAGTCAATTATCATTCGAGACTTTTGGAAGTTGTGTAATGTCAATTTTGTTACAAACTGTATTATCTTATTTATTTACTATTTATTGAAACACACAAACGTTGGTACAAGAAGGCACAAAATAGGTATGCACCACATAAATCTTTCGATTTGTGTGAGGGCTGGGATACTTTCCAGACCGAAGCAGGTGGTTTTTTGGGGGGGCCACACCAGGGGCCTTTCACCTAAAGGTTTGATCTACAAGGCAGTGGAGCAATGTCAGGAGATGCTGTCCCATGGTAGCCAGTGACGAACAGTGCGTTCGTACACTATTTGTTACTTCAGGATACTGGAGTCCATGTGTACCATTTGTTTGGAATCAGGGTTTTCCAGCTCCCCTAGTTTTACTCGACGTATCCACCAAACCGGTTAAAGCGCCGTTCATTGGCTTTTCGTTTTCTCAACTTCAAAAACAACAAACTGTAGTAAAACTAATCCATGTTATACAATTCAACCAAAGTTTACCAAGAAAATCCGGCTGCAGCCATTTAAACGCAACATAGATCCTAAAATATATATACATAAGTCCAAGTTGTCATACCCCGTTATAACATCAGGGTAAAATTGTAAGCCCAAATTTCATAGTAGAAGTAGTAATAGGAAAGGTTGGATACAGAAGTTAGTATAATAAAATTACTCGTGAGTCGTTTAATAGCTCAGGATCAAAGGGGAAACAAAGGGTCAGAGCAACTTCACCATTGCAAACGATTTCTGTCCATTTCACCCAGTTTGCGACCATCTGTTATGGCTGTTACGCAAACCGTAACCATGTAGTTCGCACGTGCCGAACTAGCTCATTGCAATAGTCATTTCGGAAAGGAATAAACGTTAAACGATTTGTGTTAGTCCTGGTGATGAAGGTTTCAGCCGATCCAACTTTCTGCTAAATGCATCTATTGATGGAGTTCTGGTCTCATCGTGACGCCAAGTGCACCACTGGTTGGTGATTCAGTGGTAAAGTTTGTAGTCAGTTGGCAAGTTAATAGTTCTGTATTTATGAATGTTTCCAAAGTGTCCTCGTAGATCTGTTCTGGGAAGTTAGAGAAATAAGTATATATCAGATGTAAAGTTACCACTAAGTAATTTGGAAACTGGTTATCACCTTTAGTCATTTTCATAACGGGGAAAATAGGTTTAGTTTAGCCAGTTTTTCAACGCACAATAACTTTTGCGAATCCATGAACTAACGTAGTTGCGGCTCTTTGAACCTTAGCTAGTTTACATTTCAAAAAAATATTTTTACGGTTAGTTATTTTTTCCCGTTTTAGATAATTAAACTCCACACATTGGAAACAGAACGCCACTTTGTACGCTGTTTATTCTCTTCAGTAAATTGTTTAAATGAAAATAAATCCCCAAAAGACATTTATCAGGTTTGTTACTTCTTTTGTAACACTAAATACTTCATAATAGGCTCAGTATTTCAGTCAAGAACTCAGCAAGTTATTGTCAAAGTCGAATCTCGTGTCACTTGTTTGCTATTCTATAGAAAATCCTCTGCCAACACACAAGGTAGGTTGGAGCTTATATGTATGTTTTTCTGTTTCATGTTTGAATTATCAGTTTGCAACAGATTGAATTGTGGATTGTGGCTAGTATTAGAATCCCGAACGCTCATTTCGTCTTATTTGGTGCTCATTAGTTGGATGTACCTGGATCCGTGTCGATGTTCACCATAAGACTCGTAGCCAGTATCTTTTACTTCAAGCACGGACCTGCTATCTACCAGGCTACTAACCTGTTCAATGGGTATAATGTTTATTCATAAGGCTTTGTACTATTCCACTAAGTTTTAATCAGTCTGATAACTAACAAAATAGTAAAGTTGAGCCATCCTCTCAGAATCCACTTACATAAAAAAATTAGTGAAAACGTCGTCTCAATTATCCACATCGAGATTATACGAACGCTTACAAAGTTCGAATGTTTTTTGTTAACTGTCTCTGTAATAACAAGAAGTAGTAACTAGAATTTAGGAACACAAATTTAAATATTCCAGTCTATGATCGTGGTTTAGCTTTTCATTAATATAGTCATTAATATTCATGTTTTCACTCATCTGTTTAGTGTCTTAACGTAAAGTTTAAGAACCTTGTTCGATGCCAGATCCCATTGTGTTCAGAATTAACTGGAAATAGTTATCTTTATGAACAGTCCATTGTTAATTTCTGATTTAAAAACAGAACACTGAAAAGTTTAGTAAGATATTCATTACTAGTTTTTAATCAGTTGTCCGACAATCATCCTGTTTTATTGTACACCTATCTATCATCACTGTATGCATCATTTTACGAGTTTAAATGTGCTCACTATTAAAGTTCCCCCTTGATAAGTTTAGATACTAAATAGTAATCCGAATAGTAATTACGAGCTGGAGGGAGGTTAATCGACGTAAATGATCTCATCAGACGACCTATAACAAATAAATTTATTTATTATTTCAGCTGATTTCCTACCAATTTCTTTTTCTCATTTGTTTTGCTAAAATAGGACTTGAAATCCACACTCTTACAGTTGATACGTTGCACCAGAGCCGTTCATCATCGATTGTACCTTGTAAATAAAACACATTAAAAGCCTTTAAGTTCCTCTATCTAAGTTTGGCTTAATCATTCCCTGTAAATTAAGCATTAGGTAGACCTTTTTAAATGTGCGCTAATTTTATTTGGTTATTTGTTCTCCACACAAGCAAATTATACTAAGTTGCTAAACGTCGGAAATTCACTCTTCTACTCATTAGGATTTTACAATATATTATATTTCTAATACCTTAGAAGTTTGTTCCATTTACGCTTATCTTACTTCTTCATATACAGAACAATAGATTATTGTCGACAAGACTATTTTCTCAAATTACTCAAATTTCAACACTTAATCGTCTCCAAGAGGTGATTCTTGGTCTTTCACTTACACATTCAAATGATCCACAGCTTAGTGCTCATGCAAAACAATGGGTTCATCAGAAACTACCAGAATTGATAACCACACATCTTGCTGTGTATGATGGTAAGTCATTGCACTAATCTTACCTTACGTTTCAGTGGCTGACAAATTCATCGTCCTAAACTGATCGATGTCAACAATTTTCATGCAGCTTCTGTCGCACCTAAATATCAAACTGAGCTAGGCTCAAGACTAGCTACCAGCCCAGCAAAAAGTATAGATGAGCATTGGTTGCAATTTCATGACGCCATAAAAATGGCGAGTGACGTCGCTTGCGGTTTCTCGAAACATCCCGCTTATAAGTACTGGGTTTCTTCAGGCTCTTTACACCTCATTGAAGCCCGTGGGTCTACTCCGAGTGACCGTGAGTTTGACCGCAAACGGGGACTGTTACGTAATGAAATTGGGCAAAGCTTACGTAAGTACCGAGAACCCTGGTAGTCGGAGCATGCCAATGAGTTGAAAGCAACAGTTGCATCTGGCAACTGCCGGAAGCTCTTTCAATTCATCCGATTTACTGGCAGCAAGAAGTCTGGTGTGATCGAAACAGTCTGTAAAGATGATGGGATACCAATCACTAACATCTACCGACGTTTTGGACGATGGGCAGAGTTTTTCGAGGAGCAGTTCAACTGGTCTTCTGCCCCGGCAACATTGATTAGGCTACCCTGCCCTCCATGAACCGTGGCAACTTATCCATCAAATGAGGCGGAATTTCGCAAGGAACTCCGACTCTTGAAGCGCTACAAATCACTGGGCCTAGATGACTTATCTCCGGCCCTTTTTAAAGGTGTTGGTGACTTTCTGGTTAAGGAACTGCCTGCATTGTTTACAAAGATTTGGAAGTTAGAGAGTGTTCCAACATTATGGAATGAGTCAATAGTTGTCCCTATCTTTAAAAAGGGTTTACTTTGTTTCTGTAACAGCTATCTATTGCGTCCAAACTATTGATTTCAGTCATACTTCGTAGATTGATCAAAACTTGAGATTGATTCGCGAAGAGCAGGCTGGTTTTCGTTTCGGTCGAGGATGTACTAATCATATCGAGGATGAAGATATGATTTTTTCACTTATTGTTATTGTGTAGCGTATATGTATTTGATGCCGCCCCTTGTACCAACGTTTATGTGTTCCAATAAATAAATAAGGTCATTGATGTTTTCAATTAGATAATTTTATTCATTTAACTTCAAATAAACTCTAATATGGATTGTAAATAAACATTCAGTTTCTCAATATCTTAATAATGAAATAAAATGTTTGTCCTTTCTACTCTAACTAGTTTATGAGTAGCTCCGATTAGATTTTTTTTGTTGAAAACTATTTAGACTTTATGTTAAGTAAACAGTTTGATCTTGATAGTTCCATAATCTTCAAATCGTAATCACGAATTCTGTAAATGATCACTGATAACTGTATTTTTTTAAATACTATAACCCCTAGAACGAATTTATTATTATTATCATTACTATTCTAGTGAAAAGCGGTGACTAGTGCAATTTCACTGTTACAAAAGTCTGACGTTTGTCCACCGTAGGCGATAGGAGATAATAGCACAATATCGTGAATGGATGGATTATTTATTTATTTATTTTAACATATAGGTATAGGTGCAAGGAGGCACTAAGTACATATGCGCCACACGAATCTCAATTGATTTGTGTGAGGGCTGTGATACTGCCCGGGTGCCTAAACCAAAGCAGATGGTTTTCTTAGGGGTCCACACCCCGAGCCTTCGACCTGAACGTCTGACCCACAAGGCAGTGAAGCATCGTGAGAAGATGCAATCCCATGGTAACCGGTGACCAACGATTGGTTCATACGCCATTTGTTCCAGCAGGATACTGGAGCCAGCCCATGTGCACTATTGGTTTGGAATCCGGTTAAAGCGCCGAACATTCACTTTTCGTTCTGTCATTTTCGTAAACAACACCGGTGTGACGAGAAGGCAGTGAGTAGGACTTCCGTGGGAGAGGCTATATACGCGTGGTCATGTGAGAGCATTTGGAGAGGGAGAGCGGATTCCACCCACTCTCGGCCGTACCAGTACAATGCCTGTAATTAATTGCGATCTGTATCTGATAAATTGAAGTTGGAAAAAGAAGCTCCTAAAGAGCTATATACAAAAGAGTGATAGTGAAATTTCTTACATGAACATCAGTCAGCGATATTCAACACATAATTATTGGTACAAGGGGGCACCAAATATATATGCGCCGCACAACATTTTATTTGTGTGTGGGCTGTGATACTGCCCATGTGTCCAAACCGAAGCAGGTGGTTTACTTAGAGGGCAACAACCCGAGCCTTCGACCTGAACGTCTGACCCACAAGGCAGTGAAGCATCGTGAGAAGATGCAATCCCATGGTAACCGGTGACCAACGATTGGTTCATACGCCATTTGTTCCAGCAGGATACTGGAGCCAGCCCATGTACACTGTTGATTTGGGATCCGGTTAAAGTGCCGGACATTCGCTTTCCGTCCTCTCATTTTCGTAAACAACACCAGTGTGGCAAGAATTCAGTGAGTAGGACTTCCCTGGCAGAGGCTATATACTCGTGGCCATGTGAGAGCATTTGGAGAGTGAGAGCGGACTCTCCCCACTCTCGGCCATACCAGGGCATTTGGGGGCATGAATGGATGGAAGTTAGATGTGTATACCATGAGATACGGGTTGAGTGTTCGATAGGGTTGTGTTCGATCACTTTGTAGTTGAGTCGTGGGTAGCACACTGCTGAGATGTCTCATACTAGAACTCAAAGTTTACTTAGCAAAGCTCGGTCTGTGATATAAACTATGGACATTCAACAATCTGCACAAATTCTCTATTCTAATTATAATTAATTTATGTAAAAATTGTTCCATGACATACTTTCTTATGATTGTTTGTTCAAATCATATCTTAACATTGTTTTCATCGTTGAATTAATTTTAGTTCAAACAACAAATGGGAATTCGTTAAAATATCTTCAATCCAATGCAGAGCCACAAACAACAAATACTTCCACATCAAAACCTGTTCAAGAACAATCATTAACTACTGGAAGTTTACATGAGATCAGTACAGATTTATTACATTTCATCTTAAGTCATTTATACGAGGATGTTGAACACTATGGAATTTCAGATGATATACTATTCAATTTTATCAGTTCTTTACGTAAAGGTATATTATTACTATTATCTGCATTCATTTTTTTTACTTGGGGATGATCGAACTTTTCTTTTGTGTTCGTGGTGCTTTTCTTCTGGTAACATTTTCATGGGTCACAATGGCACAGATACATTCACTCTTTATTATCTCTATCCTGAGTTCGAGTATCCCTTCATACATATCTTTCCATTATCCTATTAAATCATATTCCCAAAGTTTAGTTTTCCTTTTTATCATTACTACCCCACGTGCTAGATGAATGAGTTTACTTAATTCGATCTAATCTAATTCAAAGTATGATATTAAAATACTGCTTACCGTACATAATCTTTACTCGTGGTTTTCACACATAAATCAAATGATTAAATGTATCCCTTACGTAACTTAGAATAGCGAGATATATGTGTTGGTATAGTATTTCTGTCTAGTTATTTCACCTTTTATGTAGAAGAGTTCCTTCCAGCCGAACACCTGCAAAGTTTATGTATTACATTTAAATACATAGATACTGGTACAATGAGGCACCGAATATATATGCGCCACACTTCGTCACTCGATTTGTGTGAGGGCTGGGATAATACCCGGGTTCCTAGACAGAAGTAGGTGGTTTTTTTTAGGGGGCCACTCCCCGAGCCTTTGATCTAATCCACAAGGCATTGAAGCAACGTTAGGAAATTCAGTTCCATGGTAGCCGGTGATCAGCAATAGGTTCCTAGGCCATTCATCCACTGCCTTGTGGGTCAAACGTTCAGGTCGAAGGCTCGGGGTGTGGCCCCCTAAGAAAACCACCTGCTTCGGTTTGGGCACCCGGGAAGTATCACAGCACTCACACAAATCAATTGAGATTCGTGTGGCGCATATGTATTTGGTGCCTCCTTGTAGCAATAGCTATGTTTTAAAATAAATAAATTTCACTCATATCAATATTGTCGAATTAGCGTAGATTGCGCAATCAATGTAACTTGTTTAGAGAGAGAACTCTGATCAAATATAGAGTCTAAGCATATTCAAGAATTATTTCACATGTTTCACATATTCTGACGCATTACTGGTGTACTGATTTCTAACAAAGCTTCATCAAAAATGAAATAATTATGGGCCGTAATTACTTCATTTATCTACGTCAAACAGTATAGCATGTAGATATGTAGTTAGTCTGTATCATACTATCTTGATGAATATTGTATAACTTGGTTGTCAGTCGTAAACTGATTTCCAACTATTTCCTATTGCTCTATACCTAAACTCACTGCTTTAAAGATACCTCGATGATCTCAAACCTACAGTCTGTTGATTTCTGCTTTCGCAGACTATTTTTTTCACCACTATAGAGTTATAAAGAGAGTAGAGTTGTTAAGTATACTTGCTGTTTGGTTGATAAATGAACATCTCTCTTGGTTATATTCTATCCGTATGTCAGTTCGTTTAAAAACTACACTTTTCACTATTAAGCTTCATCAGATTGTTAAGTATAATGCATATACTTTTTCTTTCCTATCGATTAGAGAAAACATGACCTGTTCCATTCATTTATTCTTTTCTCTATAGAATATCCTCGTAGTCGTTTGTCACTGGTACTCAATACCTTATTATATCCAGATATTATCGGTTATCCATTTGTAAATACCTGTCAGTTGGAATTAAATCTAAACAATTCAAGTAAAGTTATCGGTCAACTTAGTTCCCCTATTAAAACGAATTCTACAGTGAATAATGGATTAACAACAACATCATCAGTTTTCACAAAGTCTTCAATATGTGGTTGTGGATTGTCATCATCGTCATCAAATAATCCATATTTGATTGCAGATCTTTTAGAAGAATTAGGCTATGAGTGTACAAAAACGTAATTCATTTGTTTTGTCTTTCTGTCCAAAAAATTTTTTTTTCTAATCTATTTAATTTTGTGATGAAATAATGAATATAAGAGTATCGGGAATAAAAAACAACCACATATTTTATCTTTGATTGCGATCATGAACCGATTGATGTTAGACCACCATTGAAAACCTGGAAGTACTAGACAGTTGTTTCGTCTTGCTGAGGATTCTCACAATAGAACGAAATGGCCGTCCAATGCTTCCAGGTTTTCCATGGTGGTCTAGTTTCAACTGGTTCATGATCTTAACCATTGAAATTATTACAATCTCCATAAAACCCCTATCTGATAATCATCAACATATGCTCACTAGTGACTCGCTTCAAGAGGTATATCCTGGAATTTTAGTGAGATATAGTGACCAGTGGAGTTTAACCAGGTTTGTTGTGAGATAGCAACTCATTGATAAAGATAATAGTGGATGTGTTGCTCAATTTCGTGGATTAGTTGAAGTTAGACATTAACACCGTTGGATGCCGAATGGATCAGTGGTCTAGTGGTTAAGTGCTCGCGCGCGAAACCAGTAGATCCTGTGTTTGAATCTCGCAGGGGGCGAGGTCGTGGATGAGCACTTTCACTGAGGAGTCCCACAATAGGTTGAAACGGCTGATCAGTGCTTCCAAGTTTTCCATAGTGGTGTAGCTTCAATCGACTCATGATCTTAACCATTGAAATATCCTATTTATTCAATAATTTTTAATACTGTTTGAATTATGTCGAATAATTTACAATATGATCACTTGTCTAGATGACTCAACATTCTGTTCACTAGATTCTGAATATTAGGTAATTGAAATTCGTTAACAAGAGACAAGCCTGTTCAACCTAGATTTCATACTAGTTGATATTCTTCAATATGTAATCCTTAAGATGATTAATCCTCTACGTTAGATTCACCCAGTTACATTGTTTTAAGATGTTTATAATTGTAATTTTCAAGCCTTAATGTTATGCTTTGTAAAATATAAAACCTTATTTCAAGATGTGGTCATACTGATTACCTTTCAAACCAGTTAAAATCAATCTGTACTATTTGTCCCTTATTTTGTGTTTTTATTTTCTCTCTTCTGATTACTAAATAGTTGTAATAAGCTTTTCTTAAATTGTTTTTCTAGTCTCGATTCAACACGTTCAGTATTATGTAATTTTGATATGGATGAATTAAATCCTGTAGCTATTGCAAAGTGTTTATGTTTATTTCTTCGAACTATTGATGGACAATTGAATAGAACAAATAGTAGTAATTCAAATGATAATATTACATTTTACAATAATAAAATATTCCATTATGATGATAATGATGAACGATATAATTCAGAAGATAAACAGTCAGGTGAGTAAGAGATTGATTGATGGAAATTTTGCTGTTTTTTTTAAAAAAATATTTCCTATATCATCATCTGTGGGTATTGTGTACCATTATGTTCTATTGTCTATGATTCCTTGAACGTTACTCGACTTTTCCCATATCAGAACATGAATTCGAGTGGAATATATTACTTTTCACTTACTTACTCCTGTTACTCCCAATGGAGGAGAATAGACCACCGACCAGCATTCTCCAATCCACTCTGTCATGGGCTTTCCTTTCCAGTTCTATCGAATTTTTTTCTTCATTTTTCTCATGTCTGTCCCCGTTTCTCGGTGTAATGTGTTCTTTCATCTTCTTGTATTCCTTTGGCCTTGAGGATTCCAAGTGAGAGCTTGCCTTGTGACGCAGTTGAATGCTTTCCTCAATGTGCATCCTATACACATCCAGCACTTCTTCCTGATTTCATCCTCCACTGGGATCTAGTTTGTTCTCTTCCATAGTAGGTTGTTGCTGATAGTGTCTGGTCAGAGGATACTCAGTATTTAGCGTCGACAACCGTTAATAAACCATTGTATGTTCTAGATGATGGCTTTCGTAGTTCTCCACCTGGAGCCCGTGTTCGGTTACTGCCGGTTCCAAGTTCGGACAAAGGAGGAGGGTTGTGCATGGGGTTAGCGACCCCATCCTATAGAAAACTAACTCGCTAAAAAGACGTTAACCAGAAAAATAATTCAAAATGGTATATATATATATATATATATATATATATATATATATATATATATATATATATATATATATATATGATCAAGTGTAACACTTCACCTTGTTGTGTTGTGCTACTTTGTGATTAAATCTGGATGGGAAAGGTACAAGAGAATCAGATGGGCAGAACTGATAGTTGGTAGTATACAATTTTTAATACGTACATAAAATTACAATAAAGGGATTGTGCAATATACGAAAATTACACCATTATAATCATTTTACATTGGTAATATCAGGTTCATCATGCTTTCTGTTTGTTGAAGGTAAGATAAAAAAAAACGCTGAATGACAATAGCCTCTTCAAAGCGGAATAATGAGTGATTCGTTCCTTTTTTAATTATTTGTGATTTTACTGTCCTCTAGGCATCTAGCGATTCCATTGGATAGTACTGTCAGTCAGTCAGCTACGTCGTAGGACCGGGCACATATGTGCATCGGTCCAAGTTGCTATACTTCATTAGCACAACAATATGAACATCGGATTCATAGGAGTAGTCACTTCAATGGTGATAATATATAAAAGAAAGATTGCATATAAGAACATAGTACAGGAAGAAAGAATTAGTTCGTAGAAAGAAAGATATGCGGCGTGTATAAACCGACGACATAGTGATGGATTTTGTACCATGTCACCCATAGTCTCTAACCATTGGTTACGATAGTCATGTGGACTCCAACCAAGTAAGTCTGCATCTACCAACATGGTTCAGACTAGAAGTAAATGACTTGAAACACTGATGCCATGTTTTGATTTGGCGAATAGTACTATACTCTCCTTTATATATAAAATTCTTCAAGAAGATGCTCATAAATTACTTTGTACTATACATATATTTTCTTTCAGTTGTTCCTGTGTACTTACTTATCACAAGTACTTTTTTCACTGTTCTAGTTTGTTACTTCTACCCCCCTCCCCCTCCCCCTCCCCCTCTCTCTCTACAGAAATAATAATTCAAGTAGATTTAATAGAGAAAAAAAAAAGAAACACAATAACCTGTACTCTCACAAAGTTTTTTATCCACTTATTGAGTTCATTGTTACTGTTGTTGTGTAATTTCATTAATATTCATAATTCTTTTATATTTTCACATTTATGAAATGTTTTTCTTTCTTATAATAATAATAATATCTAGATGAATTAAATACTTCATCAGTATTATCATCATCATCATCATCATCATCATTATGGAATATAGACAACTTTTTCACTATTCTTTATGAATTAAATCCAAATATACAATTAACCTTAGTAAGTGACAATAATTGATTTACATTGTATGTGTATGTGTATGTATGTGTGTGTGTGTGTAAAACCTTGTTCACTTTATATGTGTAGCACAATGTCTTGATATGTACTCTAATGTATTGTATATTTCGATTTGATTACCTTAGGGATGATTACTTTTATTATCCCTCATATAGTTTGGTTCTAGCCCTGGTTTCAATTAAATTGAATAATATTAAAAGGTATTGATTGTATATCCAAGATTTAAATTCTGTATTATCATTCAATAAAACTGTACTTATAATGAAACAATGTAATTGGATAAAATACTGTGAGGGTATAATGATGAAGACTGACTCATTCAATGATAGTTAAATCATGCTAGATTTGAAGCTATCACGAGTGAACAAGAAACAAGACTCGGTGACTAAAGACTAGTAAGCTAGCTATTGATGCATCCCAACCCCGCTATCTAGAGGGAGAAGTCCAAGCTTACAATAGGAAGTATTATTATGCAACAGCCAGAAAACGAGCGATTCCACAAACACAATTTAAAACGTATATATATATATATAAATATATATATATATATTCGATATTGCCATGGAGATTTTAAACATTGAATCGGTAAGTTCGTCAATCAACTATATGCGTGGGTGGTAAGAAATGCCCGTGCATACAAGCTCCACAAGATAAAATTACAAAATATGAGTTTTTGGGGATCGATTGTCCCCAACAAAGCATTTAGCTTTCAATTACTACGTCACTTCAGATTTATTCGTTCATATCATCCAGTTCACTCGCGTATTTTGATACATTAATAGATGATTATGTATTATAAATCACTTGATATGACCGATTTGGACTTAGTCGAAACACATTATACTCAAAGATGATGAGTTGTTCAGTATTTGTGGAAATTTGTTTACTTTGTGTTGGTTACTACTCATAAATATGTGTAAGTAGTGTTTAACTACTGTCATTCAGTAGGAGGATTTACAATTTTATCTTCAACGTTACCTATATATCACGTCAGCATATAAATTCTTAAACATATATGTGTAAGTGGAATTCAATTCCATTTATATGCCCCTATTGACTGATGATACTAGCACTGGGATATTCGATGTTTGGAACTTTCTACTTTATACATGAGAAAAAAAATCCATATTGTTAATTGGAATATATGGTATTCCTCACTGTTAACATTCAATCTGCATCCCATATAGGCTTGGTATTTCAACTAGCGAGTCTGTTAATATCATCACGTTCACTATGTTATCAACCAGTTTTCTGTGTACAAGAGTGGTACTAAATATATTTTAATACAGTGGCTTACAAAGAACATTTAGCTTTGTAATTTACATCACGAATTGTATTTAATTAGACCAACTTTGAAAATCAAGAAGCACCATGATAACCTTTTTATCGAGTATTTGACTGCTCAGTAGTCTATATCCACAACCCCATCAGGTATGAAACTTAGAAGCTTTAGGCTTTACAGCAAGCTCATCACCCTTAGAGGACTAATCTAATATCTAGTGATTCACTGTTTTAACTAAAATCAATTCACGATATTGTGTTATCGTCATTCATATTCATGTTATGCTTGATATGGTTGAACTCCACTAGTCATAGCTTTTCATTAGAACTTTGGTGATAAAATCACCTCGCGAAATTAGTCACCAACAACCAAATGAATATATATTCTGTTTTTCATCACAACAATATTTCCAAGTTGAATTATCTGCTGGCCTTTAATTCTATTTTTTCATGAACTGATTGTCATCACGAAACGATCTAATCTAAACAAATTTCAGAGACCTTGCAGCACCAAATAGTTGTTTAGTGACTACGATGAGACTTTTCACCGGTGCACATCTACGGTTCCGAGGTCGGGAATCGGACCTAGGGCCTTCGGTTTCGGGTGTTAACGACTAACATCTAAACCAATGAACCGGTATCCAGTGGTGCACCAGTCTACTGAATAGTCCCATACTATGACAAAACAGCCATCAAGGGTTTCCAGTTTTCAATGGTTGTCTAACTTAGATTGGTTTGTGGTCTCAATGAAATTCAAAAACTCGGTTAGAAATCGGTTGAAAGGAAGAGTTATTTATTTATTTATTTTGACACATATATATTGGTACAATCAGGCACCAAATACATATGCGCCAAACGAATCTCATTTGATATGTGTGAGAGCTGTGATACTGCCCGGATGCCCAGACCGAAGCAGATGGTTTTCTTAGGGGACCGCACCCCGAGCCTTCGACCTGAACGTCTGATCCACAAGGCAGTGGAGCATCGTGAGAAGATGCAATCCCATGGTAACCGGTGACCAACAATAGATTCATGTGCCATTTTTTCCTTCAAAATACTGGAACCAGCCCATGTACACTGTTGATTTGGGATCCGGTTATAGCACCTTACATTCGGTTTTTGTCCTTTGATTTTCGTAAACAACAAGAGTATTTCTTCACTTTTTTTTCTCTGATTATTGTTATTACTACTATTGTCTCTACGCTTAATACATATATACCCATGAAATTTCATTTTCAGATTTTAAACGAATTAGATTGTTCAGAATTTATGATAACAAGTCGTCAGTCTTTCCAATTATTTAAACAATTTATATTCAATAATAATCAATTTCATATATCAGCTAATTATTTCTATCGTTCATGGATTCATTCATTTGGACAATTTAGTTTACTTCAGTATTGTTCTGTATATCCTGATGTAATATGTTTTGATTATTGGCCATATCGTTGTATTGATATAAGTATGTTACAAATATCATTTAATGAAGATGAACAGACAAGTATACAACTATGGTAAGTAGTAAATCATAATGAATATCGTGATATATACTATAATACTATTGATCAATTGCCAAAAATTGTGGTTGGTTGTTTCTTTTTTAAGGGACAAGTACGTCCTGAGTCTTTGACCTATATATGTAATCTATCAGACAGGGAAACGATGTCGAGAAATGTAATCCCAAAGTAGCACAGATGATCAGTATATAGGATCTTAGCTCATTTAATTCATGGATGGTAGTACCATTAGTTAAAAGTTAAAATTATCTGGCTCATCTACGTGAAATCTGCGTATTCAGCAACTCGGTGAAAGTACTTTTTAATGGCATTAAGTAAAATATTCCTGGAAAATCTGTAAACACACGGCTGTATGACAACATTTCAACAGGTAGAGTTAATATTCATAACCCTCAACTTTACTCAGACATCATAGGTGCTGTTATATTAAGATTATTATGTTTTGGATAAATAAAACAAGCTAATCACAATAAATAATTTAATAGTTGAGTTCATGAGTCACTTGATGCTAAACTACCATGGAAACCCCGGGAGTACTGGACGACCCTTTCGTCCTTATGTGGGGCTCCTCAACTGTGTGCATCTACGATCCCGCCCCGCTGGATTTGAACCCCAGGACCTACCGGCTTCCAATAGTATTAATGTCTAACTTCAACGAATCCACAAAAGTGCTTCACTGTTCTTTAATGAGTTATTATCTCACAACACAAACCCTGTACACATCTACACCAATGTGACACTTTACATCACATGCAATTTATTCACGCTCTTGGCAATAACTATACAAATAATCACCTGTTTTATTCGTCTATGTGCGCATGTGACTAACTCTAGTCGTTGTATTTGTGTAATGACTAGTTTATTAGTGTTGTTACAGTCACGTGTTTTATGTGTGTGTGTGTGTGCGTATCAAATTGTAATACAAAGTTAGTTTGTTTTATTACTTTCATCACGTGATAACCATTACTATTTATAGATCAAGGCCATGTTGTCAAGGTTACGCACAATACAGCGTTATAAAATAGTCTATTTTTATCATGAGCAATCCTCTATATACAGGAAGTGTTAAAAAATGTTGTCCAGAATGACAATAAAAGCTCTTCAATTGAACTATTTAACTCAATGAGAAAGCAAAACACCACTAAACACTGCGTTGTTATTATCATTAGAGTCTCCTGTTGTCTCTTCTACGAAGGTGTTACAGTAACCAACATAAGTTTTTAATTTGCAACAGGTTATCTGTGATTTAAAAAAAAAGAGATAAGTAATAATCGTGTCGTGCGTGCGGGATGATGGATACACACTGTTGAGGAGTCCCATACTAGGATGAAATGGCCATCCAGTGCTTCCAGATTGTTAATGGTGGTTTAACTTTAGATTGACTCGTGAGTTCAACAGTGAAAATAATCAAATTGTTAATGCACAACGGTATTATTGGAGATTTTTCTTTCAAAAAGAAAAAACAAAAAAAGAAATGTTTAAACTTTAAAGTATGAATGCTGATCATTTTGACGATGTTGCAGCTGATTGACTAACTGACTGACTGACTGATATTAATTAACTAAATTAATAATTCTAATTTATCAGAAGTAGGTTTTGTTCAGATTTTAGTAATTTAATGATGGATTCATTTGATATTGTTGTTTTATTTGAATCTTCTCATTGATGTTTAGGACTGAAATTGTTCAGTCTCTCATATTGGCATATGTGCATACTGTGCGTATTGTCTCGATATTGCCTTAATTTACAAGCATTATAAGCAAAGATAGATAGTGGCTAGCAGTGGGATCCAGTTTGACACGCGTTTCATCCTGTTTGGGACTCGTCAGCTGGATATACGTGCATCACAGACTTGTTGATGTTCACTCTAGGACTCGGACCCAGTACCGTTCGCTTCAAACGCCATCGCGTTATCTATCCACTCAGCTACTGAGTCCTGATAGCCACTTGCTTATGCGATGGGGTGAAGTTTCATTCACTTGATATAGTTGTTTTATTTAAATCTTCCCATTGATATCTAAAACTGAAATTGTTCAGTCTTTTATATAATGATTAAATTCATAAGTCCATTAAAACTAGACACCACCATAGAAAACCTGGAAGGAACGAACGGTTTTTTTTCGTTCTAATATAGGTCTCCTCAGCAGTATTTATCCATGATCCTTCTCACTGGACTCGAACCCAGGACTTATCAGTTTTACACACGAATACTTAACCTCTAGATCACTAAGTCGGTATACAACGTTATTCATTTTAATTCTAAATTAAATTCTTTCTCTCTTCATACTTGATATAAACATTTGTGTAAGAGTTAATCGGTCACTTAGTTACAATTACTTGAATCAGTAATCATGAATAAATAAATCTATTATATATATATATATTTCTATTAACAAAGACTATTTAATCTTATATAAACTTTATTAAACACCATACATTCATTGATTCTCTCTCTCTATATATATATTAGTAATGAATTGAATTAACTTAATAGATAAGTAAGCTATTACCTTAATTTAACATTTATTTATTGTCATAAGTTATTTAATCGATAGAATCAGGTCATTACATAATAGAAATGATCAATTTTTTTTTAATTTTAAAATATAATTTATGATTTGAGTTAAAAATAATTAAATAATTGAAAAATTCTTTCATTTATACATATAAAAATATAAATACAAGAAACATATCAAATAGAGATATGCATCACACTACCCGGGTACCTGAACTGAAGCTGGGTGATTGTCTTAAGACGGGGGGTAGGTGGGCCACACCAAGAATCTTTGATCTATAGGTCTGATCCACAAAGCAGTGGAGTAACGTCAGGAGATACAGTCTTATGGTAATTGGTTCGTACACCATTAAATTCCTTCAGGAACGTGGATTCCATATTTACCATTGGTTTAGAATCAGGGGTTTCTAACTCCTCCCCTATGTGGGCTCTTTGTGTCCACCAACTTGGTTAAAGCACCGGACATTCAGTTTTCGTCCTCTTAATTTCGTAAACCACACTGGTGCTGTGAGAAGGTAGTGAGTAGGAGTTCCCTATCAGTAGTTGTATGCATTTGGAGAGGGAGAGTTGCCTCTCCACACTTTCGGCCGTACCAGGGCATTTGGTGAAAAAAAAACAATGTCAATCTGATGTTAAGTCTATTTATAGACTGATGTCACAAGAAGAATCATTAAGATTCACAAAATCTTGACCTTGGTTTATAACCATATGACACTTGTTGGTAAAATATGCTGATGAAGTTATTGATGAATAGAGTAAAGTTGTTTTTTAGTAAGGAAATTTATGTTTTGGTTAAATACCTCCCCTTTCCTAAAAAAAAAATAATAAGCGTGTTACGTTCATATGGTTTCGAAACATTGAATATTTATGTATCTCAGGTAGATAGTTTTGATGGGTTTTATTCTTTGATCCTAATATCAGTCAGTCAGTTAGCTGCAACGTAGCACCAGGCACATATATGCATTGGTCCAAGTCGTTATACCGCATTAGCACAACAAGATGAACACCGGATTCATAGAAGTAGTTAATTCAATGGTAGTAATATATAGAAGAAAGATTGCATATAATGAGATAGTACCGGAGGAAAGAATTAGTTCGTAGAAAGAAAGACATGAAGCGATTTTAATCTCATAGTTTAAAGGAAGACAGAGAATGTATACACCTGCGCCATTGTGATCGATTCTGAACCATGTCATCAAGAGTCTCCAACCATTGGTTACGATAGTCACGCTGACCCCAACCAGGCAGTCTGAATCTTCCAACATGGCTCAGACCAGAAGTTAGTGACTTCAAGCACTGATGCCACGTTTTGATGATCCTAATGTACAACATTATCAACTCCTAATCCATGAAACTGTTCAGAGAGAACATACAACACTAAACATTCACATTAATTGTAAATATCTTTTTGTTAAGAAAAGATCTATCAATAAGTCAAGAAAATCGCATATAATATAGGTTCGTGTACATGATTCTGATTGTTGTATGTGACCCCTTCAACCAACTTCTGTGAATATAGTTGTTAACTCGAGCAAAATTCATAAGGTTTTGTTTTTCAACTTATGTTTGAAAGCGATTATTTCAATTCATTTGAAACATTAAGTATTATTCATTAAATACATGGATAATAGAACTATAGGATTTTCCTTCTACAAAATGATGGTACTTCAAAACATTAGTATTCGTCTTTAAATAAATGACATCAATTAAGAAACCAGTAAGAATCAAATGATTATGTGGTATGTGCTACTTATATGTAGACATAAGTAGTATATGATGTTAGTCATAAACAGAATGTCTGATAGTAGAGAGGCAAGAAGATCGAACAGTAATAAAGAATGAAAATAGAATGCAATTTATATGAAAATACGAGAACAAATGAAGTCTGAATTATTTTTAGACAATTGATGGAGATTTTGTTAATTGAACATTTACTAGATGATTGTTAGATTTTATTAATTAGTTCTGTAATTAGTTGTCAAGTACAAATCGATTGTTCCTCACTAGTGTTCTTGTTCATTACAATAATAATTAATTGTTACATCTTACGGTATGACTTAATTGTAAATGAAGAAAATGTAATTTTAACGATCTATTTTCACCGTCTCAATAGCATATGAACGTAACACCCTTATCGTTGTTCGAAAATGGAACAATTGACCCAAAAAAAAACACAGGGTTTCCTCTCTAGGCCACGTGCTGCGTATGCCTGAACACAGATTACCACGACGCACAATGCTAACCGGTGTTAGGGATGATTGGAAGAAAGTTAGGGGTGGCCAAACCAAAACGTGGCATCAGTGCTTGAAGTCACTAACTTCTGGTCTGAGCCATGTTGGAAGATTCAGATTGCCTGGTTGGGGTCCGCGTGACTATCGTAACCAATGGTTGGAGACTCTTAGTGACATGGCTCAGAATCGATCACAATGGCGTCGGTGTATTCACTCTCTGTCTTTCTTTAAACTAAGAGATTAAAATCGCTCCATATTTTTCTTTCTACGTACTAAATCTTTATTCCTGTACTACCATGTTTTTTCTAAAAACTAAGGGTTATACAGTCATACAAAATGCAGTTCAGAAAGTGAGGTGCCATTAAAAATGCTCCATATAACAGGATTGAATCCTTCTCATATCTACAGCAATTTGAATGACTCTCCCAGTCTTCCACATTGTACGAGAATTCCATGTACCTAAATAAATGGTTGCTCTGGTTGTCAGAAGAGGCATTGGCCTCGTGACTTCCTAAGGAACTCGGCTTTCATCATGAGGCGTCATAACTCTTCTAAATGAAGACATTCTGACTCCTAGGGCAGAGTTTAAATGCTTTGAATAGTTTTTTCTGATTAGCATTATTTTAACAAGTTCGTTTTCTATGGGATGGGGTCGTTAACCCCATGCTCAACCCTCCTCCTTTATCGAGGCTTGGGACTGGCTGTAGCCCCCGAAGGGACTCCAGGCGGAGTTTTTGATTACTCCTAATTCATTCATGTAATTCAAAGCTCTTTTACTCACCTTCTTTCTATCATTGATGTGAAGTGTTGTAGCGTTTTTAAACGGCACCCATCTGTTCCATATTCTATATTGTTGGTTTCATAATAAAAAACTGAGTAGTTCTGAACGTTGTATTGAGAATCTGTTTATTTTCTTACAAAAAAAATCAATTCATATACATTTTCTTGATCAAATCCCAGCAATTGTACATTTCAGTCGATTATCGGGCATCTTGGTATTTATTTATTACATCTTTTCATAATATTGATTTGATTGTATGAACAGATATTTATGATGTTTACGAGTGATACAATGGAAAATGATACCTCTGTGTTATGATATAATGAGATTTGTCCCGTCGAACTATTCAGTAATTAAATATTACTACTCATTTTTTTTGTAAACCAATACATGTACATATGTATGTTTATGGTCCAAATGAAAACATTTCCCCCAAATGCTCTGCTACGGTTGAGAGTGTGCAGAGTCGACTCTCTCTCCAAATACTCTCACATGGCCACGCGTATACAAACCTCTGCCAGGGAAGTACTACTCACTGCCTTCTCGTAACACCAGTGTTGTTTACGAAAATGAGAGGACGAAAAGCGAATGTCCGGCGATTTAACCGGACCCCAAACCAATGGTGCACATGGGCTAACTCCAGTATCCTGAAGGAACAAATGGCGTATGAACCAATCGTTGGTCACCGTCTTCCGTCTACGATGCTCCACTGCCTTGTGGTTCAGACGTTTAGGTCGAAGGCTCGGGGTGTTGCCCCCTAAACAAACCACGTGCTTCGGTTTGGGTACCCGTGCAGTATCACAGCTCTCACACATATCAAATGAGATCTGTGTGGTGCATAGGTATTTGGTGGCTCCATGTACCAATATCTATGTGTTAAAATAAATAATTAATTTATCATATGTTGTGTTCATTAAAATTTTCATTGCTTTTTAATATTCTCTACAGGAAAAACATTGATTATGTCCAAGCATTATTAAATTTATCCGATAAAGGTTTATACTCCGATGTATATAAATTGTTGAAACAAGTATTTTTTCTATATCCAGACATTTTGACTGCCACATTACTTGAAACGGTAAGCTACTTGTATTCTATCAATTATAATTTTTGTTTATTTCTATTGTCTACTTAAATTTGAATTGAGTAGTTTAAATAAATTAACAAAAATAAGTCACAGTCTGATCACAACAATGTCAGCCTAATCAATAATATTGTTTGAATTGAGAAAAAGAGATTATATCACCACGATTCTAATTACCTGTGCTTAGAACATATAATTAGAGATGTGTAGAAATTCACTGTTCTACTTTATGAATCTAAATCAATACGGAGTTACACAGAATTAGTCCTGATTCTATTTGAGACTAGTCAGATGAGTGTAGCTTTGTTTGAGTGTTTCTATTCTTATTGAGACATGAATCTATCATCCTTGATGGTTAAAATCCAGTTTTCAATATTAATATATTCATATTTGGAAGGGATTTTGTGGAGATTGTAATAATTTCAACAGTTGAAATCATGAGTCAATTCAAGCTAGACCACCATGGAAAACCTGAAAGCACTGGACGGCTGTTTCGTAGTAGTATGGGATTCCTCAACAGTGCGCCCGCGCGCAAGACTAATAGGTCCTGAGTTCGAAACTCGTGTGGGGCGGGATCGTGGATGTGCACTGTTGAGAATTCCCATAATAGTACAAAACGGCCGTCAAGTGCTTCCTCGTTTTACATGGTGGACTGGCTATAATCGACACATGATCTTAACTGTTGATATTCATGTTTGTCAAATTAGATTATGAATAGAAATGTCACCAGATTGTGTTAAATTGATAAATATTTTTAGATTTTTAACTATATAGATGTTTTATAACATTTTAAAAAGTTTTAGCACTGTTTATGTGTTCTGTCTTCACGTTCATGTGGTTGTAAAACCTATATAATGAATCGGGCAATATCGATGACATTCACCGCTTACAAAATTTCATGTTTGAATGTTACGCTTCAACCCGATAGGAGCTTAATAACACACAAGATAATAATAATCTAAAGAAATGAAATATACTTCCTTGTGCTTAAACATTGATGAATGTAAAACTGTTGATAGACCAGCTATCGAATGTATGTGGGTAAAAGATCTTTCATGAACAATTTCAGCTAATTAAGTCTATTAAAAAATAACATATCAGTTTAGGGATTGTGGAGATTGTTAAGTTTTTGATTGAGATCATGAACCGATTGATGTTAGACCACCATTGAAAACCTGGAAACACTGTGCTCATGATTACCATGTGCTCTCGGAATTCTGATGAAAAGCTGTTACCAGTGGAACTAATCCGTGTCGGATAGAAACACGTATCTACCTCAGTACAATAGAAGATGGTCGCGCAATTTCGTGGATTGGTTGAGGTTATACATTAGCACTATTGGATGCCAGCTCAGTGGTCCAGTAGGTTAAGCGTTCCCGTGCGAGACTGAAGGCCCTATGTTCGAATCCCGCGAGCGGGATCGTGGATGCACACTGCTGAGGAGTCCCACAATAGGACGAAACAGCCATCTTGTGCTTCCATGTTTTCAATAGTGGTCTAACATCAATTGGTTCATAATGTCAATCAAATAAAAATATCATAGTTGTCATCAACTCTCCTGAATTATAGAATATTTCCATTAAGGAATATTATAATGAAGATTATCCATTTGTATCATTCTCTATTATACTTGTTATTAGTTTCCATAGTATTTAGAATAACTATTATACATTACAATGTTGACTGTTATTTTCTTTTATTGATTAGAATATTGGTACATTACGTAATGTAATGCTTGGTCATGCATTTGTTTATTTTTTAACAACTCGAATCAATTCACAAATTCTTCTTCAAACTGCATGGAATGGTGGAAATGTAGGTTTATTATATGAATATATATTTATAATATATATCGTTGTGATGATATGTACCCTTTCAAGTGAATTCACATCATGGGCACCATTTATCTTACATATCTAGTACATGTATCTTTTAAGAATAATCTTTGAAACAATTTCATTCTGTCTCCTAATCAAGTCTTTATATTGTACACAATTTGGCTAGTTATTGTTTTTCTTGATTATGTTCAAAATAGAATACAATTTGCAGTCAGAAGTAGTAAAAGGGCTAAACATTGAAACTAATAATGTAAAGCTTTTTATTCAACGTTTTCCAAATGTTTTTCAACAAACGACTGGTTTTTTAATCTTGATACCAAACATATATCCTTCTATAAGGGATACTATCCAATCAAGGTATGGTTATAATCTTCAGAATCCCATATATATGTCAATTGAATGGAGTGTGATACAATCTTTAAAAATGATAGGATGAATCAACATCATCCTAAGTGAGGATACTGACAAAAACTATCAAAGTTTTAGGGGAACTACGAATTCTAAGCATATGAAATGTACATTGAATTTTTGAATGGCTATTTGTTATTATCATCCTGAAAATACATCTTTTTATTAAAAAGATGACCAGATTACCGCTGTTATTACAGGTGATTTTTTACTTTGTTCTAAGATTTATTTGTCAGATGATTTCATTTTAGCTTCTTACGCAAATAGTAGCAGAGGTCTTTAATTAAAGCATTCTTTGGAGGTTTATTGAACCATTTATTTCCCACTTTAAATTTGACATCCCCTTTCATGGACTATCCATCGCTTTTTGTTGAAATTGTTGGATTATTTATTTATTTGTTTGAACACATAAATCTTGGTACCAAGAGGCATCAAATAGGTATGCGCCACACAAATCTCATTTGATTTGTGTAAGGTCTGGGATACTGCCCGGGTGTCCAACCCGGAGCATTCGACCTAAATGTTCAATCCACAAGGTTGTGGAGCATCGTAAGAAGATGCAGTCCCATGGTAGCCGGTGACAAACAATTGGTTCATAGGCCATTTGTTCCCTCAGGATACTGGAGCCTATGTGCACCATTGGTTTGGGATCCGTTTAAAGCGCCGTACATTCGCTTATTGCTGTCACACCTCTGTACAGTCAGCAGTACGACTTCTCCATCTGACCTTCGTTTTGTTGCTTTTAATCTTACCGCTCTTCAACCGACCTGTCTGGCATGGTAGGACCTTGAGGAACGGTTGTTCCAGCCAGTATAGCTTAGTTGCTTCATCATGATAGGCAATCCCGACCACCACGTCAAGGTAGCAACAATGGTCAGGGTCGTAATTTAAAAGAGGCCTTCATCACATTTAACAGTAAAGTATTATGATGTTCATGTTACTCTTTTCTAATATTCTATAATAAAACATTGTCATTCTACTTGTAAAATCTAAACAAACAAACATTGATTATGCAATACATCATCATCATCATCATTATCTATCTATCTATCTATATGTAGATCTTACTTATAACTAGAGTGTTAATTGTCATTCAAAGAAAAGCAATGCACACGTTATATCACTGTAATATTCAACAAGTAATTCATTGATTTCTATATCAATAATAATCACCATGGTAAAAGGTATAATTCAATTTCTTGAAACGTGGCATGAATATATATTCTATTGATTATTATTATTATTATTATTATTATTATTAATTAAGTAAATAATTAATGCCAATTTATTCATAGGTTTATCCATTAGAACTTAATCAATAGTATTCAGTTCTTAAGCCAATTGATATCTATAATACTTTTATTACTAGTTTGTGTCATGTTGGTGGTAAATGCAAACTACTTGGTTGGTGAATTCCTTGTGACTATCTTCATCACTGATTAGAGACTCTTGGTGACATAGTTCAGAATTGATCATAATGGTATAGGTGTATACACCCCCTGTCTTTCCTTAAACTTTCTTTCTACAAACTAATTCTTTCTTCCTGTACTTTATTTATTTATTTATTTAACACATAAGTATAGATACAGGGAGGCACCAAATACATATGCGCCACACAAATCTCAATTGATTTGTGTGAGGGCTGTGATATTGCTCGGGTGCCCAAACCGAAGCAGGTGGTTTTCTTAGGGGGCCACACCCCGAGCCTTTGACCTGAACGTCTGACCCACAAGGCAGTGGAGCATCGTGAGGAGATGCAGTCCCATGGTAGCCGGTGACCAACGATTGGTTCATACGCCATTTGTTCCTTCAGGATACTGGAGCCCATGTGCACCATTGGTTTGGAATCCGGTTAAAGCGCCAGACATTCGCTTTTCGTCCTCTCATTTTCGTAAACAACACCCCTGTACTACTATATCCTTATATACAACCTTTCTTTTATATATTACTACCATTGAAGGGACTACATCTATGAATCTGGTGTTCATCTTGTTATGCCAATGAAGTGTGACCACTTGGACTGAAGCGCATATATGTGCCTGTTACTACGTTGTGGCGCTGACTGACTGACTAATAATACTTTCATGTAGAATCATTTGTATTGACTGGTATGTTTGTTTTCTACTTGAGGTTCTCAGTCATTCTAATCGAATTGGCTGGAGAACAATTAGACTAAAAATATAAGAAGTGGAAGTTCGAGGATAAATTTGTACTATCAATAGATTGAAGTATAGTGATAATAAAGTGTTCCTCTTAAATAACCAGTATTTACTGCAATACTGTCTTCTTATAATGGATGAAACAATTTGGAAAATATCGATCATAAGTATAATATATCTCACGTTACCCGACAAATTTTCATCACTTACCAAAAAGCCTTTAATGTATAGAGTTAACATATTCAAAACTACTGGCAAATAAGTTGTCGATTACCAGGCTCAAATAGTTTCCCCTTGGGTTCTGTATTTGAGCTCCCAGCTTTCAAGATCACCTCCAATTCAGTGTACTTTCCATGAATCTAAGGAAGTATTCTGACCGTTGTTGCTACCTTGACGTGGTGGTTGGGATTGCCTATCATGATGAAGCAACTGAGCTATACTGGCTGGAACAACCGTTCCTCAAGGTCCTACCATGCCAGACAGGTCGGTTGAAGAGCGGTAAGACTAAAAGCAACAAAACGAAGGTCAGATGGAGAAGTCGTACTGCTGACTGTACAGAGGAGTGACAGCAATAAGGTGTTTCCTTCAGACAACCAGCATAACAGAGATGCTGCCTTCCCAAAAGGAGGGGTGGGGTTAGAAATGGTCGACCCTAAAAATGCACACCTCGCCTTATCCCACGGATATCCGTCTCCGGTGGTAAGGTCTCAACAAGTACGGAGCTAACACAAAAATTACTCATAAGGCCACCTCGAATCCAATTTCTTTTTCAGGTACCTCCAGAACTGGGAAGTGACAACTGCCCTCATAACTTTAACAATACTTAAAGTGATTATCACATACACATTGGATGAAATTTAAACAAAAATTGACTATTGAATTTGATCTCTGTATCACGATACTTTCAAGACACACCATTCAATCTAATCCATTGACATTTTGCGTTCAGTTTTAGGAGCAATTGAACAATATATTTATTTATTATTTATTTGAAGACATAAATATTGGTGCAAGAGGGAACTAAATATATATGCGTCACACAAATTTTCATTTTATTTGTGTGTGGACTGTGATACTGCCTGGGTGCCAAGACCGAAACAGGTGGTTTTCTTAGTGGGCCACACCCGGAGCCTTCAACCTAAAGGTGTAAACCACAAGGCAGTGGAGCGTCTTGAGAAGATGCAGTCCCATAGTACATGGTAACCAACGATTGGTTCATATGCCATTTGTTCCCTCAGAATACTGGAGCCGATGTACACCATTGATTTGGGATCCGGTTATAGCGCCGGACATTCGCTTCTCGTCCTCTCATTTTCGTAAACAACACCCCCGCCACGAGAAAGCAGTGAGTAGGACTTCCGTGGGAGAGGCTATGTGCGCGTGGCCATGTGAGAGCATTTCAAGAGGGAGGGCGGGCCCACCACACTCTCGGCCATACCAGGGCATTTGGAGGTATTGAACAATTTCGTCAGCATTCATATACGTATATCCTTATCAATGATTAACTAGTTTCGAGAGTTTATTGTCGAAACCCTAGTTAAAAGCCTTGTTCATTAAAGTCCATGACAATTAGCCATGAGTTCCATTTTTTTAAAAAAAATTGGTTGAACAACATTGCCAATTGATCAAAGGTCACAATGCAAACCATTGAATATCGCCCCAATCGCTTAAAGTTGAAGCGTTCTCTAGGAAAACCAAAAAGTGTTAATTTTGATCCTTAGTGGAATTGTTAAACATTATTAATGGAGATAACCAACATGAAATAGCTTCTATACTTACTTCTATGTCTATAAAATATAAAGAACAAAAAAAATCAGTAAGATTTTTGTAGATATTATAGTAATTTCAATAGTTGACATCATGAATCAATTAAAGTTAAATCATCATTGGATAATCTGGTAACACTAGATAACTGTTTTATCCTATCTATGACACTCCCCAGCAATACGAATCCATGATCTTGTCTCTCAAGCTAGATAACTGAGCTAACTGACATTCCATGATGTAAATGTTTATCTTCATTAAATCCATAGAATTGACCAATATACATCTATCATTGTTTTTTTTTTATTATCAATGTGTTACTATGTGATAATAATTGAAAAACAAAACAAAAAAAGAAACACACACACATACACACCCCCAAATGCCCTGGTATGGACGAGAGTGTGGTGGGACCGCCCTCCCTCCCGAAATGTTCTTATATGGCCACGCGTTTACAGCCTCTGTCAGGAAAGTCCTACTCACTGCTTTCTCGTAACACGACTGTTGTTTACGAATATGAGAGGACGAAAAGCGAATGTCCGGCGCTTTAACCGGATCACAAATCAATGGTGCACATGGGCTGGCTCCAGTATCCTGAAGGAACAAATGGCGTATGAACCAACCGGCTACCATGGGACTGCATCTCCTAACGATGCTCCACTGCCTTGTGGATCAGATGTTCAGGTCAAAGGCTCGGGGTGTGGCCCCCTAAGAAAACCACCTGTTTCGGTTTGGGCACCCGAGCAGTATCACAGCCCTCACACAAATCAATTGCGATTCGTGTGGCGCATATGTATTTGGTGCCTCCTTGTACCAATATCTATGTGTTAAAATAATAATAATAATACACACATATAGTAATTATCTTTTTTTAATTGAATCTTTTCTATTGAATATAATCCATTACTTTTAGATGTGTTTACTCTTTATGTTTATCTTGAATAAACTATTGACTCATCAAGGTGATATTCTAATGTTGACTAATTTATTTGTCTGAAAATTTTCTTTCTCTTTTTTTTTTCTTTCTTTCCCTTTTTTTTTTGTTTCTTTTTTACTTTCTTTAATGTATCATCCTTATAGGTTTTCTTATTCACTTCTATTTATGGTTTGTCTGAGAGTGAGTGAGTGAGTGAGTGAGAAAGAGAAAGACAGAAAACGTAAACAAACAATAATTTGTATTTTTCATTGAAAATTGATCAAAATATACATATGTCCGGTGTTTTAACTGGGTTGGTAGACACAAACAGTTCACTTAGGGGAGTTGGAAAACCACAATTCCAAACCAATTGTGTACATGGGCTCCAGTATACTGAAGGAACAAATGGCGTATGAATCAATCGTTGGTCACCGGCAACTATGGAATTGCATCTCCTTACGATGCTCCACTGCCTTGTGGATTAGATCTTTAGATCGAAGGCATCGGGTGTGGAGTTGCCTAAGAAAACCACCTGTTTCGGTTTGGAAACAGGGGCAATATCACAGCCCCTACATAATTCAAATAAGATTTGTGTGGCACATATATATCTAGTGGCCTCTTGTACCAGTATATATGTGTTTATGTGATAAACATCTTGAAGTGGATTAACTTGATCAAATGGAATTAAGTGTACATATATGTGTGTATGTGTATCTATTCTTCTTTTGTTCATTAATGTACATTAATGACTTCGATTGAATACTTATTCATTTAGAACATGAAATAATTCATTAAGTTTATAGGGTCAATGAAATGTCACTGAAGTCGTAGCTAAATCATTTGATAGTTAGATTATTGAATATTGTACAAATGATCAATTCTTGTCAAAATCAAAGACAACTAACGCGCATCAGTAAATCATATGTCATGGACTAGTCTATGCGTTGATAGTCACATTTTCGTTTGTACTTATTTTCTATTATTATATTTCTGTAATAATATCCTTTGTGTTGTGTATCGTCTTCAAAGTAGCCATAGTAACTTGATACGCCTAAGGGGGTAGTTGACGTTAGATGTTCACCGCGAAATGTGACTTTATAGTTAACTTTTAGTCATATCATTCCATTTTAATTCTAATAGGCTCTCTATCATTCGTCATAGATGAACGTTAATAATCTAAAAAGTAAAGCTTCATCATATCTAACAGTAGAAACTAGAATGGGTATTTTATCCTACTCCTTTAAATTGATCGGTTTGTGCTGCAAGTACATGCGATGTCTGCTATAGGATTAGGTTGGAAAATATTTAGACGTAACTAAATTCAAACGGTATGTAATTAAAAGCAAAGATGGATAGTGCCTAGCAGTGGAATTCAGAACGTCTGTTTTGTCCTATTTGTGACTCGTCAACTGGATATACTTGCATCACAGACTTGTTGATGTTCACTCTAGGTCTCGAACCCAGTACTGTCCTCTTCAAACACCATTTATTTTATTTATTTATTTATTTGAACACATAAATATTGGTACAGGGGGGCACCAAATATATATGCGCCACACAAAACAATGATAATTTGAAGAGAAGGAGAAAAGAGAAAAAAGAAGAAGAAAAAAAAAGTAATGGACGTGGGGAATTATAAAAAAAAAGGAAGAGAGAGAGAACAATGGTGGGGGAAACGGAAAGGTACAATCAGAAGAGATCTTTCAGTTAAGGAAGATACAACCACTTTTTATGAAGAAAGTAAAAGAAGGTTACAGCACGATCGCCATTGGCTTCTATTCTGAGCCATATTTGATAACGTCTCTAGCCACTGCGTTACACCGTCTCTCGGACCCCAACCAGGGAGTCGTGAAGGACCAACAGAAGCTAGCCCTTTGCAGCTTTCTTTCATACCACGACACCCTTCAAACACCATCGCGTTATCCACTCAGCTACTGAGTCCTGATGTGTTATTAATCCTACTCCTATTGTTATTTAAATTACTTCTATTATTATGGTATTTGTCTTGATCATTTCATCTTACTGTGTTAAGTTCTATGTTGTAAATAACATGACGATATAATGAGTGTAATCACTTCTATTACTACTCATATAATGTTTGTTTGTTTGTTTTTTTCTTAATTCAATGTTTCAATTCTATGTATTTTTCCTTCTTTAATTATGATTTTCTTTAGTTAAATCTATTAACTGGTACAGATTTACAACAACAACGTCATTTATTGATTGCTTCATGTATAGAATATATAGCTCAATTGATGATGGCATCTAATAATGGATCATTCGAACCTAGTACATTATCATCATCTACTCAAATTTCTAACAATCATCATCATCATCATCACCATCATCATCATAATGATGATGATAATGATAATAGTAGCAGCAATTTATCAGTAAATTTTTCACAATTTATTGATTTATTAATCAATATTCATGATTCCAATACTCATCAATGTACTATTTTACCTATATTATTAGGTACAACAGAATATTTATCAATTTCTGTATCTAATCTATTAAATCCAATAAATTATTCATTAAATTCTGATCATTATATAAATCATTTCACAGAATTTATTCATAATAAAGGGATAATAACAATGAATCATTTACCGATTCATTTATTATTACCACCTCATTATTCTATTGATTTAATCTTAGTTTTAATTGTATCTATGGTAAATGTAATCAATTCCAATAAAACAACAACCAGCACCACCACCAACACTACCACCACAACAACAACAACAACAATGAATAGTTTACAAATTATTCATAATTCAGAGATAACTAATCATACATCAGCATCATTAGCATCAATTCAAACTTCAATTAAATCATTTTTATCTCAATGGTTTATTGAACATTTTCATGATAAATTAACAGCGGTAAATGATTATTTTTCTTTTTTATTTTGTTTTAATGAATTAATATAATAGTTGTGTTATATCCTAGCAAAGATTACGTGACGAGTAACTATTCAGTTATTATTTATTATTATTTAGTACAAGGAGACACCAAATACATATGCGCCACACAGATCTTATTTGATATGTGTGAAGGCTGTGATACTGCCTAAGTTCCCAGATCGAAGCAGGTGGTTTTTTTAAGGGGCCACACCCTATGGCAGCCGGTGAGCAACGATTGATTCATACACCATTTGTTCCTTCAGAATACTGGAGTCAGCCCATGTGCACCATTGGTTTGGGATCCGGTTAAAGCGTCGGACATTCACTTTTCGTTTTCTCATTTTCGTAAACAACACCCCCGCCACGCTAGTCTGCTCATACCGGTTGAACATGATTGGTTTTGTCATAGTGCGAAGATTTGTATAAGTCGTATAGTGATTAGTGGATAAGTCACGTGATCGGAAGCCGGACATCAAATCATAACAATGGTGTTTTTTTTCTAAAAAAAAAATATTTTAGTCAAAAGAATACTAACAACTAGGTGAATTTATAAGACATAAATGTTCTTTTATCTTATATTATGATTTAAAGATCTTTATATAGAGATTAGCCTATGACCAACCTTCATGAATAGTTGAAAAGTTTGAGTGGTACAAATTCATCGATTCTTCTCTTTTCTCTCTAGATCTTTAACTCCAGTTATGCTTTATACATAACTTTTCAAAATATGTTCTTAATGTTTTTTGTCATTACTATTATATTATTCCATTCTCTGTTGTCATACATTTGCTTATCCTAGTGTAATGTGGGGACTTGGGCTAACATACATTTATATCAAGTTCTGCATTGATTACTACTAATTGACTAACTGATTTATAACTTATTACATTTATCCAGTGTCCCTAAATCCCTTGGTACGATCGAGAGTGAGGAGAGTTCTCTCTCCCTCTCTAAATGCTCTCACATGGCCACGCGTATACAGCCTCTACCAGGGAAGTCCTACTCACTGCGTTCTCGTGACACGGGTGTTGTCTACGAAAATGAGAGGACGAAAAGCGAATGTCCGGCGCTTTAACCGGATCCCAAACCAATGGTGCACATGGGCTGGCTCTAGTATTCTGAAGGAACAAATGGCGTATGAACCGATCGTTCGTCACCGGTTACCATGGGATTGCATCTCCTTACGATGCTCCACTGCCTTGTGGTTCACACTTTTACGTCAAAGGCTCGGGGTGTGGCCCGCTAAGAAAACCACTTGTTTCGGTTTGGGCACACAGGCAGTATCACAGTCCTCACACATATTAAATAACATTTGTGTGGCGGATATGTATTTGGTACCTCCTTGTACCAATATTTATATGTTAAAATAAAATAAATAAATAATTTATCCAGTTTCTTCTCATGTCACCTATATTAGTAAATATCTCATCTTGCTAACAATTTGTTCTGCTCTCTCCACTATATTCGTTGTCATTCATCAAGACGTTAATAATCTATCTTTTTTTGTTATATTATATATTACAGGATTATGTGTTTACCTCACTGTTTTACAAATCTGCTCATATGATTGTTATTGAACACTTTTTTTTATATCCAGATAACTTTCTGTTCAGATGACTGAAGTGTGTGGTAGCTCCATGAACATCATATAAATAAGCAGTTAATCATACATTAAAGTGTATGATTTATTTTTGTCCAGGCTTTCTGTGGTATTCTAGTCAGTCAGTTATGGGAGTCGCATAGATTGCTACATCATTGATGAAAATAGAATGTAGGAGGAAATCAAATGGGTTCTTATGATCTAGAGGTGGAAGAAAACTATTATCACCTGATTCATTTTTGTATAGGCATTTTGAATCATCCGATTGATATTCAGGATTGCATTTGATCAGTCTCATTTGATATATATATGTGCATCATATGCGGATTGCTTTGATATTGCATTAAGTCTCAAGCACTATAAGCAGGGATGGATGGTGTCTAACACTGGAATCCAAAACGCGAAGTGAACATTAACTCTAGGATACAGATACAACCAGATAACGAGTCCCGAATAGGATGAAATGCGCATGCGGGATTCCACTACTGGCCACCATCCATGTCTGCTTATTATCACATGAAATTGAGTCACTACTTACAACTGAAAGTAAGCCATTAAAGGAAGTAAGATCGATTTTGGTGAAATCATCGTCGAAAGCAGTGTAGATGAGGTCCATTTCGAAGTCACGCAAATGTGAATAATATCAACATAGTCCTTTGCTTCATGGTTTTAAATGGCATGCGAAGGTTAACTTGACCTGAAGTGAGAGAATCTCATCTCAAACATGCTTGTATTGTTGCTTAACGCGTTCACCAAACAGAACTATGTTATGTGTATATTCTAAGTCAATATATTTGCATTCTTTTCTAATTACTTAATAATCTTATCCATTATGATAGAATGGAATGCTTTGCTATCAAAGCATCCCTTTCACAGACTATAACACTCATTGTTAAAAACATTCATGTATACATTACCATATTCGGTGAGACTATAATTTATGGACGACCTATGAGCGACACCAGACTGACGTTGAGACTGTCTATCTAATAAACAGGACTGAATGAGGATTATAAACCTGTGTGAGGAATTACAATTATAATTTACATTTGGTGATTAAGGTTAGGAATTACATTTAAGGTTTTCATCACAAACTGACATCAGCTATAATGATAAGAATCTATTTAGTCAAATGAATTGAGTGCATTTTGCGCCAAACTCTTATACTTGATTGGTTCGTCTATAAATGATAGTCTTTCCCAATATTCTTTAATCATTTTAATCAAAATACTTTATCACTTAGTTACAATTAGTTTTTGTTTTCTTCTTCTTCTTCTTATTATTATTGAAATTTCAGGATCCATTTGCATTAGGTGTTGTTGATTATTTACGTGCACATTATTCATCACATGTAGCCACCACTAGTACAAATTTCATTTCACGTAATAAATTAGCTTTACCTATGGAACTTCGTAAACCTTCACTTAGTTTATTGACGCATATTATACAATCAGCACAAGCAGCTCTTAGGTAAGCTTTTTAACTTTTACTTATGATGTACTTTTTTTTTCAATGTAAAGATTCGTTTCTTTTGTACTATTTTATTTATTTATTTATTTGAACATATAGATATTGGTACAATCAGGCACCAAATAGATATGCCCCACACAAATCTCAATTGATATGTGTGAGGGTTGTGATACTGCCCGGGTGCCCAAACCGAAACAGGTGGTGTTATTAGGGGACCACACACCGAGCCTTTGATCTGAACGTCTGGTCCACAATGCAGTGGAGCATCGTGAGATGATGCAATCCCATGGTAGCCGGTGACCAACGATTGGTTCATACGCTATTTGTTCCTTCGGAATACTGGAGTTAGCCCATGTGCATCATTGTTTTGGGATCCGGTTAAAGCTCCGGACATTCGCTTTTCGTCCTCTCATTTTCGTAGACAACACCCGTGTCACGAGAACGCACTGAGTAGGACTTCCGTGGTAGAGGCTATATGGGTGTGGCCATGTGAGAGCATTTGGAGAGGGAGAGCGGACTCTCCCCATTCTCGGCCGTACCAGAGCATTTTTACTATAGCTAGTTATAACAACCGAACATCAATTTGTTGAATTAGGTTCGAGCTACACCTTATACTATAAAGGCTAGTCGTAATGTTAAATCCTTTTATTTAAAAAAAGAAAAAAGCATGATAAACAGAGCCAGTTGTTGCGATTGGATTATCGAATGTTAAATGCACCTCATCATCAGGCTATTGCTATTGACCATTTCAAGTCCTACTGTATTCAACTCGTTCAAACAGCACTGATATATATATATATATATATATATATGCATGTATAGATTATCCGGAACACCAATTTTATACTTGTTACCGTCAGGGCTTCACGTGTGTATGTACAGTATAGAAATTACTTGTCTCTTGCATAATTCCCAGTCAAGTTAATACATCATAGTAATGAAAAGTAGTACTAATGAGCGGTTTGGGGGGGGGCTATTTTTAATTAATCCTGTAATTTAGCCTTCTGTTTTAAAGTTAATTAGTGCATGAAATTATGCAATCTTATGTAAATAAGTGAACAGTGAGTTGGATATGTAGAACTCGGTCTATTCTCACTTTTTTTTTCAAGATTACGGTCAGATATGTAAAAATATCTAATTTTGCTACAATTCCAAAATCCTCATCTCGGGCAAAAAAATATTGGAAATCCGTAAGCAATTGATTGGTCGTGGGTTCAAATCTCGCAGATATCGAGGTCGTGGATGCGCAGTGCTGAAGAGTCCCATAATAGGACGAAACGGCCGTCCAGTGCTTTTAGGTTTTCCATGGTGGTCTAGCTTCAATTGACTCATGATCTTAACTATTAAAATTGCTATAATATCCACAAAACCCATATGATATCAACTGATAATTGTTGAAACTCTATAACAGTATATATTTACAACATCCAACACTTTGATTCATATCAACAAGTCTGTTAGAAGAAAGAGAGTACGGTGCCATTCTATTGTGGTTATACTTCTATAATTTTATTAGATTAAAAATATCAGATGTTCTGTTTATGATCAAATACAACACACATACATGAAATAAATCACATTGATTGATTAAGTGGCTCCTTAATAAGATTCATATGATAACTGCGATCAGTGGTTGAAGACTACTCAAAATCCAGTCATAATTGCAGGAGATACATTCATTCTAGATCTTGAATTTTAGTATTCGTTCATATATTACATCTTACATTATGGTTTTTGTTGAAATATATCCTTAAAGTTTAATCTTAGTCACTATCAACTACTATAATTTGTCTTATCATGTGAAAATATGTTACAGCTAATTGAATGAACATTTACTTACTTACTTAAGCCTGTTACTCCCAATGGAGCACAGACTGCCGACCAGCATTCTCTATCCCACTCTGTCCTGGGCCTTTCTATCTTGTTCGATCCAATTTTTGTTCATTCTTCTCATGACTATGTCCATTTCCCGGCGTAATGTGTTCTTTTGTCTTCCTCTTCTCCTTCGGCCTTGAGGATTCCATATGAGGGCTTGTCGTGTGACGCAGTTGTGTGCTTTCCTTAATATATGTCCTATCCATTTCCAGTGCTTCTTCCTAATTTCTATCTCCGCCGAGATCTGGTTTGTTCTCTCCCACAGTAGGTTGTTGCTAATAGTGACCGGTTTACGAATCCGAAGTATTTTACATAGACAACTGTTAATCAACACTTATATCTTCTGGATGATGACTTTCGTAGTTCTCTAAGTTTCCACTTCATACAATAGAACTGTCTTGATAATATGTATTGAACATTCTGACCTAGATGTTGTTTGACAGTTGTTTTCAGTTCCAGATGTTCTTCAATTTTAAATATACTGCTCTTGCTTTACCGATCCACGCCTTCACATCTGCATCAGATCCATCGTGTTCATCAATGATACTGCATCAACACCTGAACTAAGGATAGGGGGTGAAGTAGTCGAACGCGTTGACAACTTCACTTATCTTGGAAGTCTGATCAGCCCTAATGGGTTGGTGTCTGACGAAATCTCAGCACGGATTCGAAAAGCTCGCTTGGCCTTTGCCAACTTACGTCATCTATGGCGAAGGCGAGATATCCGTCTATCAATTAAGGGACGAGTATACTGCGCGGCAGTTCGTTCCGTCCTTCTATACGGCTGCGAAACATGGCCTTTAAGAGTAGAAGATATTCGTAAGTTACTAGTATTTGACCACAGGTGCCTTAGAAATATTGCGGGTATCTGCTGGGATCACCGGGTATGTAATAGTGAGGTTAGACGCAGGGTCTGAGCCATGTTGGAAGATTCAGTTTGCCTGGTTGGGGTCCGCGTGACTATCGTAACCAATGGTTGGAGACTCTTGGTGACATGGCTCAGAATCGATCACAATGGCGTCGGTGTATACACTCTCTGTCTTCCTTTAAACTAAGAGATTAAAATCGCTTCATATATTTCTTTCTAGGAACTAATTCTTTCTTCCTGTACTATCTCCTTATACACAATCTTTCTTCTATATATTACCACCACTGAATTAACTACTCCTATGAATCCGGTGTTCATGTTGTTGTGCTAATGCAGTATGGCAACTTGGACCGATGCATATACGTGGCTGGTCCTACGTTGCAGCTGACTGACTGACTGCTTCCAAATTAACATTTGGCTTTATTATTAATGATAATATGATATAATCATATTGTCTATTATAATTTCGTTCATTCATTTATATAATATTAGTTCCTATTTATAAATTATACTTTATTTACAATTATATTATAATATCATTTATTTGTATTCATTTACAACATTGTTGAAATAAGCTTAATCATTGTGTCATTTGTGTATATATAGTGATGTTTGTTTAAGTTGAATAATTTGATCTCATTTATTATTATTGAATTAAATGATCTAAATCTAAACATAGAAAGTTTATATAAGATTTGTTAGTTAGAGTTAGTCAATCAATCCGTCAGTCGGTCAGTCAGTCACTTAGCTGAAACATACAATCAGGTGAGAACATACTTACATGTATATATATTTATTCATCGATTCAAGTTGCCACACCTTATTAGTACAACAAGATGAATACCATATTCATAAAAAGTTGTTTCTTCAATGATAGTAATATTGATTGTGTATATGGTGTATATGGATATATAATACAGGTGGAAAAAATGAGTTGGTAGAAAGAAAGATATGAAGCGATTTTAATCTCATAGTTTAAAGGAATACAAAGAGTGTATACATTGAAGCTATTACGATTGATTCTGGATCATGTCACTCAAAGTCTTTAACCATAGAGGCGTCAACTACTAACATAGTTTAGATCAAAAGTTTCATGATTTCAAACACTGATGCTACATTTTGGTTTGGTCGACTCTTACATTCTTTGAACCGTCTCCAACACCTAATTAACATTGCGCGTCATGGTAATCAGTGTTCAGGTATATGTAACATGTGGTTCAACCATCTCAGTTTATGAAAATTTTACAAGTTCATCAACTGATTTACCATCATTCCCTAATACCCTACATCTAACCTCATTATTACTTATCCGGTAATCAGAGTAGATGACAACAATATTTCTAAGACATTTAAGGGTTTTCCAACTGCGCTAGGTGAATTATCCGTGTCCACCAACCCATTTCAAGCGCCGGACATTCGCTTTTTCATCCTCTTAATTTCGTAAACAACGCTTGCGCCACGAGAAGTCAATGAGTATGACTTCCCTAGCAAAGGTTATATATATACGTAACCATGTGAGAGTATTTGCCCCACCCAAGGCATTTGGAGACCAAAAATCGTAACCATATTAAGTACTTTATATTAATACAATTTTATTCGACTCTTTTCTTTCAAATAAATTCGTTAGAATGATTGATAATGATAATTCGCTTTTATTTATTATTGTGTCTTTTGTTGTTGTTGTTGTTGTTGTTGTATGATCTCTTTAAAACAACTAATCACTAGAGTTATATTCACTATTTATACTTTCACAATCTCTATCCCATTACGGGATTTAAATCAATAACTGAATCTCTTTACTAATGTGGTAATGATGACAATTCGAACAGTTATACTCACGTACGTACGATATTCCACGTTGTTACTAACTGACTAACAATGATTATGTTTCTCATTGATAATGTTTTAATAATATATGTCGGGTAGAAACAGGTGTCTACCTCAGTACAATGAATTGGTTGAGGTTTAGACATTAACACCATTGGATGCCGACTCAGTGGTCGAGTAGGTTAAGCGTTCATAAGCGAGTCTGAAGGCCCTGGGTTCGAATCCTACGAGCAGGATCGTGGATGCGCACTGCTAAGGAGTCCCACAATAGGACGAATCGACCGTCCAGTGCTTCCAGGTTTTTCTATGATGGTTTAGCATCAATCGCTTCATGATCTCAATATATATATATATATATATATATATATATATATATATATATATATATATAATTCGAGAATAAAGTAGAATATTTCAGAATTAGTACTTTTATGATGGTGAATTGATTACTCATACATCCAACCATCCATTCATTCATTTATTGATCAATTTGGTTGATAGAATTTTTTATTGATTTATTGTTATCTAGAACAAATTAGTCTCCTCAATATTTGATTGTGGGTAGAGAAAGAGATCATCATCATTATCAGTATCATAATAAGATAGTCATAATCATAATAACTCGATCGATAAATTCTCTCTGCCCTCTCAAAGAAATTTTCATTCATCCACTTTTCTGTTATTTGATTGGTTTAATTTAGCAATAAAAATAATATAGCTAACTAATCAACCAATAGGCTTTCTTTTCTTTGTTGCCGACTCTCTCTATATATATGTATATATGCATATATATATATATATAGCATGTGTGTCTGTGATAGTTCATCCTAGATGACCTTGGTGTGTCTAGCCACGTGATCAGTTTATTTTGTTAGCTATATGCTATATATATATATATATATATACGTATGATGTTGAAATAGTCACCCCTTTGTCGTAAATTTCTATTGGTTAATTAGTTTTATTTATATATCCATTTGGGTTGACCCTGGTCAGACGTCATAATATCCTATTCACTTCTCTAGTTATGTAGTCTTAAGACGGATGTAAATTTTTCACTGTGGATTATTATTATTATTACTACCAATATTTCATTATCAACAACAACCAAAAAATCCCTAGTTATTTCTGATTTCGTTGATATAATAGTATTCAAATACGTGTGGATTTATTTTTATATTATTTACGGAATATAATTTTCTACTCTATGTGGAGTCAATTCAATTACAAGGTGAATAATTTGTTCATTTAAACTCACATTTTAATAAGATCACTATAAAAACTCATCTACAAATCCATGTTAAATTCTTTTCTTTCTCTTTAAGATTCTCAACTCACAAATGAGTAAAGATAGTGATGTATCAAGAACCTCTCAGTGTGTTGTACTACTAACGTTCATATCTAAGTTCATCAGTTGTTAAAGCAGTTGTAAATTGGAATAAATCTATCGTCTGCATGGTTTTTATAATTTGCAAAATACCATATCAACACAACTATACTAAACGACTGAGTTCTTTCTTTTCCTTCCATGTTAATCTTCTAATGCATCAGTCACAGATCCTAATCCATATTTGCCGCAGTTGAAAATTCTCCATTGTTTTTTCACAGAATAAATGCTTAAAACAAGTAAAGATTAAGGGTAATAGTTCCATTACTATGATTTCCAAAGAAAGCAAGTTTAACGTAAAATATTGTAGGACTAATGGTACTACATCATACAGACGATATTAGTTAATTCTGAAAGTGACCTGGAAAAGTCTTAGACACTTATTACGCTGAAATAGGGCTGGAAATTAAGCATTGGAGTTAAAATTACGATCCATAATATAGAATAAGACCTGATGTTTTGTCACTAGCTACAATGCAATAATGCTCTGTAAGTACACGAATGGTTTGTTCGTCCTTACACTAGTTTTGACGTAGAAAGTTGGGTGCATAAAAGAAAAGGTAAACAATAATCTCTTCGGTTGCTCATTTGGTATTAATAGTAGGTGTATTGAATGTTGTAAATTTTGGTCGTGTACAGTTTCCACCACCAACTGTACAGTAATTCGACAGATACATTGTTTGTGTACATTCAAATTGTAATTGGCATTCCGTATCTTCCATCGGTATTCAATAGCTAAAATTCACCACTAGTTTTATTTCTACCATATCCAACATATTTAAATTGCCTTAATCCCAATGTATTTAGATTGAGATTTTCAGAAGCCACGAATTCAGTTTAGTTCAAGAATTATAATCATTTCCAAACAACCAAAAGTCACCCTAGTAATGCTATTATAAAGTGTTACCATAATTACTAAAAATTATTTCGAAACGACATCAATAAACAGGAAGAAGTAATATCATAATAAAGATTGATTTGTACTTATATAGTAGTAATGACGCCATATATGGAAAGTATAAAGTTATAATTAATAATAAATAGACAATGAATAAAAAAGCATGGCTTTAACTTTTTCATCTAAGTGAATTAATTACGGTATATAAAACTAGTTCTATATAATTCAATAACTTCAGAGTTTTTCTGTCTAAATTTCTTGCTTATTTACATTTTAATAAGTAACCTTTTTACAATACTACGTGAATACATACTTAACATTCAATAATTATTCTTATTTTTTAAAACTTGACCCCCAGATGTTTGAACAGAACAGCCTAGCGGAATAGATGTTTGCTTCATTATTATAGGAATCCCACCCGCCAGCTTAGATTCTTCGATGTCACTTTTTCAAATATTTAATAATTCCACTGAATTGTTTGATCATTCTAATCCCCTCAAAACTAATATGTCAATCCGGTTATCATAAATAACTTAAAAGTTAGCTCAAATATATTTCGTCCAGTGTTGTTGCTAACTGTATTATCACAGCAAGAGGAACATATTAAGGAATTCAAGTAATAATACAATCGATGATAGTGTCACGTTCTGTATACTGTCACTGATCGATACTTGTCTGAAACTCCAAGTAAATAGATTGTCTAAACTAAAATTTCTGAAATCACTGAATACCCTACTTGGTTATTCATTATTCATGGGCTTATAGTAACTTCAACCATTTGTTACTGCTAATGGTTAGTTTTAGTAAAATTTTTTGTTCTGTTCTAGAAACATTTTCCTTTGATAAATCCCTACAGCCTTCTAATCACTTATATCTTAATTACGTTGTTCTATGGAATATCTAACTAAATCTTTAGAATTATGCTATCCATAACTGGTTAAAAATCCTGATAGTTTGTAATGATATTATAACCTTTGAAATAGTTTTTCTTACTTTCAATATTATGTATAAAAATGTCTATTTGAACATAATTTATCAATCCCATTGAATTACTGTTTTCAGTACATAATATTAATCTGTCAAACTAGTGTAACCATGAACGTTTTCCTTGCATAGTTAGTTTCTTTTATTAAAAGTAACAACATTTACTAACAAAAATATCCTATGCAAACGTATAGTTTATCTTCACTTGGTATTGTTTTACTTGTATCTTCCTATTGAGATTTAAGACTGCTATTGATCAGTCTGTTATTGGCATATGTGCATATTGTGCGTATGCCTCGATATTGCTTTAATTCACAAGCTTTTTGTAGTAAGCAATGATCGATAGTGGCTAGCAGTGGAATCAAGGACGCGCGTTTCGTCCTCTTTGGGACTCGTCAGCTGGATACACCTGCATCAGATTTAATGTTCATTTTAGGACTCTAACCTAGTACCATTCGCTTCAAACACCATCGCGTTATCCACTCAGCTACTGAGTGAACATCAACTTTGAGATGCAGGCACATCCAGCTGACGAGTCCCAAACAGGACGAAACGCGCGTCATGTATGCCACTGCTAACCACTATCCATCATTGCTTACTACGTATAGTTTATTACCTAGAATAATTGTAGAACTGCATATTTACTATTCAATTTATTCGTTTCAATTGTGAACATCGAATATTGATATGTAAAATTTCAGCCTAATAACCACAGAATAGAGCAAATTGATTTACAATGTTATAGATTTCGATTTTGTTTTTGTTGTTTTATTTTAGTCTTCTTTATCACCAGCGTTTGTTGCCAACTTTGTCCTCTGATTAACCTATTATTCACTCTTTTTAATTACACAAATATCATTTGTATTGATCGGATTGTGCCATCTCTTGATAACCACGACTCACCAAGTTTACTGGACTTATAAATTATTTATTATTATTTATTTTAACACATAAGTATAGGTACAGGGAGGCACCAAATACATATGCGCCACACAAATCTCAATTGATTTGTGTGAGGGCTGTGATACTGCTTGGGTGCCCAAACCGAAGCAGGTGGTTTTCTTAGGGGGCCACACCCCGAGCCTTTGACCTGAACGTCTGACCCACAAGGCAGTGGAGCATCGTAAGGAGATGCAGTCCCATGGTAGCCGGTGACCAACGATTGGTTCATACGCCATTTGTTCCAGCAGGATACTGGAGCCCATGTGCACCATTGGTTTGGGGTCCGGTTAAAGCGCCGGACATTCGCTTTTCGTCCTCTCATTTTTGTAAACAACACCGGTGTCACGAGATGGCAGTGAGTAGGACTTCCGTGGGAGAGGCTATATACGCATGGCCATGTGAGAGCATTTCGAGAGGGAGAGCGGACTCTCCCCACTCTCGGCCGTACCAGGGCATTTGGGGGCGGACTTATAAATTAGGATACACAATTGATTGTTTCATGTGTGTTTGTATTGTTGTGCTTATGGAACAGCATTAGTTTGTAACTTGATGGTACAATCTATGTTCCAATTTGCTTTCTCGTGGCGGGGGTGTTGTTAACGAAAATGAGAGGACGAAAAGCGAATGTCCGGCGCTTTAACCGGATCCCAAACCAATGGTGCACATGGGATCCAGTATCCTGAAGGAACAAATGGCGTATGAACCAATCGTTGGTCACCGGCTACCATTGGACTGCATCACCGTACGATGCTCCACTGCGTTGTGGATCAGTGCTTTATGTCGAAGGCTCGGGGTGTGGCCCTGAGCACCCGAGCAATATCACAGCCCTCACACAAATCAATTGAGATTTGTGTGACGCATATTTATTTGGTGCCTGATTGTACCAATATCTATATGTTAAAATAAATAATAATAATAATACTATGTTCCTATTAAAGCGATTAAATAATTTCTGCTTATACAACTCCCTTTGCTGTGTATAGACGAAGAAACAGATTCTACAATAAAAAAAATTAATTATGAATGAATATAAATACATGGATTTAGATACAGCATAAATTACACTTGTGGCTAATAGATCTGGATTTATTTAGCCCAAACCCTCAACAAGTATCCATTGCTTTCAAAGTTAAAACTTTTCCTAAAATAGAGTTACTTTCGAGATTTACCGTCAGTTTTGACAATCTCATTGAAATTCCCCTACAATTGATCAGTCTTAGTCATCATGGTAGGACTTACTTTGAATATTTACCAATCAAAATTAGAAGCATAGGAAGTGAAATAGTATCAATCGTCTTGGATAACAAAACATCGGGAATATAGTTTACAAGGTGCAAATGAAATAGACGAATAAGATAAATAAGAAGATACTTTATTCAGTATTGAAATTGAATGTAACTTCACCATTACCACCAATGTTATTAATGTAGTGGTATATATATAATCTGTGTTTTTAATTTAATATTGATATTCACTCCAACAACTATGAATGTTGCTGCACACTTGTCGGCCGCAAACTACATCTAGGCATTTAGTCATCATTTTGTCACATTAGTTAGTGATAACCAAATGTCACGATCGACGGTATAATAGTGGGTTGAGAGATGGCAAAAGGTAGTCCGACCATGACTCATCAGTAATATGAAATCTAGTGACATTTTTTGTTATATACCATTGAGTAGAAAAATTGCATTACATGACGTAATGTAAACCATATCAGAGTAAGTAAAGCGGCTTGCATTGAGTCATGAAACGTCAAAAATACGATTTTTTTTACTCATTGGAATATAACAAAAAATATATCTATTAATATCTTTTTACCCAATGCTCAATTTATTTGAAACGATCAAGTCCAACCTTGGCAAGTAGTTCTACGACTAAAGTTTATTCAGCTGTGGTATTGTTCATTAATCTGGACCATACTATGTTAGATAAGGATATAAATAAATATATAGGAATTGTAAGGAAATTGTTTGCCTTCAGTGATAACACATGCATAGTTCTTTGCAGTTTTGATGCATTTTCTGTGGTGATTTATTTATCCATGCCTAGTCTGCCCCGTTTTTTTTACACTAATCATTCTCAGATCTACTGTACATCGATGTTTGTTTTATTATTAAGATCATGACAAGCGTTATCCCAGGGTGTTATGTGTGCCCTAAACATTTCTTTTGTGATATATGTATATAAAGATTTAAGCAATGTTCATAATTTTATTTCATTCTTCTTGTAAAGCTTCAGTGATTGGTTTCTAGACTAGAATATTGAAGGGAATATTATTATTTGAATCTGTTCTTTTTTAATTCAGGAAGTAAACTATGATATACCTTAGTTGTAAACTGAGAATAGGTTCTAATTACATAGACATGTATTCGTTCTCGTTTGTGATCTATGATTTGTGAATGTCTATCCCGATTAACATATATCCATTTTGTGTGTTTTTATTTTTATATATTAAAGAGAATTTATCGTCATTTCCTTTTCTCATGGATTATCCGAAACATCTTATAAATACTGGGTTAATATATTCTAAGCGAATTTTGTACCGATCCCATCATTCTTAGTGTAGCCTATTCAACACATCTCGTTCAGCTACTTCCTATTTATCTATGTGCAGTAAACTAAATTATTGATCTACTTTTGCAACATATGCAATAAACCATTTCGATAAATACCTACTTCCGTCTGGGCACCCAGGCATTATCAAAACCCACACACAAATCAAGTGACTTGTGCCCCTTTTTACCAATATTTATGTGTTCAAATAAATAAATTTCCACAAATTTAATCTATTGAATATCATCACATAGTAAATTTAAGACTAGAAAAACATGTTAAGGTTAATATTCTATCATATCGATTTACTGCATATATCATCAGTGAAATAATTCACCAAATGCCCTGGTATGCCCGAGAGTGGGGTGGGCCAACCCTCCCTCTCGAAATGCTCTCACACGACCATGCGTATACAACCTCTGCCAGGGAAGTCCTACTCACTGCCTTCTCGTGGTGGGGGGTGTTGTTTACGAAAATGAGAGGATGAAAGCGAATGTCCAGCGCTATAACCGGATCCCAAATAAATGGCGCACATGGGCTGGTTCCAGTATCCTGAAGGAACAAATGGCGTATGAACCAATCGTTGGTCACCGGTTACCATGTGACTGCTTGTCCTCACGATGCTCCACTGCCTTGTGGGTCAGACGTTTAAGTCGAAGGCTCGGGGTGTGGCCCCTTCAAGAAAACCATATGCTTGGGTCTGTGGACCCAGGCAATATCACAGCCCTCACACATACCAAATGAGGTCTGTGTGGTGCATATATATTTGGTGCCTTTTTGTACCAATATCTATGTGTTCAAATAAAAAATCATATATAAATTCCAACTTATAATCATTTACATACTGATTAGACAAGACATTCTTTTCTAACATGTGACTAAACAAGTCAATAAGACAGTACAATCAGTTCGGTTAGAGCTTTTGTAATTTATCTTAGACAAATATCTTCAAGTTCATATATGTGCTTAATTATGATATTCAATATAAGATAAAACTTAATTTATAAAATAAAATCTTTTTGTTCTACATTAACATCTTCCAAATTTGTATCCAAGTGGTCCAACAAAAAAAATAATCCAAATGATGTTTTTTTTTAATTTTTAATATTCACTATATGGATAGATCCGGTCCGTGTCTTGTTTCTCGTCCAATTCTAATTGAAGTACATCAATCACTTAACGCTCTTTTACAGCTAGTAATCAATTCAGGTAAGATTTCTTTTAATAATTAAAATAATTATATATTTTTTATAGCACTCAATCGTACTTTTAATCAATCTGCATCATCAACATTATCCATCAATAGTGGATCGGCTATGAAATCAAGTCCTGCAGGGCCAACTCAATCGCATTTATTAACAACTAGAGTAAGTTATTATATATATTGATAAAGTTTTATTCTCTGAGCTTAGATAGTTTAGTTGTGGAACTTTCATCGTTCTTCTAAACTAACTGTATATTCATTCCATTATTTCTTCTCGTTGTGTATCAGTAGTCTTTTTGTTGTTGTTGTTTTCTCTCAAATAAATAAACAAATTTACTACGAAAATATTCTATAAAATTCCATCTGAATACATTTTTGCTTATCTAAATAAATACCAAGATAAAAAATGATCTACATATGGTGTTTAATATTATCACTAAGCTATTTTAATTAACCATCAATAATCGGATACAATAAGACATTAGAAAATAAAGTATGCGAAATAAAAAGGGGAGTATGTTTGATAAAGATGAACAGACAAATCATAATTAAATGAATGAATAAGAACAGTACAATCAAAGAAAAGTAATTCAATTAAAAATACAAACAAAGCATACTGAATATGTAACACAGTCCGTTTTGAATCATTTTTCAAATATTTGAATGTAGACCGATTACAACTCAACTTATTTATTTAATTTAACACATAGATATTGATACAAGAAGGCACCAAATACATATGCGCCACACAGATCTCATTTGGTATGTGTGAGGGCTGGGATACTGCCTGGGTCCCCAGACCGAAACAGGTGGTTTTGTTAGGAGGCCACACCCCGAGCCTTCGACCTGAAGGTCTAATCCACAAGGCAGTGGAGCAACGTCAGGAGATACAGTCGCATTGTAGCTGGTGACCAACGATTGGTTCATACGCCATTTGTTCCTTCAGGATACTGGAGCCAGCCCATGTGTACCCTTGGTTTAGGATCCGGTTTAAGCACCGGACATTCGCTTTTCGTCCTCTCATTTTCGTAGGCAACACCCCCCGCCATGAAAAGGCAGTGAGTAGTACTTCCCTGACAGAGGTTATATACGCGTGGCCATGTGAGCGCATTTGGAGAGGGAGAGCGAACTCTTCCCACTTAATGTGTGATTGAACAGGCGGATTCACTTGATTGTTCAAAATATATTGATGATAAAGCTAATATTTCATGTTAACAATGTGCTTACTTATTTATTGTTATTATTATTTTTTTTATATATTAGGCGTCAAGTTCTACTGTTTCTGCAAATAATCTACGATTTCCAACAACTGCTAATTTATCTGCTATTTCTAGTTTATCTACTTCTAATAAATTTGTTACAAATGTTGATACAAATACGGGTGTTTCACGTAATCATGCTACTGGTATGTTGTTCATTGCATATCCCATAAATTATGTTTTTATAATGAATTTCATTTAATGTTTATTCTATGCAAATATGTTATGAATCATGGTTATTTTGTACATTATGAAGGATATGCATATATTTTAGCAATAATCATGAGTGTATTACAGTAGATTAAATAGTGTTTCATTTCAATTTGCTCATATCTTTCTTTAAGGATGTAAATAAATCGAAAAGGTACATAAAGAGAGAGGGAGAGAAAGAGAGAGAGACAAAAGATGACAACTGTTGAGAAATGTGTTTTCGCGATGTGTTAGAGTTAAAAACAGAATCTATCACTATTATCAGTTTATCAATGTAAGCATTGTTAGTGTGGTTCGACAAGATGGAATAAAAATAGTATATTTGAATGAATACTGAAACCTTAGATCTAGAAAGAAGATAAAGATGGAATGCATCTGTGCCACTATGGCTTATTCTATGCCATGTTAATTAACTTTTCTAATTACTAGTCGTAGTTGTCGTGAACAATTTATCCAAACAATATATATGTAACAGCCTAGCGCAGACTTAGAACCAATAATTTCATGTTCCAACATGTGTCATCACATATTGGTTTGGTCCCTCTCACTACTATAGTAATCGATTTTTCTTCAGTAATATAGGGACTGTGTTGACTTATGCTGACGTGCTATATCGGTTTTTTTTCGTTGTACAGAACGCTGAATTGAATATCGTAGCTAATTAATTATATTTAAATATTAACATGGTATTTAGGATGGAAACTTATTACTGCAAGTGTTTTCTAAACACTTCGGTTTAACCTGAGCCTATCGACCAGTATTTCTGTTTTTGACTATAATCAGTAAATTTTAAGAAGAGATGAGGAAAATATTTTATAAATTTACTCTTAATGTCTAGCTACTATTCGGTTATTTCTATTTAAATATATCGGAATACATGTGCAGTAGCTGTATGGCTATGTAGAGCTGAAGGTCTCATATGAGACTGAAGGTTCGCCATTGGTATTGTAGGTGGTTCAGCAATGCTTTGACAAGTTTCGCTGACTGTTGATGCACAAAATTGGTTTGCTGGTTAACCGATTTTATTCATACTGGTGGTTGATTTTCCGTGTTCTCAACGGCCATTGTCATTGGGACATTGTAAGGCATGTCGCCATTGCTAACATTAATGAGTTTGACTGTCGTGTAAGCGGAATAGGTCAACTTTGGCCAGTTCATGTTGTGCATAATTGATTCACTCAATCATTGATCGGAATAACTATACATACGGCGTGAATGTGTTGTATATGAATGGTGCGAATGGTCCACCAGGGTTCACGGTACCTGTGTGATTGCGCCACAGGATTGAGCTGTACTATTCAGATTGTAGCGTTAAGACTTATACAGTGTCTGCCTCTCCTGTTAAACAGGATTGAACTGTACTATTTGGGTTGTCATGTGAAAGTTTGGATGGTGTCTGGTTCTCCTGAAAACCAATGTAAAATTACCCTGACCCACAAGGGTATATTATGTAACTATAACATGTGTAGTTCAGATGCTACAATTTAAGTTTACCATCACTTCCTGAGTTATCAGTTCTTTATTATTATTATTATTATTATTATTATTATTATTATTATTATTATTATTTCCATTTTTAGTGACTACATTGAATAACACCAAACTTAATCCCGGAGTCATGCAACATGTTACAAATCCCTTAACTTTACAGGTTAGTTCATTTCATTCAAATATGTATGTACACATACACATATACGTATACATATCTAATGTTATCCTATTTCTTATATGAATATATTGTTGTAATTGTTATTTGGTGAGATATTTTCCTTCACTGCTGCGCTTTTATCTTTTTTTGTCAAGCATAATTCCTGCTTTTGCCTTTCATCTGTAAATTGATTGCGATTGTGTACCACTACTATTGACTCATTTTTCCTATTCCTTTACTTCCATTAATACGAATATATTTTAATCTTTATATTATGTTCACTTATTGTATATATCTGAATCTAATATCCATTTATCATAATATACCACTTATTTGAACTTAGCAAACTGATCCGAATCCCTTCAAAAAAAAAACAATATTCATTCTATCCATTTGATTTTATGTTATAGCTTGCAGCACGACGTAAAGCACAAGCTTCTGGTATAGTCGGTCCATCTATGACAGTAGATACTCATATGCAACAAGCATTAAATAATAATTTCAATATTTCTATTCCAATGGAACATCCACCTATGGAATTGTCATTTGTCAATGAACCTATAAAAATTCAATTAAGCAAAGAAGCTGAAGCCGAGGTGAGTTATTCAATAATTTTTTTAAAATACCAATTTCTGTAATCTTCTTTAAATGTCACATTTCTGTTTTGTAAAACTGATGATACTATTCCCCTAGTTGCCTAAATGGGATTAGATGATATTATACGATTGTGCAAACTAATGGTGATCAGACAGTTTGAAATGTACTGCTCAAATATATCACATAGTTCTTATTTATTTATTTATTTGAACACATAAATACTGGTACAAGAGGGCACCAGATATATATCCGCCACACAAATCTCACTTGATATGTGTGAGGGCTGTCATACTGCCCCAGTGTCGAAACCAAAGCAGATGGTTTTCTTAGGGAGTCACACCCTGAGCCTTCGAAGTAAAGGTCTAATCCAAAAGGCAATGGAGCAACGTAAGGAGATGCAGTCCCACGATAGCCGATGACCAACAATTGGTTCATACGTCATTTGTTCCCTCAGGATGCTGGAGCCCATATGCACAGCTAGTTTATCATCAGAGTTTTCCAACTCACCTAGATGGACTCTCTCCGCGTCCACCAACCCAGTTAAAGCTCTGGACATTCTCTTTTCGTCCTCTCAATTCCGTAAACAACAGTGATACTGCGAGAAGGCAGTGAGTACGAGTTCCCTGGCAGAAGCTATATACGCGTGGCCATGTGAGAGTATGTGGTGAGGGAGAGCGAATTTTCCTCAGTCTCGGTTGTACCAGGGCATTTGGGAGTCAAATAGTTCTGATGAACTTTGTCTTCTCATTTGACTAACTAAATTTATTTAGAGGAATAAATGTCTTAAATGAATGGTTAAATATGCTGTTTTTAAGTAGGGGAAACAACTATGCAATTCGTTCTCATTTTGTTGTTGTTGATGTTGAAATAATTATTAAGCCAGATAAAAAGCTCTGTGTTTGTAAAGTATTTTCAAATAACTCAGTTTGTTAACCTCGTACATTTTGTTTTTCCTATCTTTATTTCAATCAAATTTTATGATATGTTGTAATATCCAACTAATTTGGTTCCAATAAACTTGTTGTTGTTAAGGCATTAATAGGCTTAGTGTTTTCTATTTACTTGTGTGTATGTGTATGTTTCTTTTCTTTTTCTCGCAAATTAATCACTAGATTTATACTAATTTCAATGATTTTACATCCTCAGTCTTCCATGATCAAACAAGATTACAATAAAATTATGAATGTACTTAGATATGTAATACACACATACACACACTCTCCGTCTATGAATATCATTATTCTGATACACTTGTAATCATCTTTAATTGTAAATAAATATATGATCGATCAAATGACTCTGGAGATGTCTCATCGTGTGTATATATATACATTTTGAATATTTCCCTAACATTGGTTACTTCATAATTAATCGATCACTAATCAGTGCCATATATGTCAATTCCTTAGTGCTGATTGAATTTTATCGACCAATATGTAATGTAGTCACTAGTATAAGTAACTTGATACAGCATGCATTATATTGTGCTGTCAGGTGGTGGTTGGAGGTCGCCAACAGGAAATCATGGACCTTCGATGTGTGGGAACCCGGGGTGTATGACAACCCCCCCACACAAAGTGACCTGTGTGGCGAATTTGTATTCAGTGCCCCTCTGTATCAATATTTATGTGTTCAAATAAATGAACAATTCACATGTCAATTGACACTTTACGTTTACCCATATTGTGTAAAGATACTTTTTTTTGAGTTAGTTGAAAAGCACTTGATGTGGGTGTGACTACACAACTTAAAGGATAGCTCCTAAGGCCCGATGACATACGACCTGCGAATAGTTTTATGTTTCAGGCCTTACCTTCAATACCAGAAATCCTTGGGGTAAGGTGAGATGAAGACCAATATTTTCCAACCTCTTCCTTGCATTGTGAGGAGATAGTATTGCTGGAAATACTGATCGCAAGTAAAACATCCTATTGTTATCCCATTCCAGACCGTTGACAATGTAAATCCTGCTTCGGTTTCGATGTCTGGGCAGTATTTCAACCCTCACGCAAATGGAATGAGTTGTGTGCGGCATATATTTTTGATGCTTTCTTATACTTAAGTTTATGTGTTTAAATAAATACATAAACAGTATGAATTCAACCTTAAGCCTTAGACTTTTTGTTGCTGTCCAACTGATCACTTTCGTATGCAACCGAAGTCAACTGATTTACCATGGTTAGCGCTTAATTTAATACCAGTTCATTTTGTATACCAATATGCACGTATATCTTTCACTTCATTATATAAATCCCCAATACATTTTTAAGATTAGACCATCTGTTGTTGTTGTTGTTGTTGTTGTTGTTATCGTCATTATAGTTGTATTTCCTTATGATACATCTAAATAATAATAATAATAATAATAATAATAATAATAAGAAGAAGAAGAAGAAGAAGAAGAAGAACAAATTTATTTAAAGGGTCGTCTAAATTAAAGTACATACACATTTATATATGAAGGAAGATTAACATTCTTTGAGAAGAGTTTTAAATATCTATAACTTCACTAAAGAAATAATATGACAGAGGATATACTGTTTGTTTTTTCTCTTCCTCTCTCTCTTTCTCTTTCTCTCCTATTTTCTTTGATTTATCTAATGTCATTCCCATATATATATATATATATATATATATATATATATATATATATATATATATATATATATATATATATATATATATATATATATATATATATATACGTATCTATTTTTTTATTGTTGTTATTGTTCAGGCTAATACATTCTTTCAAAAACTATTGGAAGGTATTAATCCACCTGATGAAATGTTTAAAACTTTATACGATTTTGCAACTCAAGGTACACCTTCTCAACGTAAATTATTAGATGGAATTTTACGTATGTTAGCGGATGAAGTTTCACGTCATTTACAAGATTATCCTGAAACTATGCTACCTTTATTTGCTGATTTATATGGTAGTGTTCTTGCAGCTAGTACACATCTGTAAGTTTGATTGTCAAATTATTATTATTATTATTATTAATTGTAAGAGAAAATAGCATCTTAATTGTACAATGGAGTCTTAGTAATAACTTAATTCTGTTTGTTTACAGCTTTTCTATGAGAGCTCTTTCAATGCTATGGCGTTCTGTATTAGCTCGATTGTTTACTCTACCACCAGAGACACACATGGATTCAACATTATTTCGTGCTATGATTCATATTTTAATGAAGGCTAAAAACACGTAAGTATTGTTTTATTGATCTTAAGCCTTCAATATTTACTAACTATATACATATATATATATATAATCCTACACTTGAACTTTTCTCTGTTTGCTTCATCTTTCAGGTTTGTACACTTTTCTAATCTTCCAAATTGTTTAGCCAGTTGTCCAGTGTTCAAAGCGTTTCCGCATGATCTTCAAGGAGTAAGAATTATGTACCTGATATTTATTCTTTTCTCATGAAATGTTTATCTTATTTGCATATGAAACACTGTTTTTCTTTGAATATCATATATAAATAGTTAGTCAGTCAGTCAGTCAGCTACAACGTAGGACCAGGCACACATATGGATTGGTCCAAGTTGCCATACTTCATTAACATATATGAATAAGAAGAATTAAACTAGATTTAACTAAGTTGATAACTTCAGTTCTATGCTTTGTAAACATTGTAAACCTATATCAAAATCATTGGTGATTAGCATCCATCCTTTATTCTATTAGACATTGTAAATATCCTTCTGTCAATATGAATACAAACCAAAAGAAATATGGTGTAACTTTTTATCATCAAATGTGAAATCTATGGAATTTTCATCATAAGTAGATATTCAAAAGAAGTAAATATTTTTCAATCATTCGTACTGAATATTTGGATTGTCATGTTAATATATTAAGGATTGAATGTGACGATCAATTTTTGCTCGATCATATTTATCATGTTAGTCATCATGATGTTCTAGGCATATAGGGAATAATATGTTAAGTGTTTAATACAAAAGTTATTGAGTGAACATCAAACATTGAATTGTATAATTACGTTTAATTAATGATTCTGAGAATAAGACAATATGTACACTGTGAAATTCACTACAATTGTGATGTGGATTACTTATATCCACATGAGCAGTATATAATGGTGGTGGTGGTCAGGCATAGAATGTATTTCAGTAGAAGATCCATAAGGAAAGTATGGGAACAGAACGCAGTTGGTATGAAAATGCATGAACAATAAAATCTAAGACCAATAGATTGATGTTTGCAACAGGAACAGTCAAGTTTGAGATGATGGATTGATATTATGCAAATTAACGATTTACTATATGGTTCTCAGATTTTAGTGAGATGCTCTATAATTTCATGTTCAAATACATTTGATTGTCGCCCACTTGTGTTCTTGTTCACTACACAAATCATTATCTATGTATTGTAAATAATCCTTTATTATATTCGTTTATTTTTATTTTATTTGAACACATAAATATTAGTACAAGAGGGCACCAAATGTATATGCGCCACACAAATCTCATTTGATATATGTGAGGGGTGTGATACTGTTCAGGTGCCCAAACCGAAACAGGTGGTTTTCGTAGGGGGCAACACCCCGAGCCTTTGACCTAAAGGTCTAACCCACAATGCAGTGGAGCATCATAAGTAGATGCAGTCGCATGGTAGCCGGTGACCAACGATTGGTTCATACGCCATTTGTTCCTTCAGGATACTGGAGCCAGCCCATGTGCACCATTGATTTGAGATCCGGTTATAGCGCCGGACGTTCGCTTTTCATCCTCTCATTTTCGTAAACAACACTGGTGTTACGAGATGGCACTGAGTAGGACTTCCCTGACAGAGGCTGTAAGCGCGTGGCTATGTGAGAGCATTTGGAGAGTGAGAGCGGACTCTCCCCACTCTCGGCCATACCAGGGCATTTGGGGTCTTATTATATTCAACAAATGCTATTATCTGATTGCATATTTTATCTGTTTGTTTTATGTTTTTCATATAGTATATTTTAAACTCTGAATTGGCCATCAAGAATTACGCAATATCACAACAAACTACCTCATCTTTGTCCAAGGTAATTTTTTCCTATCATGATTATCAATTTAAATGATTATGATTTGAATGAAGATTCGTTTCAAACTGTTTTTTTTTATTAGTTTTGTAACAGAATACCATGTATCCTCATAATCCCACTTACTATCTGTTTTTCTTTCTTTTATGATTCACAATGAATATACAGAATTTGACAACTACTGGAAGTAGTGGCAGTGGTTCTTCAAACCAATTAATCGCTTCACATTATCAGCTTACTGATTCATTAACACCATCGACGAGCTTAAATCTGACGATGCCTACTTCCAACACTGTTGGAAGCACTGGTGTTCCTGTTGATACGTCGTCATGCATCAAAGCACCTGATGCACCAGAGGAAAGTATTTCCGATCGTGTCTACTTTCTATTTAATAATGTATCCAAGGTGAATGCTAAAGAAAAGTCAAATGAATTAGCCACATTATTGTCAGAAGATCGACTTATACCATGGTTTGCTTTTTATCTTGTCAGTAAACGAATACCAGTTGAACAAACATTTCATGATTTATTCGCTTTGGTACTTGATCATATTCAAGAAAGAGTGCCAAATGTTAGACCTAAAGTTATGTACGAACTTATAAGACATATCAAGGTGAGTATCCGTGTTTGATCATGGTTGGTCATACTTAATTCAAATATGAATTCTTAATTTGTTCTAATGTGTCTATATAACTAATATTGTGCATATTAATTATTCTTATTGCACAAATCTGTGCATACGATTAATTAGTTAATTCATAATGGTTTTTAGTGTTTTGTCAGACAATGATCTTTCGTAGTCAAAATGTTATACGATAGTTCAATATAACTCGTTACACACTTGGTAATCAATGAACCTAATATTATTGAGTCAATGACATAATTAACTTATGTTCACCTTTACGGAATCACTCTAGTTGATACTATTGATTTCAACGAAGAAGTAGTAGACTCGATGAGCGATCTACATATCTAACTTTACAAGGGCTGGTAAATTGATGTATCCATATTTAGTTGATCAGTCTTGGAAAGTTATCTTTCACATAGGAGGGCGACTATAGTAGTTTAGACACAGAATTACTGCGTTAAATTTTTATCTTTCAAGGCTTATTTAGTAGTGTTGGTTAGGGTTAGCAAAGGTGAATATAAATCAAATACGTGACCGATTCTAATATATGTGAATACAGGTTACTGAACATAATGTTGATTACAATATTTAGTTCTCAAATTAAGACCGTCTGTCTGCATACTTGATACACCTAAGCTTAGTTAGGTTTTTCTTAATCAGTAATATCTTTTTTTTTTCAAATTCTTTTATCTTTGTTCCAATTAGTTTATTCTGCGTAATATGCGTTTAGACAAAGATGATATGCAAGCACGTAGTACTTTGAAGAATTTTGGCAGTTTTCTTGGTCTAATCACATTGGCACGTAATAAACCAGTTCTACACGATGATTTAAATATTAAAGATCTTATATATGAAGCTTATTACAAAGGACCTATTCCTACTCAATATGTAGTTCCATTTGTTGCTCGAGTTGTTCGAGGTGCAACTGAAAGTTTGGTATTTCGTCCACCTAATCCATGGACAATGGCAATATTAAAAGTTTTACGTGAATTGTATGATATGGACAATGTAAAAGATTGGTTACGTTTTGAAGTAAGAAGAAATAGTATTATAATTACGTCTTATTATTTAATTTCAGATAAGAAGTCTATGATCTTAATGATCTTTTTGTTTTCCCCATAGTTCTATTAAACGCTTATAGAAAGCTATTCACTTTGACTTGTCTTACATTATAAGCTTTTAATATAATGTAAAACAAACTCCTCAATAAACTAATTTGTGGGAAAGTTCAATTTATTGTTTAATGCATATTCATACAGTCAGTCAGTTAGTCAGTAACAACATGGAACTTCGTACGTACGTACATCAGTTAAAGTTGCCATACCACATTAGCACAGAGATTCAGTTATCGATTCAAATCCCCTAGTGATAGAGGTACAATTGTTTAGTAAAATATGAAAATCATACATCAAATGCATCTGTCTGTTACAAGATTTATTGTTCCTTTATTTCTGTCGTTATGTTGATTGCTTTTAGTTTTGGTCTCTGTTTTTTATTCATTTTAATCATCTAAACCTGCTCATAGACATTTCACTTCCGACTAGTTTTATATACTACTTATATCTGCAAATATGAGTAGCAGTCACTTTACTATTAATGTATATTTCCAAGAATTTATCTGTTTCACAAAGATCATTTCATGATGTTAACTAACATCTTCATAAGCCATTATGATATCAGAATGTTATTATTTTCTATTTGTGTTTTTTTTTCTAGATTGAAATCCTTTATCGTGCATTTGACCTAAATCTGAACGATATACCATCTGCAAATTTTCTTCGTGACCTAACCCACTCATCTAATTTAGATATTGAACTGTGTTTCATTGCAACTACTACAAGTACTATCACTACTGCTACTACAACTACTACTACCACTACTACCATTGGATCTATGAATACACCTGGTCAAATGATAGTATCAAATATTACTAGTACACCTACAATAACTAGTATAGATTCATCATTTTATCCCGGTTCTTCGTTTACTACTCCTGATTTCTCAGTTACAACAACAGTGGCAATGGTGGCAACAACAACAGTGACTACGTTTTCTGTTGGAGCTACTACCACCGGCTCGAATTTAACGTCATCTGAACAACAGAAACAACTGTCCAACATGCTTGCTTTGTTCCACAAACACCAACAACATATTTCTCCTACGGATTCCATATCAACACAACAATCAGTATATTCAGTATGTTGATAACTTTACATTTTATAGCTTGACATTAATTCTCAACTCAATTGTTTATTCTTACTTTTATTTACTTGAATGTATCTGTGTGTGTGATCGACGTTGATCGTAATTCATATGTGATTTAGTTATTTTCGTCTGATTGTTATGTGTATATGTGACAGTAGTTCGGTGTTCCAGCTTTTTGAGTTTAGTGAAAGCACACCTGATAAAGCCCATAGGCATATCTTGATTAGAAGTTCGCTTTTTGAAGCTCACGAACCCAACACGTGGGTGTGATTTTGTAAGGAAATAGCTGAAAACACCTCGTCGTGGCACGCGGTGCCATACCAGGTGCAAGTATGGTCTACATGTACACTGATAAAAAAGTTTTCACTCGTCCATTCCATTGATTATTACTCCCTTCGTACGTATTTACCACAACTTTCTGTCTCCTACACATTACATGTGTGCCACTAGTACACATGTTCCTCATGAGATATACATGGGCATAAGCACTCAGGGTGGGTTGATGGTCACCCTTCCCTAATATTCGCTACCATATATTTTAGTATATCTTCGACTTCAAAGATTAGATCGCTAGTTTTATTAGACATGGGATAGACATTTTTTTCATCTTACGTTTCTTATGCATAACCTTTGCAAATACCTACATTCATAAAGTACACACAATGAGATTTATGCAATTAATTTACATAAGCACACACATCGGGCAGTCTGCCACGGTTTACATGGTTTCGAAGAATAAACTCCGAAAAATTCAAGTACAGGAGAAAAGTGATGAAACTAGTACATGCTCCACAGATCGCCAAAATTAGCTAGCAATGTTACTGTCACTATCCGGCAACCGCACGTGGAGTCGGATTTTACTGCATATTTGTTACTTTTTACTATTTTTTGCTTTAAAAATTTTCAATGTTTACTGGGTAGGCTTGTAGAGAGTAATTTTCTTGCATACTTACCATCGATTAGTATTATTAGTTAAAGTATCGTTATTTTAAGACTAAAATAAGTGATGGTTTCTTGTAATAAGAAGAAATAGCAGCGGATAAATTGAAATTATGGTGTTTTTTTTGAAAACTTTAGCAAGTTATATCATCGACTGTGTTTCTTTTTTTTCTAATAATAAGATGTGATTTATATATTCTTTCGATAAACTAGTACCAACTTGTCTTTTTTTCTTCTATTGTTACAGACCCCTGGTTTAGATATAACTAATTTAATTCAAAACTCTTCTAATAGTTCTAATCAAACTCGTCCATCAGCCGCTGCAATTGCTGCTGCTGTAGCTGCTATTAAAAAACAACAACAATTTGGTCCTACTCTTTCTGGAACTGGTCCATCTTCTTCTTCTCCATCTTCTACTTCTTCTGCATTAGCATTACAACAACATCAACAACAATTGAATACTGCAATGGCAGCTTTTCAACCACCACCACAATCTCATCAACAACAGTCACATCAACCACAGACCCTTCAAAATATTTTACCTATTCATAATCAACCTAATGCTACACAATCGACTAATATTACCAGTGGTGGATTAAGTAAGTTTTTATAATAGAATAACTATTTCATTGTTAGAAATAAGCAAGAAAAAGAAAGAAAGTATATAAACTGACAAGTGGACTGAGTCATGTTGGTGGGTGTAGACTATGTGCTTGGGATGCGCGTGACAATAGCAACCGATGGTTAGAGACTTTGAATGACATGGCTGAAAATCGTTTACAATAGTGCAGGTGCATCCACTGTTTGTGTTCTCCCAAATTCTAATCTCGTGAATTCTTTATGTCCTTTTCTTTTTTTTCTCTTTCCACATTTATTTCACTGGATTATACTCCTTGAATAATATCTCCAAACCCTAATCTTTCTGATTACTGTTTATACTCTTACTATCTCTGCCACTATGGAATTTGAATTGACAATTGTGTCTGTGTACTAGTGTGGTATGGTAACTCGAACTGATGTACGTTTGAACGATGTTCTACGTTGTCACTGACTGACTGAGCCCTCAGATGCCCTGGTACGGCCGAGAGTGGGGAGAGTCCGCTCTTCCTCTCGAAATGCTCTCACATGGCCACGCGTATATAGCCTCTGCCAGGGAAGTCCAACTCACTGCGTTCTCGTGACACGGGTGTTTTCTATGAAAATGAGAGGACAAAAAGCGAATGTCCAGCGCTTTAACCGGATCCCAAACCAATGGTGCACATGGGCTGGCTCCAGTATCCTGAGGGAACAAATGACGTATGAACCAATCGTTGGTCACCGGCTACCATGAAACTGCATCTCCTTACGTTGCTCCATTGCCTTTTGGATCAGACCTTTATTTCGAAGGCTCAGGGTGACTCCCTAAAAAAACCATCTGCTTTGGTTTCGACACTCGGGCAGTATCACAGCACTCACAAATCAATTGAGATTCGTGTGGCGCATATGTATTTGGTGCATCCTTGTACCAATACCTATGTGTTAATAAATAAACTGACTGACTGAAACTTAGGGAGGTTTTGTTTTACTATTTTTATTAATATGTACTGTATCAGTGGATCATTCTCCATTGGTATGAGTGCACATCCTTAACAAACTCCTACTAGTATACATCGTCAACAAGTGTTTTACTCAAACATATTCACTTATAATTCATTTATGAATTATGATAATTGAATTAATAGTGTATTAGTGTACATTGACTTTCCTTCTATGATGTTGTTGCTTAAATTTAGAAAAATTTCATCTATATCAGATAGTTTCTTGATTAAACTTCCGTCTACCATCTTCATTTCCATTCATTGACCATTATCAGAAAACTGAAACACTTCTACGTTTCTTTGCGTTATATGGAAGTAATGGCTGAAAGGTTAAGGCATTCAACGTTCAGTCATTAAATCACATGTTTGAATCCAGCCTCATTTACTTCAGTTTAACCAGCTGGATAGTATCACCAGTCCTTCACGCCTAGGTTGTTGTTCAAATCAGTTAAATTGTAACCAAGATTGTTATCCTCATGTTTATCATCATTTTGAAGATGTTGAATTGTTTGGTTATTTTTTATTCCATGGAATGTAGATGGAGATTTAACTGGTGGTGGTAGTACGTTATTCACTGGACATTTACTACGCTACGAAGATGTGAACATTCGAAGTATTCGTGCTTGTTTAAATCTTGATGAATTATTAACAAATGCCGCAATCAATAGTCGAAATGGTGGTACTAATTCAAATGGAATTACTGCTGCATTTGCTTTACTTCAAGCTAATCCTCGACTACGCGGATTAATTGAACCTGCCGTTCTACGCGCTATCAATGAATTGACTACTCCAGTATTCGAACGTTGTGCACGTATCACAGTTACAACTGTTGTCGCTATTGTTCGCAAAGATTTTGCATTAGATCCAGATCCTTCACGTATGTTGTATGCAGCTTGTCAAATGATTCGACATCTTGCCGCTGGAATGTCATTAATTACTGCCAGAGAAGCTTTAGGCATGTCACTTGTGACAAGTTTAAAAAATATCATTCTTACTGAAGTTCAATCTGCTACCGCGCAAGAAAAGGAAGCTGTACAACAATTGGCTTATTTAGTTGTTGGCAAAAGTATGCATGTTTGTTTAGCGTATATGCAAAAGTCAGTAGCTGAAAAAGCTGTGAAAGATGTCGAGAAAAAATTAGAAGCGGATATAAAACTTCGTACTGAACTTGGTCCTATACGTTTCATGGAACAGGCTGTAAACCAATTAGCATCTCAGCAATCTAATATTCCTGAATCGTTACGCCTTACAGTACGTTGTTGTTGTTGATTATATCACTGCTTTTGTATTACATAAGTTTTACTAATTATATTTCCTTTGTAATCAAACTAATTTAATCGATATATTTTCAAATTTTCAATAACCTAATTATACAAAATTGGAATCATTTATTCTCTAGGCTGGTGGTCCTACTGCCACAGAAATGTCAGTCTATGAAGAATTCGGTCGTGTTATTCCTGGCTTTGCTCCGAGCTCATCTGGAGCCATGATGAATACGCCTTCATCATCCATTTTACTTCCTGTGTCTTTGAACCCATTAACTGCAGTTCAAAACATTTCTTCATCTACTGTAAATTCCGCAGCATCAATGGCTGCATATCTTCAACTATCTGCATCACAGAAACAACAACTTTCTTCTACTGGTATAATTCAACGACAGACTACTCCTGCAATATGCACTGCTAGCGGGTCATTTATAAAACCACAAGGCTATCCAACTGCAGCTAGTCAACCATCAGCTAACTTTCAGGTGAGTTTGAAATGTCATGTATTTCTCATCGCATCTGAGTAATATGAGATCATTTGTTCTTTGTATTATGTGGGGAAGATAAGAAATCATTCAAGCGTTCTCGAACAACGTAGAATGTGGCATAAATCTACCTGATTCTTATTTTCTATACGTATTCGGCCTTTAGGAACCACTTCAATCAATGGTTTCATTATACCTGATCAATATAATGATAATAGCAGCGTATGTGTACCTGTAGTTTATCTTCACCAGCCTGTTATACATCCATAAGTCAGTACAAAGTAAATTACTACAACTGAGCTTCTTTGAGAGTGAAGATTATTTGTTAGTTCCTATTAAAGTTGCTATTATTTCATAAGGAGATAAAAATCGTTTGTAAGTTGGTGAAAGTATTCATCATTATCCCTTCACATTGTCTCCATATATAGGCGGCCTGCTTGAATATCTGGGCTACCTGTTCCTGCAATCTGGATATTTCAACAAGTTATCTGTTTTCTTGTTTCTTTTAACACATCATTATGTCTATTAGTCTCATAACCTATTCAGGTGCGTTTGTAAAAAGTTTACGACATTTCGCTGCACAAGTTATAAAAGAGCTCAATCAGAGACATCATGGTTACTGGCAATATACATTTATCAGATGTCGATTCCTGAACCGCTAACATCTAACTGGTGACCACTCAATATTTATCGCAAGGAACTGATCAAGAAATAAGAAAGGAAAACTTGTTGAAATACTTTGTGCTGAGAATTCTATATTGTACCAAAAATATAATATTGAATAAAGCCACTACTACTACTACTACTACTACTACTACTACTACTACTACTAATAATAATAATAATAATAATAATAATAATAATAATAATAATAATAATATAATAGATCATGTTCAGAAGCCACAACAGTTTCACCAACCGCATATCTTTACCAATACGTAATAGTCTGATGTGATGTTTTCCATCTCTGGGTTTCGTCACTCTACTAGTATCTACTATGATTGCTGAATTTTAGTCAGTCAGTAACTCGGTATAGATTATTGTTACACTTCAATACATCGTGACTGAAATGTACGAAGACGACGTAATGTACTGCTCTATATTAAGTAAATAAGGAATGAGTTTTCGACTCCACCACTGTGTATCCACTCAACTCTGAGGAACCTATTTATATCCGTCTACATCTTTGTTATATGATGAAAATAAATAAGTGTTGCTTCCAGACACTTAATAACTCATCTATCTCAATAGTTATCGTAGGATTGATTTTTCTCTTTTTATGTTTGTAATGCTTAAAAGTACATCCTGCTACTATCTATATTTATTTTCCGCTATTTTTTCATTTCATTTTATAAAGGCTCCACTATCTGGTTTGTTTGACAAGATAAGTGGACAGATTGAACGTCATTTAATAGCTATTTCTGGTCGATTACGTCCTGCCAATGATCCAATGTGTCAATCTCTACGTTGTTTAATTGATGCTGTTCACCTAGCTAAAACAAGTCGTGACACAAATGTTGCTAACAATATTATCACAATTATGGTACGAAGTTTCTTGGAGCATTATCGACCTAGTTTTTGGCGTGATCAACCACGTGGTTTAGAAACAATGGAACATTTAAAAGAGGCTCACATGCTTACTCTACGACATATGTTATCTTTAGAACAAACTCCTTTTGGATATGCATGGGTTACTCGACAGGTATGTCTTCAACAAACTAACTACTCTGTGATCGAATTGTTTTATGTTATATTAGTCTCTACTTTCATCTTTATTTCATCATCACTTTTATTTATGTGGTTCTCTCACAGGTCACACACACATGGATCCACTTAGACGGGGGAAATCTTTCCAGTTCTGGTGGTGTCAACCAAGGTGTCACGTCATTATCAAACACTAACGGAAAAACTGCTGATGATTTGCAAAATCAAGAATTAGACTTGAATATCGCTTCTACTGAAAATAAGACATCATCACTGGATGATATGGTCGACACCACTGCCACTAATAATTGGACAATGGGAGGAGGTAGTTGGAAACAAGTATGTTAAATTTTTTTTTGTTCAAATTTCGAGTTCGAAAGCATATTTACACAATACTTCTTGTTGTAAATTATTCTCAGACTAATCTATAATTCTATTCCCTTGACAGTTTAAAAAATCTATTAAAAAATATATTTTGAATTGATAAAGTGTCAATTGATTTATTGTTTCGAAATGCCTGAGCTCTCAAACACGTGTTTACAGGTTAAATCTTATCAATGAATACTTCTGAACAACCTACAATCGGATCTTTCATAAACTTGATGAAGGTTGTCTCTTCACAGTCAATCTGCCGAATACAATGTAGAACCTGGTACATATGTAAACTTAGCTAATGAGTACTAACATAGTAGAACAATGTTTTTAATATTCCAGACATTATTGAAATAGTCGAACAGTCATAATCAACTGAGGGCTTGACAAAAATGTGCATCAGTTCAAGTCCTTATACCGCATTATCTCGACGAGATGAAATTAACAATATGTATAGAAAAAGAGTTCGGAATAATGTAGTAGCAATAATAATAATAATAATATGACTAAACATTGGGAATGTGGTTTGAACATAATGGAATGGCACGTTTGACGGAATGCTGGAATTGAAGACCTACAGAGAGATGAGAAATGCATCCACCCTCACCGCTTTGAGCGATTCTGACTCATGTCACCCAAAATCTCCAACCACTGGTCGCGTTTATCCTGCTGACCTCAGCCTCCGGTAGTTCTCATCTACTAACATACTTCGCACCAATACTCAATAGCTTCATGGACTGACCATTTATTACTTTACCTATATCAGCTAACATCGCCTGTCAAGGTTTGCAGTTGTTAGGTATGTGTAACAGTCGTTCCAAACACATCAACCAGTGAAGTTTCACGACCTTATAAACCTATTTGTCACCTATACCTAATACCCGTTGCCTAACCCTTCAAAATTCTTCACGCGGTCGTCTCTCAGAATATCAGCAATGTTTCGCAGACACCCAAAATGGTGTATAACAGTGTACACACCTTTAATTTACAGATTGACATCTCTTCTACACTATGGATAACGCAAATTGACAAACGTCATACGAGATTTCTTGGTAAACTGACCCTTCAGAGTTAATGGGACTTCCACGAAAAATTATCAACTCAATCAACTACTTCATTACCTGACATTTATTTAGAGGTTGACGTACAGTAGTTCTAAGATATTTCGCACTTAAAGGTAAAGAAATACATTGCAAATATCTTAGCATTATTACTCAATTAGATCAAAAGACTTCATATCAGTAACTACACCAAACAGAACTATATCTTCTGTGTATTGTTGGTCGGTAAGAGATCAACCTCTGAAAAATTAAGTGAAGTTAAGATTTCTTTGAGGACATCTATAATGGAACTAACAAAAGAGGGATAGTAGGGAACCCTGACGACGATTACTGATTGATGTTAACAATTCTGACGACAGTTTGTCATAAACTATAAACCGATCAATAATAACTGAAATAGAAATGTAATCAAACCCACTATTCATCCCTACAGACTTGAACTTTCTATACTTCAACTATGTGAGTCGATTTCTTATCAAACTAAAAAAAAGAATCCCATGATATTAGTTTATATACTGTCGTTACTTTTAGTATAATCTCTCTCTTTTTTTTTAATTTTCTAGTTTACTGAAAATAATAATAGCCAAATCTCTACTACTCATGATAATCGTCTTGTTTCAGTCAAATGGAATTGGGAAGCATTCGCTGAATTTCTACGAGTTCATGTTATTTATTTCTCTCAAGTAATTTTTGATTGATTTATTTATTTGTTGAAAACCCTATACTTACAATTATCATATAATCACTAATGACTAGTTTCGTGTAGAGATTTCTGAAGTTCTAATGAGAAACTTTGACCAACAGAGCTTATCTGTTTCGAGTATGAAGGTTGGTCGCACAATATCATGGATTAAATGAAATTAGACATTAATATTGTTGGCTCGTTGTTTTAGAAATTAAACATTCGCGCGTGAGACTAAATGTCTTGAGTTCGACTCTCACCTTCAAGATCATGAATTTCCATTGTTGAGAGTCCCATACTAGGACGGAATGACCCCTCCCCACTGCTTTCGGTTTTTCAATGATCTTGTTAATTGTATTAATAAAGCAATCACTGTTGTTTCCTTTTTTTTTAAAAAAAGTTCCTTCTGTCATTTTCATTTCCTTGTTTTTTTTTCTTTTCTGAAAGGTTGATTCATATTTAGCTCAAGAAGTAGCCAAAGGTCATCCAGGCGCAATTACTTTTGTCATTGATTTATTAGATCATTTTGTACTGCCTTGTCCTAATGGTACATCATTAGGAGCAGCAGCAGCTGCTGCTGCTAGTTATGCTCGTGCCAATTCATCATCGACTATTCCTTGCACTGTCGTGGGTTCCAGTATTAGTGGTGCTAATTCTGGCTCCGCATCTGCCAATGTTAGTGTTTCTGGAGTGAATGTAAACTATCCAGTCAGTGGTGTTACTGTTGGTGTTGGCGGTCCTACTTCAGTATCATTTTCAACAAAACGCGAATTTACTGTATTGAATGAATATGATTTATGGTCTACTTTAGAAGCTTTAAGAAATCGTGTAACGTTTCTTAATAACACTAACCTATCAACACCATCATTAACCGATCCATTGGGTTTACGGTTACGTTTAGCTTGTGCACGTGTCCGAGGTTTATTAGATTTGGGACTTATGGAACAATCCCCATTGTTCAACAATCCATCTTGTACTATTGGAGCATTGTATGCTGGATGTAGTCAAGCTCATGAATTTGATGATCCGCCTAATTTACAGGTGAGCAGTTGTGTAGAAATGAGATTCTTTTTTGTTCATATGATAAACTAATGTGACTTGTGGTTCCATGTTTACCATGTGAATTTTTACCTTTGATGAATGTGAAGTAGGATAAGTTCTGTTTATATCTTTATGGTATACTTCTTCTAATCTTGGAAGTGAGAAATCGCCAAGCCTAATCTTTGTTGTCATTTTAACGAATAAATTATTTATTTCTATAACCTTTGCAGGAAAAAGTTGAATTGATTATGCGTAATTGGGTTGAAATCTATCAAAGTCCTAAACAACGTGATCCTGCTACAATAGATGCACTTCTTAATCAACTGACACAAATCGGTGTCTTGCCAAATATTAATAATTCAACTCGTTTCTTACGCTTAGCCACAATTTTCGTGATTGAACGAGCTTTGAAACAATTGAAGTTGGAAGAACAACAACAACAACAACCTCAAGTTCCTAATGGAGGAGGAGGTGGATCAAATTTTAGTTCGAATCCGGCGATTAATCGTGTTGCAGCTTATGTTGAACTAGATGCTTATGCTCGTCTAGTTAGTATATTAATTAATCAATTAGGTGAAACACCTCAAAGTGAATACCCTAATGCTAAGGTAAGGTCTTATAACTTCAGTTATCCATATCTTATGCTAGTAATTCTTCCTGTCAAACTAGTTAATTTACGTTAAATCTGTAGTAACCGCAATCAAGTCAACAATCGTACATCCCTATTATGTTTTCCTGCATTGAACAAACCATCCTGTTGATCTAACGCTAATATGTCTGTCAGTTTGAGGTAATACTTATCGACGATGTTGGACTTAATTCAAAAGTAGTGTCAGTAGTATTACGGTTTCATCATCAGCAAATTATACTTTTTAGTTATATCGCAACACATACGCAAATGAAGAGAGAGAGAAGCATTGCCTACTTCTTTGTACATTCGAAGAAAGTATAGTATTGTTTATTACTATAAAGTAGGATTTTAGTGATATGATGAATGAATCTCAGGTTGATAAAACGAAAAGAAAGAATATTGATTGATGCGATATACAATGATATTAATCATGATTGAATAATCGTACCTGCTCACAAGATCGATCTATTGACCTTTGCCTTTGAATGTTCAAAAGAGACAGAATCACTCAGTCAGCTACAACGTAGAACCAGGCACATATATGCATAGGTCCAAGTTGCCATACCTCATTAGCTAGCACAACAAGATGAACACCAAATTCATAGAAGTAATTATTTCAATGGTAGTACTATATAAATGAAAGATTGTGTATCAGGATATATTACAGGAAGAAAGAATTAGCTCGCAAGAAAAAAGATCACTAGTCCAGAAGAGGTAGGCTTTCCATCCCATTAAGTACCATAATGTTCATCTATCCGTCTATCAGAAACGTAAATATTTCTATAATTACTATCTTAACTAATAGCTTTCTGTATTTTTATCACTAAAGGGTTTTTGTCCATTTTGTTGGTGCAGGTTGCATTATTAAACAAGGTCCTCGGACTTATCGCTGGTACGCTACTTCAAGAGCATGAAGTACGACGTGATTTATTCCATCCTATGCCTTTTGAACGTCTCCTAGTTATCCTATTTGTCGAATTGCAGTCTTCATTATCACTACCTTCAGCAACACAGTTTACTGTAGGTGCATCTCCAAGATCAGATGGCAATACGGATGAAGGATGTGTTGAGAATGTGAATTCAGATGTTCATCAGAATGCTGACACGGATAAAGCTTGTGCAGGTAAACATGCCGATAGTGTTGGTGGTGGTGAGCCTCGAATACCCATCACGTCAATAAAATCTTTGGGTCCACTGACTTTTCAACAACAACTTCCTCTTATCTTCTGTCATCTATTACATTGTTTAAGACCGGAAAAAGCTACTGCATTTGTATTTTCCTGGCTGGAAATGTTAACCCATCGTTGGTTTGTTGGTTGTATCCTATCAGCTCCTGGACCTGCAAAACTTCGAGCAGCATATCAAGCGATGTATGCACAATTGTTGGCAGATCTATTGAAATTTCTAGGCTATTTCCTTCAAAATGCTCTTATGCCAAAACCAATCCAGTGTTTATACAAAGCTACATTACGGCTGTTGCTGGTGTTAATTCATGATTTTCCTGAATTTGTTTCTGATTACTATGCATTGTTTTGTGATGTTGTCCCATCTAATTCTATTCAAATGCGTAACATAATTCTATCTGCACTACCCAAACGAGGCATACCTTCGGCGGACCCATTACAAGTAAGAAAAAATTCAGTTATACGAACCTGTATAATTCTTTTTCTGGTTTTAGTGTTTTGACAATTCAAACCTCCATGTATATACCATATGTAATTTTCTATTCGTTATTTCTTGCTCTATAGGCTCCTCCAGTTGACCAATTAGCCTCTCTTGAAGATCCTACTGGTTATTGTATGGAAGCTGGTTCACGACTCCCAGAGCCGATGAGATGTGAGCTCGATGCATATCTAACCACTCGAGCACCTGTCAAACTACTCAGTGAATTAGTTACAATGTTAAGACGTGCTGATGATATCATCCCGCCTATACCACCACTTCAGTTTGCCTATCATCCTCAACAACAGGCTAGACATCAACAAGCCCTGGCAGCATACGCAGTTGCTTTAGCTGCTAATGATGTTGGTCCAGGTTCTTCAGTAAAGAATGAAGACAAACCCACTGACGATCATTTTCCACCTAGTTCCACTTCCACACAGGCTGTAAACAAAACATCTGGGAAAACTGGAACAACAGAATCTTGGGAGAGTAGTGGTATCATATCGTCGTCCTCGGTAGCAGTTTCTGACAGTAACAACGAGACATCATCTGCAAGTAATACTACTACTACTTCACGAACAACATTGACTGTACCCAACTCTGTCGTCAGTGGTGGTTCTGGTGCTGCATTGGCTGCTTTATTATGGGGTGTACGCGCTACTCAACAATTAGCTACATTTGGTCTAGCCGATAGTATGCATTATAATATTGAATTAATGACAAATTTAACATTATACGTTTGTATAACTGCTATTCGTAATTTACGTGAGAAAGGTATGCCATTGAATATGAGCACTATTGCTCATACTCCACAAATGGATATTATACAAAGTCTAGTTTTAAATCTTGACAATGAAGGTATGTGTGTTATTATATGGATTTAGGTTTGTAATTAATTAATCTCTGTTGTTTTTATTGTAATTGACTTTAAAGTCAGTTATAGTTGTGAGTAATCATAAAAATTACAGTGTTTTAAGTTAGAAACACATCAAGAATTTTTAGAACCTTAATATCTCAGTTATTTGAAGTATATCAATGGGATCTTTACTGATTGAAATGGTTTAGAAGACCTAACTACCACTTATCTCGATATGCATTACCAGCTGTAGTAAGAATAAGTTGAAAAAAACGTAGCATCAATTTGTGTAGTTAATAACTATTGATACGTGTAGATGATCTGATCAAGATGTTTGCATGATAACTACCATCAGTTGTTGAAGAAACATTTCGTAATATGGCTTAAAACTGGTCACAAATGTAAGAGATACATTCACTCCTTGAGTTTTAGTGTTCCTTCTTACTTGTTTTTTTTTTCATATTGTTTTCTTTAAAAAAGTTCTTAATAGTTATTAGAATCATCAGTTGAAATATAAGATATACCGATGTTTTGTGATTTAGTGTAAGACAGCTTCAAAATGAATTCAATTTTTAAATAGTACAAAGGAACAATGCAAGGATATTAAATGCAACACCAATTGAAAAATAAAACAGATCTGAATAAATTAATGTCATATCATTTCGGTCAAGGGGATTCATAAGTGACATGTATGTAAATTTTCATGTGTGTGTGTGTGTTTGTGTTTGTGCAGGGTCAGGATAGAAAATCTATGACATTTATGGTGAGAAAGGATAGAAAATCTAATTTTTCTGCGTTTTGACGTATTGACTCAACCATTGAAATTACTATAGTATCCACAAAACCCCTTCATATAATAATCAACATATGCTCCCTAGTGACTGGCTTCAAGGTGTATATCTTTGAATTCTAATGAGAAGTAGTGACCAGTGGAGTTTTGATCAAGTCTGTTGTAAGATAGTAACTCACTGACGACAATGGTGGATGTGTCACTCAATTTCATAGATTAGTTGAACTTAGACATTAACACTATTAGATACCGGCTCAGTGGTCTAAAGATTAAGCGTACGCTCACGATACTGATAGGTCCTTGGTTCGAATCTGGCGAGTCGGTATCATGGATACGCACTACTGAGGAGTCCCACAATAAGACGAAACGGCCATCCAGTCCTTCTCTCTGAGTTTTATGGTTTAATTATCAAATTGTTTTTTGTTTCTTTTTTTGCTTTTTACTTTAAACACGACAATGAGTATCAACTTTATCAAATAGAAGTCAGCTTTTTTATTAGTCCGTTTATATAACCTCTTTGAAGATTTGATTGTGTTCAGTATCTAGTCGATTAAATAAACACTGTTACTGTTCAAAATATGAAATAAATATTTTCTTCATCTTGAAAGAGTATGTCTTTCATTATGAGAAATTCTTGATAGACTTGGAATTCAACTACATGTTTCCGATTACTGCTTATAATCTTACTACCTCTACTACTATGAGATTTGAATCGACAACTGTTTCTCTGTGCTAATGTGGTATGGCAACTCGAACTGATGTACGTATGTACGTACGTATGAAGTTCTATGTTGTTACTGATTGACTGACTATCATAGCTTATTCTACTCAATCAAATTCTCTTCCAAATCTGTTTTACCTAAGTTACTTACTTACTGATATAGCGTTTTTTTAGCGAGTTAGTTTTCAACAGTTCGGGGTCGTCCAACCCTTCTCATTTATCCAGTTTTCGGATCGACAGTAGCCCCTGGAGGGCCTCCAGACGGATTTGTTTTACTTAAGTACTAAATAAAAATTAAATTTGTATTATTATAAGTTAGTTTGATACCTACAATTACATTGAATTGGTTTCCTTTTTTTTTCATTTCATTTTTAGGTCGTTATCTGTTGCTTAACTGTATGGCAAATCAGTTACGTTATCCTAATTCGCATACATACTATTTTAGTTATACAATTTTATATTTATTCTCTGAACAATCTAAAGAACAAGTAAAAGAGCAAATTAGTCGTGTTCTTATGGAAAGATTAATTGTAAATCGTCCACATCCATGGGGTTTATTAATGACTAGTGCAGAATTATTACGTAATCCAGCATATCGATTTTGGGAACATGAATTTGCTCGATGTAATCCAGAAATTGAAGCGTAAGTTTTGAAAATCCTACGATTTTCTGTGTTTGTTTTTTTTTTCTTGTTAATATTCAGTAGAAAGCATCGATCAATGGTAAATAAAATATCTAGTTCATCTATTGTATACATCAAATCATCAATAAAACTATATGTTTTGCTATTTGAGATAAAGTTTTGTTAGAAAATAATTTGAACACATAAATATTGGTACAAGAGGGCACCAAATATATATGCACTACATAAATCTTCATTTTATTTGTGTGTAGGCTGTGATACTACACAGGCTCCCAGACCGAAGCAGGTGGTTTTCTTAGAGGGCAACACCCCGAGCCTTTGACCTGAACGTCTGATCCACAAGGCAGTAGAGCATCGTAAGGAGATGCAGTCCCATGGTAACCGGTGACCAACGATTGGTCCATACGCCATTTGTTTGTTCAGAATACTGGAGCCAGCCCATGTGCACCATTGATTTGGGATCCGGTTAAAGCGCTGGACATTCGCTTTTCGTCCTCTGATTTTCGTTGACAACACCGGTGTCACGAGAAAGCATTGAGTAGGACTTCCTTGGCAGAGGTTGTATACGCGTGGCCATGTGAGAGCATTTCGAGAGGGAGGGCGGGTCCACCCCATTCTCGGCCATACCAGGGCATTTGAGGACAGCTGAGAATATGCATAATCAAAGGATAGAACTGCTCTATAAAGTCATATTGGATATTTTAGTCATTCAAAGAGATGAGAGAGAGATGAGTTGATATTCTGTTGAAATTTCTTAAGATAACTGGGGCAATCAATGATGGATCATATTTTTCTCAATTTCATTACTCCTAGGATGACCTGTGTGGTAAATTGTTCTCAATAACATTTCATACAAATAGAACATTCGTTGATATTGAAACGGTTATTAGACGTTATTATGTGACGTCTAACACCTTATAATGAAACTTGAATAATTTCATTATTTCTCCCAACTATTGGATACGACCTATTTAGTTAAATATTCAAACGCAAGGAAATAACAAAATGAAGTTTAATGACAAAATCATAATATGATGTATCTGTCTAAGCAGAATCATTTTGTGTATCATAAGATCATGAGACAATTAAAACTTGAATCTCTTGGAAATATGTAGATTTTCATTGTTGTTGATGTTTTGTCCTTCACTACCTCATATACACATCGAACTGGCTACAATAGTAGTAGTCCTATAATCCGTTGTAACTGTAGGACTTAAACATGTTTCAACTGTCAAGTATTTACAATACTTTACTGAAGAAGTAATCAGACATGATGATATTAGTTTTTCAAGAATTCTTATTGAAGATTCGTCGTTGATTACAGAATCACACTCATCCAAATATAAATAAAGTTTGTTCTCGGATTTCTAATTAATTTTATAAAGATAAAAGTTGTCTATCCCCTACAAGGTTTTCATTTAGTCAGTCAGTCAGTAACAACATGAAAATTCGTACGTACGTACGTACGTACGTACATCAGTTCGAGTTGCCATACCTACCACATTAGCACAGAGATTCAGTTATCGATTCAAATCCCATAGTGGTAAAGGTAGTGAAAGTATAAGTAGTGATAGGGAACATTAAGGTTTGATGATGTTATTTAAGAAGTATACTCCAGTGGAATAAATTTGGAAAGAAAATAAAGGACATGAAGAATTCAGAAGACTATAGTTTGAGAGAACACAAAGAGTGGATGCACGTGCGCCATTGCAAACGATTTTGAGCCATGTCATTCAAGATCTCTAACCATCGTTTGCTATCCTCTCGCGGACCCCAATCAGGTAGTCTACACCTACCAACATGGCTCAGTCCACTTATCAGTGACTTCATGGATTTGTGCTATGTTTTGTTCTGGCCGTCCCCCTAGCTTTCTTCCAACCTACTCCTACACCATAAGACATTATAAAGTCTTCTCATAGTTAGAGAGATGAAATCATAAAATAACATGATATATGAAGACTCGTCTATAAAAATCTTATTGTATTATAGATCCGTACACTACCTCCACCATTACCGCTACAACCATTGTTTATTTTTATTACTCAATGAGCCACTAATAAAGAGGTGTACTTTAAGAGGTTGATATTGTGTATTAAACAATTAATACAATGATAATGATCTAACATTGATCAATTCATAATCTATATCATAACATTGAACTTTATTGATAATATGTATATATGTACATAGTTCCCTTTCACACTCTTATTCACTATCATCTATCTGCCCGATAAATATATATTTACAATGTGTTTTTATATGATATATATCATGAATGTATAAATTGTGATTATAACAGCATAACGTTAAAGAGAATGCTATCTGTCTATTAATTAATCAGTTTACATAGAATTAATCAGCTTAACAATTTATCCGTTAACATATCTCCTTCTATTATTTATCTCTCTTCTCCTTTCTATTCCTAATAGAATTGTAACTATTGTCGCTCGTAGTTGTATACCAAATTTTCAAATTCCCAATGTAAATTCTTCTGATAGTTGTACAACTTCTAGTGTTGTTTCATCAAGTCTACGTTATGCTTTATTATCATCGGGGACTGCTCAAAGTTCAATGTAATTAATAAATGAAGATAACATCACTATCTATCTATCTATATATATATGTGTATTTGTGTGAATAAATTTCTTATCCTTATTTGTAATATTTTCTTTCTTTCTTTCTTTCTTTCTTTCTCCACCTACCCACTTACCCACCGATATTCTATTCTATAAACAATTGTAACGGTTCATCGAATTGTTCAAAATTATTCATTAACATGTGTATCTAATCAATCAATCAGTTAATCATTGTTGTGAATTACTCTTCAATTAATCATTTCATATTTATATCATTGAATGAATTCCATGATTATTATTATTATTATTATTAACAAAACGTGTTTGCCTTCTTTATCGTTTGTTTTGTTTTGGTTTTGTATTTTTTTTTGTGTGTGGTTTGTATATGTGTGTGTGTATATGTGTGCGTGCATATTTTGTTTTGTTTTGTTTGTGATAGGTAGAGAGATGATAACATTGTGTTTTTATTGTTTTCTTTCTATTTCGAATTAAACTGACCCCCCTCACACACACACACACACACACGCACACATGATGAACCTATTTGGTCCCCTTTAATCCTCTTTGTAAAATTTAATTATTAACCTCATATACATAAATATATATATATATATAATTTTTTTTAGAAGAAAGTGACAGTTGTTATTCGTTTACAACAAACAATTGGATGGGGATCTTGTTGTGTTTGATATCTGTAAGACCAACGACATTGTCTTTTTTAAAACTTATTTACTCCTGTTACTCCCAGTAGAAAGCATTGGTCATTGGGTAGCATTCTCTAACCCACTCTATTCTGGGCCTTCCTTTCTAGCGTGGTCTTATTGTTGTGCATTCTTCTCATGTCTGTTTCCATTCCTCGGTGAACTGTGTACTTTGATCTACATCTTCTCTCCTGACCTCTTGATGCAGTTGGATGCTTTCTTTATATTATTATAGTTAAGCTTATATATCAAGTATGTGATTTTGAGATTTACAGTTTGTTAGAGAGGAAGGTGGATGCTAGCGATAACACATGAGCTGAAATAGATAAAATGAGTAGTATTGTGTAAAGCGCAGTGTTCTGTAACGACTAATTCACTACCCCCCTTTTATCATATCGTTTTCAAGACAGACTGTGTGTCAATCTTCTTTATTTTTGTGTCTTTGTAAACAACAAGTTGTTGTGTATATTTTTTTGATAATTAGTTTACATTGAGATCATGATCCGATTGTTGTTAGACTACCATTAAAAACCTGAAAGTACTGGACGGCCGTTTCGTCCTATTTTGGGACTCCTCAACAGTGCACATCCATTACGCCGCCTCGCAGGGTTCGAACCCAGGGCCTTCAGTCTCGCGCACGAACGCTTAACCTACTGGATCACTGTTTCAGCATTAGATGGTGTTAATGTCTAACCTTAACCAATCCACAAAATTGCGCGACCATCTTCCATTATACTGAGGTATATATATGTTTCTATCCGACACGGATTAGCCGTGACCAGTGAAGTTAATCCTAAATTTAATAATCCCCACAACCCCTATCCTGATAATCAATTTACACTAAGTGATCATATTCATACATGGATATATTTCACCAAGTTGATTCGTTGAATCGTAGACCTATAAGAAAGCAGTGTTCACAATTCCAATTCTTATATATCTAATAGTCGGTAAATATGCAATGAGAAAACAGACAAGTTGAAAAAAAAATCATATTCTAAAGGTCGTTCACATATGAACCCTTTACCTTGTTGACCTATCTCTATATAAATATAAATAAGATTGAGTGATTAACCTTTCTTTGTTCTCACAATCAGAAATATCTTGATCTTGATTGCGTAATCTATCCAACTTTATTGATTTTTGACGTATTAAACTTATTTGATTGCGTAATCAGCTCTCATGATGATTATTTGTAAACAAATTTCTTTTTCAGAAATCCACTCACTATATGCAGTACTTTCAAATTTAGTGTAGAATTGTATTATGCCACTGAACGAACTTAAAATGTATAATTCATTATTCTGAGATGCAGTTCGTCCATACAAATGTAAAATGTTACTTCAGGATTGGTTAACGTCAATACACGAATGAATGATAGGGAGTGATGTAGATGAACATATTGATTACTTCATCTGACTTGGGAGTTTCATCATCCCTGATGATCTGGTGTTTGATAAAATCTCAGCATGGATTCAGAATGCTTGGTTGTCTTGTGTCACTTGTAGTGTAGGTGACATACCGTCTTTCAACCAAAAGACAAGTTTACAATGTAGAAGTTCCCTCCGTCCTACTTTATGGATATGAGACGTCGCCATATAGAGTAGAGGAAATTCGTAGGTTACTAATATTCGATCATGGAGATTGTAGTAATTTCAAAGGTTAAGATCATGAGTCAGTTGAAGCTAGACCACCATGGAAAACTTAGAAGCATTGGACTCCGTTCTGTCCTATTGTGGGACTCCTCAGCGGTGCGCACACACGACCTCTCCCCTGCGAGATTCGAATCCAGGGCCTACTGGTCGCGCGCGATAACTTGACCAGTAAACCACTGAGACGGCCGACATCCAACGGTGTTAATATCTAACTTCAACCGATCCACGATATTGAGCGACACATCCACCATTGTCTTCAGTGAGTCATTATCTCACAACAGACCTGGTTGAACTCCACTGGTCACTACTTCTCACTAGAATTCTAGGATAAACCTCTTGAGGCCAGTCACTAGGGAGCGTATGTTGATTATTATCAGAAGGGGTTTTGTGGAAATTGTAGTAATTTCAATGAGTCAATGGTCTAGTGGTTAAGTGCTCGCGCGCGTAACTAGTAGGTCCTGGGTTTGAATCTCGCAGGGGGCGAGGTCGTGGATGCTCACTAATGAGGAGTCCCACAATAGGACGAAACGGCAGTCCAGTTCTTCCAGGTTTTCCATAGTGGTCTAGCTTCAACTGACTCATGATCTTAACCATTGAGAAGATCTACATACATTAATCAATCAAATCTGTTTGGAAAAAACACAGAAGTCAGTAGGAAGAATATACAAACTATTTGATTTGATAGTTAACGTTCATGTTATAAATGACACTATATAATGCCATAAACATTATATAATAGATCAGAGTAAAAAATTAGTTTCACAATTGAGTAATCATATAATGACGCCAATGATGTGAAATACAATGTAAATTAACGTCATAAATGTGTGTCAATGGAAATGTTTATTATATAATACAAAATAAGACGAACGAGTGAAAATCACACCACTATAATTATGTTACCATGTCAATATTAGATTTACCATATTGATGTATACACATTTCAGGCTGTAAACTCTTAATTTCAATGCTCTCTATAGTATACAATAGAAGGTTAATTCATAAAGGATAGTAAATCTTTGAATTATTTATCTGAAATCTGTTATTTGTTATACTTACCAAATCATATTTGTACTGATAATTGATTTAACTATATGAACATTGGTAGAAGGAGGCATCAAATAGATATGAGTCACATAGATCATTCAACTTGTGTGAGGGTTGAGATACTGCCCGGTTGCCCAAACCGAAACAGGTGGTTTTCTTTGGAGGTCAAACCAGGAGCGTTTGACCTGTCTCGCTTAGAATTAAAGTACTCGATCTTTTAACAGGTTTGGCGGTAAGAATATGCTCATTCGATTTTCGTTTCCGGATAGCTTCTCGATGTTTGTCAGTCAATATAATATTGTAGTGAATGAGAACACAAGTTAGAACAGACCAATGTATTTGAACTCAAAATTACACAATATCTCAGTAAAATCTCAGAACCATACCGTAAATACTTGATTTGCAAAATGTCAATCGATTGTCCCAAGCTTGACTGTTCCTTTTGCAAATATCAGTCAAACTTTTCTTTCGTTTCCACACCAATCATTCTTTGTTCTCCTTCTCTTTCCTTTGATCTTCTTAACCTTCTGTCTCCAGGCATTTCACACTCCATTGATGATAAATACTACTAACATCTGTCGACATCAGTAGCACACACCACACTACTTGTGTGACGCTTGTTGCGTTTAAATTGGTCAACCAAACTTCTTCCTTCAATAAGTAAATTTATATGAGTACCAGGATTGTCACTTTTATGCACAATTAGCTGCCTACGACCTAATTAAAATACAAGACTGGTAGCATTCTCATAAAATTCTAATCCACAAGGCAGTGGAGCATCGTAAGGAGATGCAGTTCGATGGTAACAGGTGACAAACATTAGGTCCATATGCCATTTGATCTATCAGGATCCTGAAGCCCATGTAAATCATTTTTTTTGTAATCAGGGTTTCTCAACTCCCCTAGATGGAACCCCATATCCACCAACTTGGTTAAATCTCCGGACATTAGCTTTTCGTTCTATCAATTTTATAAGCAACGCCCCCGCCACGAGAAGGCAATGAGTAGGACTTCCCTGGAAGTGGTTGAATGCACGTGGCCATGTGAGAGCAAAAGTTGACTTTCCTTACTCTCTGCCGTACCAGAGCATTTGCGGGCGTACTCAAGTTTTGCTTTCTGGTTATTCATATTGCATTTATTCATTAATGATTATTACAGAAATTATTTTAGTTAATCTAACATTTCATTGAAATGATGAATCGATCAACGTTAGATCACAATTGAGAATCTGGAAGCACTAGATGGTCATCTCGTCCTGATATGAAACTCCTTGTAAGTGCGCATCCATGATCGTGGTCTGTCATTTATCGGTTCATTATTTCAATGAACTTCAAAAATTTGTACAATCGCAAATTGATAATTATTATATGCTCACTAGTAACTATCTTCAAGTTGTAATTCCTGGAGTTTTAATTAGAAGTTGTGACCAGTGGTGTTCACTCTGTGTCGAGAGTAAGACAAATATTCACTTCAGGTAACCGATAAAGAGTTGTACAACATCATGAATTAGTTGAAGTTAAACAGTTCAGTGATCTAGAGTTCAAGCATTCGCATGCGAGGTCGTTGATGGGTACTTCTAAGGAATTTTATACTTGGACGAAACGGTCATCCAGTACTTCCGGATTCTCAATCGCGGTCTTATAGGTCTAGGCATTACTCTACATTTGTACTTGTTGACATTATAAGTTATGAACATAATTTACAATAGTACTTTATCTAATTTCCAGTTCATGATTAAAATCAGTTTACACCTTTGTACTAATCCATAAACATTATACTCTTGTAAACGATTTAAATTTACATAGAAGATTAGAATTGAACTATTGTAATCATTAAATTAAATCATGGTTCCTCATCAACTGCTTACAACTAAATATGTTAGATCATGAGTCAATTAAAGCTAAACCATCACGGAAAACCTGGAAGCAATAGATGTCCGTTTCATCCTAGTATGGGATTCCTCCAACTGGAATTCAACCGGGTCTGTTGTGAGATAGTAACCCACTGGTAACAATGCTGGACGGTGGCTAAATTTCGTAGGTTAGTTGAAGTTAGACCGGCTCAGTGGTCAAGAGGTTAAGCGTTCGCCCACGAGACCGATAGGTCTCGGGTTCGAATCCCGCACACTGCTGAGATGTCCCATCCTAGGATGAGGCGACCATCCAGTTGTTTCAGATTTTTCATGTTGGTCTAGCTTCAATTGACTCATAAACTGAACTATTGAATGGAAAGAACTTTATATATGTGTGTTCAAGAATAGATTGGAAGTCATTTGGTGTTCCGATAAAAAAAACATGAGGGGTGGGTGGTGTAACAATTGAGTGAAGTTCAGAGACAGATAAAATAAATTGTGTAATAATCTTAGTGGTAATGAAGGATTTACACAATATTCCTAGACAAAAATCCCCCAAATGCCCTGGTATGGCCGAGAGTGAGGACAGTCCGCTCTCCCTCTCGAAGTGCTCTCACATGACCACGCGTATACAACTTCTGCCATGGAAGTCCCACTCACTGCCTTCTCGTGTTGTTTACGAAAATCAGAGGACGAAAAGCGAATGTCCGGCGCTTTAACCGGATCCCAAATAAATGGTGGACATGGGCTGGCTCCAGTATCCTGAAGGAACAAATGGCGTATGAACCAATCGTTGGTCACCGGTTACCATGGGACTGCATCTCCTTACGATGCTCCACTGCTTTGTGGATCAGACGTTCAGGTCAAAGGCTCGGAGTGTGGCTCCCTAAGAAAACCACCTGCTTCGATTTTGTGACACGAGCAGTATCATAGCCCTAACACAAAACAAATGAGATTTGTGTAGCGCATATGTATTTGGTGACTCCTAGACAAAAACATACAAACTAGTTACGTAATAATTGAACAGGATTTGAATAGTTTACATAATTTTAGAGGATTGAGTGAATGGAAATGAATGAGTAATGAGAAACCATGGCATATAACGATGAATTTATATTAATCTACATCCAAGTTCATTCTGGCTGAAAGGTTCCACATGAGGACGAAACAGCTGTCCAATACTTCCAGGTTTTCCATGATGGTCTAGCTTCAATTTACTCATAATCTCAACTATTGAAATTATTTAAATTCTATTGTATACTGATGGTATTTCTGTTACAATGCAAATAATATATTTATCCTATTTCATTCAATGATGAGAACCTTTTTCAATATATTGAATTTTCTTAAACAATTTGATATTTCTAATAAATTTCATATCACTATGGGATTATGGAGATTGTTGAATTTCATTGAAATCACAAACCGATTCAAGTTAGACAACTGTTGAAACACCTGAAAGCACTAGACTGCTGTTTCGTCCTGGTATGGAACTCTTCAGTAATACAAATTCATGATTCAAACTTAGAAGTACGAACTCATGATCTTCGATCCTGAATGTAAACATTTGACTGTAATCAATCCAAGATGTTGCTTGACCAACATCCATTGTTATTGATGGGTGCGTTACCCGCATCTGATAAGATTCAACGATTTTCGGCACGGCTTTTCATTAGAAGACCAGAAATTTCCTCTCAAAGCTAGTCACTAGTAAGTACATTAAAATTTTCATGAGGATGTGGAGATTGTTACCCCTGTTACACTTCATGAAGGAGCGTAGGTCTCTAACTAGCATTCTTTATCCAACCTTGCCTCGCATTTACGTCTGTATCAGATTCTCCTTGTTTATCGATGATGCTTCCCAGGTATGTGAGAGTTTCCACCTGTTTCAGAGTTTCTCTATCAAGTGTGATTGAATTAGTGTTTCTCGTATTGTATTTGAGGATGTTGCATTTTGTATTGTATATCTTGAAACCTACTGATGAAGAGGCTACTGCTACACCAGTTGTCTTGATCTGCACTTGTTATTGTGTATAAGATAGAAGAGCTACGTCATCTGTGAAATTCAAATCGTCTAGTTGCATCCAAGCTGTACATTGTATTCCGTGCTTTCCCTCAGATGTCGAGGTTTTCATAATCCAGTCGACCACGGGAAGAAAGAGAAAGAGAGAGACTAGGCAGTCTTGTCTGACCCCGGAATGTGTCTGTCAGCTGTCCTCCATGCATCACTTTGCATATTAGTCCATCGTATGAGTTCCGGATTATGTTGACGATCTTCTGAGTTACCCATTCAATAGTGCCGAAGATGTTTCAAAAATGTTCTTCTATACACACTGTAAAAAGACTTCTCATGGTCAATACAGTTGATGTACAGTGACGAATTCCATTCAATTGATTGTTCAGAGATGATTCGTAGCATCGTGATTTGGCGTGAGCACGACCGATCCTTATGGAATCCAGTCTGTTGATTTTGAAGTTGGGTGTCTACTGAATTGTTTATCTGCTTCAGTAACACTTTGTTGAAAGCGTTTCATAGTGCAAATAATAGTGTGATGCATCTGTAGATCTCACACTAACCGAGATCCTTCTTTGAAATCTTGATGAAATATCTTACTTTCCAGTCTGTCGGTGGTACTTGTCCCTTCTCCTAAGTCTTCCGGAATAGAATGTGTAACATGTTTGCAGTTGCATCTATGTTTAGCTTGATTGCTTCAGCTGGTATATTGTCAGGTCCTACTGCTTTCCCACTGTTGATTAGCTTGATGGCCATCCTGATTTCTTCCGTTGTTGGTGACCTGAAATCTACAGGAAGATCTGTGTGTGGTGCTTCGATGTCCGGTGGATTCAATGGAGTTGACCTATTCAAGAGTTCCTCGAAGTACTCTATCCATCTGTTCTTGTGTCCTTGAATATCAGTGAACTACTTGTTTTTTTGTCCTTGATTGATCTTTCTGGTTTACTATATTTTCCTACCAGTTTCTTCGTTTTGCCATATAGTTGTTTCGTATTTCCTTCTCTTACAGCTTTTTTCTCCGCCGTCGCTGTTCTTCCACGTATTTCCGCCTGTCGGCCCTAATGCTCTTCTTCATTCGCTTGTTTGCTTCTGTGCATTTATTCCGCATGTGCTTTGATTTTCTCTACTCTTGTTCGGATGCTGTTATTTGCTGTCTTATTGCTCTTCCTTTATTTGATCTTGTCCAGGGTTTCGATAGAAATCCATTCCTTATGATGATGTTTCTTGCGACCCAGAATCTCCGGACAATTTGAAGTTAATGTTTCTTCGAACCCTTTCCAGTTGTTGTTCATAGTAGTTTCTTCTTTGAGTAGATTCTGTAAGGCTTGGGACCTGATGTTGACAGTTAACTTAAATTCGTTGGGTTTGTCAGTACGTCGAAGGAAAGCTGTTTTGAATCTTTGTGATGATGTTTATCTAGTTTTCCAATGTTTCCTTAGCTTCAGTTTCATCTTGGCCACTACCAGGTGATAATCTGAAGCTATGTCAACTCTCCTGGTTCTCACATCTTCCATTATCCTTCGGAACTTTTTACTGATGCAAATATGATCTATCTGATTCTTTGTGGTGTGGTCCGGTGAGATTCATGTAGCTTTTTGTATACGTTTGTGTGGAAATATTGTGCCGCCTATGACCAATTCGTTAAGTGCACACAGATTTGCAAATCCTTCCCCGTTTTCGTTTCCCTCTCCCAGTCCATGTAGTCCCATGATATCTTCATATCCTGTGTTGTCTATTCCGACTTTGGCGTTTAGATCTCCCATCAGAATGGTGAGGTCCTTTGTTGAGCACTTCTCCATGTTTGATTGCAGCCCCTCATAGAATTGATCTCTAACGTCATCGTTGCTATCATTGATGGGTACATAACACTGGGTAATGTTCATTGTGATCTCCTCTTTCTTTTTTTTTGAATGATGCTTTGATGTTTCTGGATCCGTGAGCATCCCATCCTACAAGTGCATTTCGTGCTTCTTTGAATAGCATTAGAGCAATTCCTTGAGTGTGTGGAGCATTTTCCTCTTCATAATCGGAGTATAACAACATCTATCCCGTATCTAGCCTTTGTTTTCGATTTTAAGTCCAACGGGTTTCTCTGATTCCCAGTACAGCCAAGTTGTATCTCCTCATTTCCGTTGCTATTTGACTAGTATTCCTGGTCTCCCACATTGTCCAAACATTCCATGTATCTATAAGAATTGTTCTTTTGTTTATTAGAATAGGCATTAGCCTTGTGATTTCCGAAGAATAATGACTTTCACTATGAAACTTTTATAATCCTTCGAAATGAGAATCGTTCAACTTAGAGGATAAAGTTTAAATAATTAAAATTATTTATTCTAGTTAGCGTTGTTTTAACAAGATTATTTACCTATGAGTTGCAGTCACTAACCCCATGTTCAATCTTTCTCCTTTATCCGGGTTTAATATCAACAATAATCCTAGAAAGGTTACAGCTAAAGTTATACAATTAAATTCATTCTATTCCAATAACTAAGTACATATAGGTATGTATACACAGATACAGACACAGACACACACACACACACACTCACTCATTAACATTTTAATAAAAGTAAGTTTTTGCATTATTTTGTACTTGATATCATTCACTTGAATACTTTATGTTCGTGTATTGTTATTCATCTTTATTTATTGATTTCTGGTTCATTAAATAAACAATAAATTTAGATCGAGATCATCATTCTTCTAAATTGATGATGATGATGATGATGATGATCATCATCATCATATATATATATGATGATAATCACTTATATGGTTATATGCATTTTAATCATGTATTCTGGATCAATCCTATAATGATCATGTCAATTATCGATTCATCAATAGTGTTGAAGAAAAATTCTATAATGTTCTTCTATTGACATTGTCAAAACAACTTCTTATAGTCAAGACAATTCATGTATAATGATGAATTCCATTGAATTGATTGTTCACAATAAAGATGATTTGTAGGATGGTGATTTAGATTGAATACAATTAATCTTTATGGAAACCAATCTGTTAATTTTTCAAGTTGAATATCTGATTTATTTATTTAACTTATAGGTATCATTACTTACTTACTTACTTACTTACGCCTGTTACTCCCAATGGAGCATAGGCCGCCGACCAGCATTCTCCAACCCACTCTGTCCTGGGCCTTCTTTTCTAGTTCCATCCAATTCTTGTTCATTTTTCTCATGTGTATCTCCATTTCCCGGCGTAATGTATTCTTTGGTCTTCCTCTCCTCCTTCGATCTTGAGGATTCCATATGAGGGCTTGTCTTGTGACGCAGTTGGGTGTTTTCCTCAATGTGTGTCCAATCCACTTCCAGCGCTTCTTCCTGATTTCTTCCTCCACTGGGATCTGATTTGTTCTCTCCCACAGTGTCCGGCCAGTGGATCTGAAGTATTTTGCGTAGACAACTGTTAATAAACACCTGTATCTTTTGGACGATGGATTTCGTAGTTTTCCAGGTTTCCGCGCCATACAGTAGAACTGTCTTGACATTTGTGTTGAAAATTCTGACTTTGGTGTTGGTTGCTAATTGTTTTGAGTTCCAGATATTCTTCAGTTGTAAATATGCTGCTCTTGCTTTGCCAATCCGTGCCTTCACATCTGCATCAGATCCACCGTGTTCATCGATGATACTGCCCAAATATGTAAAGGTTTTTACATCTTCCAAAGCTTATCCGTCAATTGTGATTGGATTGGTACATGTTGTGTTGTATCGAAGAATCTTGTATAGGTATCATTACCATGATTTAATTTGATAATTTTGAATAAATTGAGCATTAGATTGATTGTTATAAATAAATAAATAAATTAATCTATTTGTAGATATCCCAATGACAGTAGAAAAATTAGATATTCTGATGTTTCGTCACTTGGTATAAGTCACTTCTTCAGAGAATACTATTTATGTAAAGAAAATATTATCTATAAATGAATTGTACATTTTAGATTCTCTGATTCATTTATAAAAATGTTTAGGATTATTCTTAAGTTGAATAGTTTCATGTAGTGAACTTAATCGTCAATATTAATGTGACTAAAATAATCACTATATACTTTTATATTAGTTGAAGTTAAATATTAACGATGTTCGATAGTGATTGGCTAAGTGGTCTCAATCAATCAGTTAGTTAGTTAGTCAACAATGTAGAACTTGTCGTACGTACGTATATCAGTTTGAGTTCCCATACCACATTGGCAAAGAGATGCAGCTGTCGATTCAAATCCCATAGTGGTAGAGGTAGTAAACGTATAAGCAGTAATCAGAAAGATTAGCGTTTGGAGATGTTATTCAAGGAGTATAATACAGTGAAATAAAATTGGAAAGAGAAAAAAGAAAGGGACATGAAGAATTCAGAAGATTAGAATTTGGGAGAACATAAAGAGTGGATACACCTGCGCCATTGCAAACGATTTTGAGCCATGTCATTCAAGGTCTCTAACCATCGGTTGTTATCATCTCGCGGTCCCCAATCAGATAGTCTACACCTACCAACATGACTCAGTCCACTTGTCAGCGACTTCATGGATTTTTGCCATGTTTTGTTCTGGCCGTCCTCCTAGCTTTCTTCCAACCTACACCTACACCAGAAAACATCGCATGTCGTGGTAGTCGGTGGTTGGGCATACGTAACAGGTGTCCCAACCATCTCAAATGATTAAGTTTCACTACTTCATCAATCGATTTTCTATCCTTACCTAGTACCCGTTTCCTAACAAGTGCATTACTTACTCAGTGATCCGAGGATAAACGAGCAATGTTTGGAATACATCTATGATCGAATACTAGTAACCTGGGAATATCCTGTACTCTTAATGGCCATGTTTCACACCCATAAAATAGGACGGAATGAACTGCTGCACAGTAAACTCGTCCTTTGGTTGATAGACGGATATCTCGCTTATGCCATAAATGACTCAAGTTGGCAAAAGCTAGTCAAGCCTTCTGTAGTCTAACGGTTAAGTGTTCGCACGCGAGACCGATAGGTCCTGGATTCACAATCCTACAAGCAGGACCATGGATACACACTACTGAGAAGTGTCATTCTACAATGAAATAGTCGTCCAGTGGTTTCCATGTTTTCCATTGTAGTCTAGCTCTAAATGACTCATGAATTCAACTATTAAACAGTCAGACTATCATTTATTTACAACCTTAGAACTATGTCAAAATCACCTTGAGATCATCTATCTACTAATTAGAATCAAATAATCATTATAAACCAATGTGACAAATATAGATGATAATTCATGATTGATCATTGGTATTAGCAATTAGATTTACAAGTTTTTCATCATCAGTTCAATTGTTAAGAAACAATTTAACGATGACATAGATCAATGAATTTCGCGCCAAAAATTCAAGATCAATTATTTTAAATCGAATTCATCCGTTCATTCATATTATAATCTTACCATTTGATTTATTGATTTCCAATAAAAAATCATTCATTGTTTTATTTATTCAATAAAAGGTTAATGATATATATCGATCGATATTTATATTGTAATTAACCAATCATATTTGAATGAGTCATAGTGACACATGATTGGATGACCTTGAGCGGTTAACCTAGTTAATATTGATTTTCATTTTAGCGATAGGTTTAAATATTTAGAATATGCTTGATTATGATGAAATTGATATCAGAGAATGGAATTAAAATTAAAAGTTTAATAATAGGAAGAAATTAAGTTATTCCATTAAGATTTAAGTCTGTTAATTAAAGGAATGAAACCTCACACAATTACTTACCTACTTACATCTGTTACTCTGAATGGAGGAGCATAGGCCGCCGACCATCATTCTCCAATCCACTCTCTGCTGAGCCCCTTTTATTTCTAGTTCTATCAAAATTGTTGTTCATTCTTCTCATGTCTGTTTCCATTCCCCGGCGTAATGTGTTCTTCGATCTTTCTCTCCTCCTTTACCATTGAGGAGTTCATGTGAGGGCTTGTCTTGTGATGCAGTTGGGTGATTTCCTCAATGTGTTTCCTATCCACTTCCAGCAGTTCTTCTTGATTTCTTCCTCTACTGGGATCTGATTTGTTCTCTCCCATAGTAGGTTGTTGCTAATAGTGTCTGGCCAACAGATCCGAAGTATTTTGCTTAGAAAATCTTCTGGATGATGACTTTCATAGTTCTCCAGTTTTCCGCCCCATACAATAAACACTTAACTCATGTTTAATAGATACATTACAAAAATGTCTTTAGAAAGCGTTCCACAATGATGTTATAGAACCTTCCAGGTAGGAAGCATAACTTGAAGGTAATAATGGATGCTTTCGGCCTCGAAATTAAGGAATTGAAATTTACACAAGTGTAAGACTATAATGAAAAACTAAGTGTGAAAAGAAATCTCTTCGCTTAGTTCGTTCTTTTCCATACGAAATATTAATATGGAAATAAGAAGATTACTAACTAAGTGATTTCTAGGGATTTACTTGCTTACTTACTTACGCCTGTTACTCTCCATGGAGCATAGGCCGCCGATCAGCATTCTCCAACCCACTCTGTCATGGGCTTTCCTTTCTAGTTTTATCCTTCTTTCCAGTCTGTTTAATACTTGTTCTTCATTCAAAATCTATCTGAAGAGAATGTCAAGTATCTTTGCAGTTATTGGTACATCTGTTTTCAATGCCTCTACTAGAATATTGTCCCTAGAATAAAAACGACAACCAGAAAAATTATTCTAGGCACTTAACATCTGGTTGGCACTCTTTTTTTAGCGAGTTAGTTTTCTACGGGATGGTGTCGCTAACCCCATCCTGAACCCTCCTCATTTATCCGAGCTTGAGACCGACAGTAGCCTCAGAAGGGCTCCAGGAGGAGTTGATTTAACATCTACATTATTATTTTCTATGTCGTTAGTGCTTCCTATCTGATCATTATTATTAACTGAAATTGATCTTATTCTCATCTGATATTAAGGACACTCATAATAACAATAATAAGAAGGATTCAATATTTAATTGATTATATTGGATTTAAAAATCAATAAAATCAATCAATAATATTTGATTAATTAATTTAGAAAATATACATTATTGAAATTGAATATGATTTCCTGAATCACAACTCTGAAGATCTTCCATTCAATTACGACTTACTTACTCCTGTAACCCCACATGAAGGAGCATCAACCGCTGACCATGATTCTCCATTCACGTAGATATTGATAATGAAATTGAATATGATTATGGAATCATTAATTAGCACATGGTGATTTTTAATTGTCTTCTACGAATCTGGGAAGCATCATCGATGAATAAGGAGGATCGAATACGACGACTTGCAAAACAAGGGTCTCATTCTTACAATTGAAGTATAAATGGAAAAGATATCAAAATCATAATCTTCAATATAAATGTTAAGACAGTTCTACTCTACGGAGCTGGAACTCAAAGAAACCATCATCAAGAAGGTACATGTATTTATAAACAATTGTCTATCTAAGATACTCATTATCGATTGGCCAAACATACAATCAGCAACAGTCTTCTATGAAAGAAGACAAACCAACTTCAAATTAGGAAAAGATGTTGGAAGTGGATAGAACATACCTTACTCAAATTATCAAACTGTATCACGAGGTAAGCGCTAACTTGGAATTGTGAATGAAAACAGAAAAGAGAAAGTTCAAAGAACACATTACGTCGAAAATTGGAAGCAGACATCAAATGGATGAATATCAACTATGAAGAACTGGAATGGATTAACCAGAACAGAGTTTGATAGAGAATGTGAGTGATTAGCCTATTCTCCTCCATGAAGAGCAACAGGTGTAAGTAAGTAAATAAGTTCCGTAAATTTATGATCCATTACTAAGTAATATAAAATAATCCATGACTAGATATAACTAAAGTTCAAAAGAAAATGATAATTATAAAATTCAAAGTTTTCGATTGAGATCATGAATCGATTGATGTTAGACCACCATTGGAAACCTGGAAGCACTGGACGGCCGTTTCGTTCTAGTATGGACTCCTCAGCAGTGCACATCCACGATCCCGCTTGCGGGATTCAAACCCAGGGCCTTCAGTCTCGCGCGCGATCGCTTAACCTACTGGACCACTGAGCCAGTCAGCATCCAATCGTGTTAGTGTCTAACATCAATCAATCCACGAAATTGCGCGATCATCTTCCATTGTACTGAGGTAGATACCTGTCCCATACTAAGACGAAACGGCCGTCCAGTGCTTCCAGGTTTCCAATGGTGGTCTAACATCAATCGATTCATGAACTCAATCAAAAATTTAATAATCTCCACAACGCCAATACTGAAAATTCAGTGTTCAGTTATAACACTTTATCAATTGTATTAAATAATATAACTACTAGTCAAATTTCATCAAAATTAAATGACCTGAAGATATCACATTCATTAGTAGATTTAGTTACTAACCGTAAATGATTCTACTATAATAAAATCAATAAAACTGATCTACTAGAAATCCTTCACAAGTAATTCATAACCGATTGTATTTGCCTAGATTAAATCATTCAACTAAACGGTCGTTTCGTCCTATTGCGGGACTCTTCAGCAATACACATCCATGATTGATTATTTGCTCAAAATATTATGTAACCATATTGATCGATTTTTATTTGATAAATATATAACTTAAGTATATGAGTGTTTAATTCACTTGATATTAATTTACTTGAACTAAACTTTACCCCATTGCACAAGCAAGTAGCTATCAGAACTCAGTAGCTAAGTGGATAACACAATAGCATTTGACGTGAACGGTACTAGGTTTGAGTCCCAGAATGAACATCAGAAAGTTGTGATGCAGGTACATCCAGATGACGAGTCCGAAATAGGACGAAGTGACGCGCGTCCTGGAATCCACTGCTAGCCACTATCTATCTTTGCTTATATGAATGTTTATTATGTAACATTAAAGTACCCTAGAATACTTCATTTTTATTTCTTAATCAATTTTCTAATATTAGTAAAATAATAAAAAGTGACAAACAGTGAAAATTTTTTTTTTGTGTGACTTAGTAACATAAATCTTTAGTAACTCAGATGATTATCATGAAATCTGTTGAAAATTCAAGGTAGAATAGTTTAATAATTCATATAGATACATCCTATGCCATACAACTCATTTGATTTGTATGTAGGCTGTAATATTGCCTGGGTTCCCAGACCAGAGCAAGTGGTGTTCTTAGGGAGCCATACCTGGAACTTTCGATCTAAAGGTTTGATCTCTAAAGACAGTGAGTCAACGCTGTTTCATGGTAGTTGGTGATCAACAATTGGTTCATACGCCATTTGTTTCTTGAGGATAGTGGATCTCGTGTGTACTATTGGTTTGGAATCAGGGTTTTTTAACCTCCCCCCCACCTAGGCAGATCATCTATGTCTACAAAGCTGGTGAAACCTCCAGATACTCGCTTTTCGTCCTGTCAATTTGGTAAGCAACACCGGTGCCTCAAGAAGTTAATGAGTAGAATTTCTCTAGCGCTGGCTGTATACTCATGGTCATGTGAGAGAGTTTCAGGAGAGAAAGAGAGAGCTAACTCTCTCCACCCTCGGACGTACCAGGGGATTTGGGGGTATATAATTAATGAGTTTACATTTCACATATTAACCAACATTATTTTTTTTTATTACATCATAATTGTTAAAATGATATTCACTTATACAAATTTCTATCATATACTGCCTAGCCTTAGAATTCAGGACGCTTGTTGCATCCTATTCGAGACTCGTCAGTTGATGTTCACTCTGGGAATCGAACCCAGTATCATTCACTTTGAACATCATCGAGTTGTACACTTAGATACTGAGTCCTATCAAGATATGATAAGGATTTGCTAAATTTCTAAAAGATGAATAAAACCAAACTTGTACTTCAATAATCTTAGCAGGATAATTGTGAAAATAGGAATAAATAAACGCAAATACAAAGAGTATAAAGCAAAAGGTTAAATATATTTGACCTTAATGCTTTGTTACTCATTTCATTTATAGTTTGATTATTGTCATGATTCAAAACTTCCATCTTGGAATAATCAAGGTTCATAATCATCATCATCATCATCATCATCATCATCATCATCATCATCATCATCATCATCATCATCATCATCATCATCATCATCATCATCATCATCATCATCATCATCATCATCATCATCATCATCATCATCATCATCATCATCATCATCATCATCATCATCATCATCATCATCATCATCATCATCATCATCATCATCATCATCATCATCATCATCATCATCATCATCATCATCATCATCATCATCATCATCATCATCATCATCATCATCATCATCATCATCATCATCATCATCATCATCATCATCATCATCATCATCATCATCATCATCATCATCATCATCATCATCATCATCATCATCATCATCATCATCATCATCATCATCATCATCATCATCATCATCATCATCATCATCATCATCATCATCATCATCATCATCATCATCATCATCATCATCATCATCATCATCATCATCATCATCATCATCATCATCATCATCATCATCATCATCATCATCATCATCATCATCATCATCATCATCATCATCATCATCATCATCATCATCATCATCATCATCATCATCATCATCATCATCATCATCATCATCATCATCATCATCATCATCATCATCATCATCATCATCATCATCATCATCATCATCATCATCATCATCATCATCATTAAGATTTATTTATTACAATCAAATTTGTAAATAAACATTTAACTGCTGAGGAGTCCTACATGGGGACGAAATGGTCATCCAGTACTTTCAGGTTTTCCATGGTAGTCTAGCTTCAATTGAATCATAATCTCAACAATTGAAACATTCAACAATTAAAAGAGTTATATGCCTATTTCAATGAAACAGTTTAAGTTTACTAGAATGAGAAAAACTTTTATTTGTTGTATAGTTAAATTTTCATAAAGAACTAACAAATATATTGTATTCATTGTGAGATATGAATGCTCTCTATTAAACTATCCTATGCAAGGCTACCATCTATGGGCTCTTCAATATCTCTAATCATGATGTAACACCTATCTAGCTTATTTAGTTATGCCTTATTACTCCTTGTGGAGGAGGATAGGCCACCCACCAGCACTCTACATTCAACTATGTTCTTGGTAATTCTTTCCAATTTTATCCAGTTGTTGTTATTCATCCTTTTCATATCTACTTCTATTTTCCGACGTAATGTGTTCTTTGGTCTTTCTCTTTTCCGTTTCCATTCAGGATTCCAAGTTAGCGCTTGTCTCGTGATGCAGTTTGATGATTTGAGTAATGTATGTCCTATCCATTTCTATAGTCTGTACTTAATTTCGCCTTCAGCTGTTAACAGTTTTTATGGAATAGTATCGTTGTATTTTTTTCTGGTTAGCGTTTTTTTAGCGAGTTAGTTTTCTAGGGATGGGGTCGATAACCCCATGCCCAACCCTCCTCCTTTATCTGGGCCTGGGACCGGCAGTAGCCCCCGAAGGGACTCTAGGCAGAGTTTGGCGTCGTTGCCAGAAGGCCCAGGACAGAGTGGGTTGGAGAATACTGGTTGGCGGCCTATGCTCCATTGGGAGTAACAGGCGTAAGTAAGTAAGTAAGTAGGTAAGTAAGTAAGTAAGTAAGTAAGTCCGTGTATTACTGATCTAATATTTTATTACACATAACTTTGCTTGTTAGTATTATGTCAACCAGTTGGTTTATCATTTTCTTTCTATTGGAAGGGGTATCAGAAGGATTATATCCATTTTACTGTGGTTTCATAGAAAGCTTACATATTTAAAACTAAACTAACTTTAACCAATCCACGAAGTTCCAACACCGTACACCATTGTCATCAGTGAGCTGATATCACACAACAGACCTGGTTGAACTCCACTAGTAACGGCTTCTCAATAGAACTTCATGTTAATTAACATTAAAGAATGTAAAATGATTATAGTAGGGCACTGCATTAATATACGGTTAATCATGAAGAACAATCCATTGTCTTTTTCTGATTTCCTCTTCAGTTGGAAGTTGGTTTGTTTTCTCCCATAGTAGGCTGTTGCTGATCGTGTGTGTGGCCACCGATAATGAGTATCTTACATAGACAATTGTTTATAAATACTTGTACCTTCTTGATGACGTTTGTAGTATTTCTTTGAGTTCCAGTTCCTTCGAGTAGGACTATCTTGACATTTTGTATTAAAGATTGTAACTTTGATACTGGCTGACTGATAGTTGTTTTGAGTTCCATCTATTCTTCAATTGTATGGATGCGACCTTTGCTTTGCCAATCTTTGCATTTATATCTGCATCAGATTCTGCTTGTTTATCAATGATGCTTCCCAGTTACGTGAAAGATTACACTTGTTTCAGAGATTCTCTATCAAGTGTAATTGAATTGGTGTTCCTCGTATTGTATTTGAGGATGTTGCATTTTCCCTTGTGTATATTAAAACCTACTGATGAAGAGGCTACTACTACACTAGTTGTCTTAATCTGCATTTGTTAGTGTGTATGAGATAGAAAGAGTTGGGTTATCTGCAGAGTTCAAATCATCTAGTTGCATCCAAGTGATCCATTGTATTCTGTGCTTCCACTCACATGTTGAGATCTTCGTAATCTAGTCGACTACCAAAAAAAAGAGAGAAAAGGAGAGAATAGACACTCTTAACTGACACCGATCCTTTCTTGTAATGCATCTGACAAGGTAGGTTTATTGTCAAAAAGCTGAGTTAAAATCATGAATCCATTGAAGCTAGACCATCATGGAAAACCTGGAAGCACTGGACGGCCGTTTCGTCCTAGTATGGAACTCCTCAGCAGTGAGCACCCACGACCCCTCTGCTCGTGAGATTTGGACCCACGACCTATCAGTCTCGCGCCAGGCGCTTAACCAACTAGACCACTGAGCCGGCATCCAACGGTGTTATGTCTAACTTTAACAAATCCACGAAGTTCCACCACCGTACACCATTGTCATCAGTGAGCTGATATCTCACAACAGACCTGGTTGAACTCCACTAGTAACGGCTTCTCAATAGAACTTCAGGAAATGCCTCTTGAAGTCAGTCACTAGTGAGCAGATGATTATTATTATTATCAGAAGGGATTGTGTGGAGATTTTAGAAATTTCACTGGTTGAAATCATGAATCCATTGAAGCTAGACCACCATGGAAAACCTGGAAGCACTGGACGGCCGTTTCATCCTAGTATGTGACTCCTGAGTGATTAAAATAAATATATAAACTTTAAATTGTATAACGCCCATTAAAATGTATTTACCAATGATCTTCAATAACAACAACAACAACAAAAAAAAATCGATTCAGATTAAAATTGATTTTTATTTTTGTATTTTTTTTTTCATTGTTGCTAAGTGAGATTTCTCATTTGAAAAAATTGATTAGTTTTTTTTTTTAAATTTTTCAATTCACCTATATAAATGACATTTTTTTTCTCTTTTTTTATTTAACAAAAATAAAGAAAAGGTTTCTATACAATTTTATATTAATCAATAATGATTGAAAGAAATTATTGATTATGTAATCGAAAGTAAATGATTAATTAATTAAATCAGATCCTATATATATGCAGTTGCTAAGATATTCATTATGTTGTATAAAAAAGCTTTCAAGGGGTATATACTAAATAAACGGTATTTATTTATTTATTTATTTTAACACATAAATACTGGTACAAGAGGGAACCAAATATAAATACGCCACACAAATCTCAAGTGATTTGTGTGAGGGCTGTGATACTGCCTGGGTGCCCAAACTGAAATAGGTGGTTTTCTCAGGGGGCTACACCCCGAGCCTTCGATCTGACTGTCTGACCCACAAGGCAGTGGAGCATCGTAATGAGATGCAGTCTCATGATGGCCGGTAACCAACGATTAGTTCATACGCCATTTGTTCCTTCAGGATACTGGAGCCAGCCCATGTGCATCATTGTTTTGGGATCCGGTTAAAGCACCGGATATTCGCTTTTCGTCCTTTCATTTTCGTAAACAACACCGGTGTGACGAAAAGGCAGTAAGTACGATTTCCCTGGCAGAGGTTATATACGCGTGGCCATGTGAGAGCACTTCGAGAGGGAGAGCGGACTCTCCCGACTCTCGGCCATACCAGGGCACTTGGAGGCCGAAATAATTTGAATCCCAGAGTGAATATCAACTCTGAAATACAAGGACATTCACAACTGACGAGTCCCAAGTTACGATGAAACATGTGTTAAACTAGATTCTACTACTAACCACTATCCATCTTTATATATAATACATGTGAATTAAGGCTATATCAAGGCAATACATACAGTATGTACATGTATCTATAGAAGATTGATCAATTGTAGTCCTAAAAATCAATGGGAAGATTCAAATAAACAATATGAAGTGTAAGATTAGATGGTGGTTGGAGGTAGTCAACAGGAAACCCTGGACTCAGGTTTCGTGCTACTTGACATTCGTCAATACGGTGTACCTGTAATCTTTAGGGAACTGGTGCTCTCTGACAGATTCGATTCCGTGTCACCCAGCTTCATAGTCAGAGACGTTACCACTGAGCTATCTGGGCCGCGACCAGCTTTCTGTAGGAATGAGATGTAATCACAATTGATTGATCACTGGGTGGTGACCCGACTCCAGGGTTTCCTGTCGACTAGCCTCAACCACCATCTAATCTTACAATAGTGCCCACAGTGTCGAGTCACCTAGACTGGTGGCCACATTGCAACATGATCGATAACATTCGATCTGCACTAATAATAAGGACTAGACACGCTTGACATTGGTCACCACCCAGTGATCAATCAATTGTGAATATCAAGTGTATATTAAGGTTTATTGAAGCATTGGCCTATATGGAAACTGAAATCTCTTTTATGTATTCAAAAACGATTTGTTTTTATCGTTAATCTACCCTGGTAATACTGATTTATTATCCATAGGGGTTATCATATTGTTTTTGTGTATATTATTTTTATTATTTCATCATGGCTTACCTTTAATCTGTTTAGTTGACATTTTAGTTTTCATATAAATATATCTTAACAAGTATAGATGTGATCAGATTTTTTGAAATGTATTGACTTTAATGATTGAATTCATGAGTCGATGTAAGGTAGGTTACGATGGAACACCTGAATTCACTAGACGGTCGTTTCGTCCCAGTACGGGCCTCCTCAATAGTGCGCATCAACGATCGCGCACGCGGGATTCGAATACAGGAATTTTGATTTAGCGCGCGAACGCTTAACCTCTAGACCACTGAGCTGGTATTCAACCGTGTTTATATTTAACCTCCATCGATCTATGAATGGCTGTGCAACCATTCATCGATTGTCTAAGGTAGATAACTGTCTTTACCCGACACCGATTAGCCTCGATTGGTAACGGTTTTTCACTACAACTTCACGAAATCATCTTGGAGCCAGCTACTAGTGCGCATATGATGTATTACACATACATATCACATAATTCTGATAACTTCTCATTCCATTATCGAAATTTATCAGAAGGACTATTTGTTTTAATGATTGAATTCTAAAGTTAAATTCAAGTTTTTAATTGACAAGAATTACGAAACAGAGATGGATGATGGTTATCAACTCTTCTTTTAATGTTTGTGACTTAATGGCAATGTTGAGGTAATCCATACACGATATACATATATCAATAAGAGAGACTGATCCATTGAATTATAATGTGTAATAAGATAAAGAATACCAGTAGATAAAAAAAATAAACAGTATTGTATCTAAAAATAAGTTACAATAAATTCTAGGGCGTTTGAATCCCTTGAGCGGGATTGTGAATGCACACTACTGAGGAGTCTCATACTAGGACGAAACAGCCGTTTAGTGCTTTCAGGTTTTCTCTAATGGTCTAGCATTCATTGAATCATGAATTTAACTATTAAATTACTGCAATCTCCACAATAACCCCCTTTCTGATAAAATTCTAATGTACTACAAATTAGTTGTCAATGAATGTAAACTGAAAACTTTTAAATGAGTCTTGTAATTTTTGATTATTAGAATAAATGATGAAAGACTGATATCTACCTCAGTAGAATTGGAAGATAGTCATTCAATTTCGTGAATTGGTTGATGTTAAACATTAACATCATTGACTGCCGGTTCAGTGGTCTAGAGTTTAAACGTTCGCTCATCAGTCAGTCAGTCAGCTGCAACGTAGTACCAGGCACGTATATGCATCGGTCCAAGTTGTCATACCGCATTAGCACATGAGACCAAACGTCTTGGGTTCGAGTCCCTTATACGGAATCATAGGCATGCACTGCTGAGAAGTCTTACAATAGAACGAAAAAACCATCCAATGTAAAAATTGACTTTTGGAGTTGATTTGTATAGATATTTATGGAGATAGTAACATTTTCTCCTGATAGAAGGATTAGATGATGGAATACAGATCATATTTACTAAACTAATAGAAATCCTGAACAACAGTTTCAAGCCTTAATATTTGCATATTAAGGTTTAATAATACTTGAACATTTGATGATAGTTTCAATGGGCTAGAAAGGCGTTCAGTTGTCGTAAAAGATCTCCTTCAAATCTTTTGAATTAACTGACCGATTCAGAAAATATTAACACAATGTCAAATCAAGGCCAAAGAACACATTACGTCGGGAAATAGAAGCGGATATGAAAATGATGAATAAGAACTGGAAAGAGCTGGAAAGGATTGCCCAGGATAGAGTTGAATAGAGAATGCTGGTGAGCGGCCTATGCTCCTTTGCGAGGAGTAACAGATGTAAGTGAAGTGAGTGTCAAGTCATGCATAGTAGAAAGTAACCGAAACTAATTCAATATATGAACTAAGAATTCTCTTCCATCATTTAAAAGTTTTATAATGAAAATATTACATTTGATGATAATGAATAGGTTGTAATGAAAAGATTTTCTATAAAGTGAACTTTTGAAGTTTCCCTACTGTATTCAACTGATTAGTCTTTGTCAGTATATGGAATTTCCTGAAAGGTATGTATTCTAGATATTATCTACAATCATCATTTCTTATAGAGTACTTGACATACTCACGTTTCTGTTACCTTCTCTACAATCAACCCAGTGGAGTACTCATATGACCGATTTATCTTGAAAAAAAGTAAACAAAATCATCGAGTGCTGTGCCGGATAAATGTTTTAAGTAAACGCTTGATTTGGTTTTCTAAGCTCTTCTAGTAGATTTCAGGCTAAATCTACACTGAGATTTGAACACAAGGGAAAAGTTGAGAAATATAAAAGAAAATGTTTTACTCCAAAAGTTCGTTTATATATAGAAAATTTAGGGTTTACGGAAGGTTCTGGAACATTACTAAACATAGTAGCAGTATAAGTACCTATCATTCAATCAGAAATGTGATATGTAACTTTTCACTTTTTAGATGTTTCTGATAAAACTTCTATTGAATGCTGATTGGATAAGATGCTTCTCAATGTTTATAGATCTTTTTTCTTGGCTTTTTTTTTCGAGGGATTTTCTGGGTCTCTTCAACACATAAGTTATTTAACTTGGTTATCTAACTGAATGCCAGAAACTAGTAAGCAGTCACTATTGAATGTCAGACGTATGGTTACTATTTCAGAAATTTCATCGATTAATTACTGAATAACACACACGCGCTAACGCGCAAGACTGATAGGTTCTGGGTTCGAATCTCCCTGGGGGTGCACTTCTGAGGAGTCCAACAATAGGACGAAGCGGCCGTCCATTACTTCTAGGTTTTCTATGGTGATCTAGCTTCAACTGACTTATGATCCCAATCATTGAAATTACTGAATTTTTATTATAATATTTAAATATGTTGTATACAAAAGAATTATTTCGGTATAAACAAAGTCAATAGCGAATTCATTACTGACATCTTAAATGAGAAATAAGCCTGATCATAAGATTTATCAACTTCTACACCTAATTCAATCAATCAGTCTTGTTTATGGCTACGAAAAGATTGGAAAGGTGTAGAAGATTTGTTGCTCAGATGAATAATTTCGATGGAGTTCTGTTCTCTGAGCTGGATGGTTTGGCCGTGAAGTTGTCATTATTTTTCTGAACGACATCATCAGCACAAACTTTAGGTGAGAAGTCTATCAAACCATCCAGCTTAGAGAAGAATACTTCATTAAAAATACGAAAAACATTGTTTAAGATAATGTAACAACAATATCATTGTGTTAATGAATGTTTATTGGTCAAGTTATCATTGATTAAAGTCGATAATACCTTATAACGTAATGTATTCACAATTGATTGATCACTGGGTGGTGACCAATGTCAGACGTGTCTAGTCCTTATTATTAGTGCAAATCGAATGTTATCGATCATGTTGCAATGTGGCCACCAGTCTAGGTGACTCGACACTGTGGGCACTATTGTAAGATTAGATGGTGGTTGGAGGTGGTAACGTCTCTGACTATGAAGCTGGGTGACACGAGATCAAATGCGTCAGGGAGCACCAGTTCCCTCAAAGATTACAGGTACACCTTTCTGACGAGTGCCAAGTAGCACGAAACCCGTGTCCAGGGTTTCCTGTTGACTACCTCCAACCACCATCTAACGTAATGTATGTTTGGCATTATAGTTAGAGTAAGCAGTGATTCATCAACTAAACTAACTATTTGATCTGTGATCTACATTTTTCAATCCAGTTCTATACAAATGAAACAATTCGTTAAATGGCTTTTACAGTCACGCTAATCCTTACCGATGATGGTGATTACCAGGTGTATTCTACTGAAATGATTAAGAAGTTCTTGTTTATTAGTATTATGATCTATGATAATGAATGTGTTGTTGTCAATGTTTCGGCAGTAAAGATCTGGTTAAAGGGGGTCCATTTTCTAATCTTGTTACTGAGTAGTCGACTAAAATGAGGTCTGTGACTTATAACTATTCCATCATCTTGTTTATAATAAGTATTACGGAAAACAAAAGGGATGTTCAAAGTATATCTTAGCAATAATTCTTTCAGATTATCCCTGAGGAAGCCAATAATGATTTGCTTCTCCTATATTTACTTGTACATAAATTGAATCGTTTCAACTAGTGGTACTTCGGTGAACAGAGAGATATGATATCTAATGAGATCATGTTTTCTATTAACATTAATGTCTTTTAGTTTGGATATACGGTCGAAAACATCTATTACGATCATTCTTATAATTGATTTGAGCGGAGGCTCTACGATTCAATCTAAACACTTTGTAATATTGTAATATAAACAATTGTACATCTCTAAAAGTGAGTGAAGAGGATGACTTGGCTTATGAACTCTGGGTAAATCGTACAATGATGGTGTATTCATTCTAATCAGTTTAATTCATGAACGTTACACAAATTTATCTTGTTCTAATTCACTCCTACAAAAGAATTTTAAAATTCAGTTATAGAGTAAAATACTTGCTACTTACTTACTTACTTACTTACTTACTTACTGATAGGCAATATCTAAGCCGTGCGTACAGGATGCACATATACCAACAAGAAACTGAACAATTACAGTCCTAAATAATAAAAGGGATGATACAAGTAACAAAACACCATATGAATATCTTTCTAGCATCATTGAGTTTTATTTCAACTATCTTTCATCAAATGAATAATCATATTTTATCAACTGAGCTCTACTCACTATATTCCTATTCATGTTTACTCATAATGTAATCACTTGTTTCTAGCCGTTTGAATTGTTGTCACAATCAATGTGGTAGAATGTTCTTTCATCACATCAGGTATATGTATTTACAATAGTCAGTCTATTCAATTTATTTTTATCCTTGTCTTCAATGTAACTTCCAACCAAACCCTTACATGTAAGTCATTTAAACCAATTATGTAATTATGGTTTTAAACATCACAGGCTGTAAGCAGTTGACGAGGACTAAATGAAATAAAATGAATTCATGCTATTCTGTTAGAATCTTTGTTCTTGCACTTTTCGAAATGATAAAGGGAACTAGGTGTGTGAGATTATCAGAAAGTGGAGTTTTTGGATATCATGGTAATTTAATAGTTGAATTTATAAGTTAGTTGAAGCAAAATCACTCTGGAAAATCTGGAATTACTGGACAGCCGTTTTGTCCTAATATGGGATCCGTCAGTGGTACACATCCACGATCCCTCCTCGCGAGGTTCGAACCCAGGTTCTATCGTTCTCGTGCGTTAACACTTAAACTCCAGACCATCGAGTCGGTCGGCGTACAATGATGTTCATGTCTAACTTCAACCAAGCCACGAAATTGCTCCACCGCTCACCATCCATGTGGGATTCGAACCGAGGACCTAAAAGCACTGAATTGCTCAGTGACATACTTTAAAATGATAAACTCTATCCTAAGAATGTCTAATCCATACTAGTTTGTGGTATTAAGAAATTTTTCTCGCGCGCGAGACTGATATGTTTCGGAGTTCAAATCTCCCGGAGGGCGAGATCATTGATGCACACTGCTGAGGACTCTCATACTAGGACGAAACGGCCATTTAGTGATTCCAGGTTTTCCATGGTAATCTAGCTTCAGCTGACTCATGATTTCAACTATTGAGAATATTTAGATGTTCGTATTTTCACAAACTGATCAATTATATGACCTATCAATCATTTAACTACCTATACAAACTTGAACTTTATGTCAATTCTAAATATTATACTACTTATTTACAATATATATATATACATATATATATATATATATCATTAAATGTCAATTATAAGTACAAACATTTGTTTTAGCCGCCAATTATGATGAATGTCATTTATTTATTCACCAAAAAAGTGATCTACACTAAACGAGGATACATCAGGAATTCAATTTTCTACTAATCTACACCTCCACGTTATCCATGATGGTCTAGCTTCAATGGACTCATGATTTCGACTATTGAAATTAATCTATACTTCAATAATAGATTACAATTGATTGAAATTAGACATGAACACCACTGGATGTCGACGGGCTCAGTGGTCTAAAAGTTAATCGTTTGCTCGTTCGCGAAACCGTTAGGTCATCGGTTTGAATCTTCCATGAATGTGTACTGTTGAAGAGTTTCATACTAGGACGAAATGGTCATTCAATGCTACTAAGTTTTCAATAGTGATCTAGTTTTAATTAACTCATGAAGCTAACTATTACATAATGAACGTTTTATATGGTAAAAATCATTTCGTAAGAGTACTACAAATAATATAATTAATCCACAATGAACTTTTATTTATCTATATTGGCTAATAACATATTGATGGATTCGATGAAAGAGTGCAATGAATAACAATTATTTATCAATAATCTACTATGATAATGTATTCTACTTATATTGATAGATATAAGTAGTATGTATCACCCATCGAAAATGAAATGCTTAAAAGTAGAGAATTAAGAAAATCGAAAGAAATCGAATAAGAACAGAAACTAATTGATATGGTAACAAAGCGATAATGTAGTTAGTCTTGGACAATTGATTAACATTTTGCAAATCAATTATTTACCATATGGTTCTTAGATTTTATTAAGATATTCGCGTGACTATCGTAACCAATGGTTAGAGACTCTTGTTGACATGGCTCAGAATCGATCACAACGGTGTCGGTGTATACACTCTTTGTCTTTCTTTAAACTAAGACATGAAAATCTCTTCGTATTTTTCTTTCTACGTACTAAATCTTTCTTCCAGTACTACCTCCTTATATGCAATCTTTCTTCTATATATTACCACCACTGAATTAACTACTATGAATCCGGTGTTCATTTTGTTGTGCTAATGCGGTATGGCAACTTGAACCGATGCATATACGTGCCTGGTCCTACGTTGCAGCTGACTGACTAAGATATTGTGTGATTTTGTATGCAAATGTAGTTGATTAGTCCTCCCCCTCCCCCATTTGTGTTGTCATTCACAACAGAACCCGTAAGTTGTACAGTAAAAGTATTTGTATTCCTTTATAGATTAATATAACCTATAAAACCTAAGTAGCATGAATTATGATAGTGCTCAAAGACTTAACTATACGGAAGTGTAAACTTAGCTATCTATGTTTTCTCATACACATGAACAAATGTAGATGAAGACAATCAGTATTACATCAGCCTCTGCATCAGTGGGCCTCAACATATACAAAGGAAGAAAGCAAGATCCCCAAATATTACACGGAACTTAAACTTGGAGAAATACCACAACAATCATCAAGAAGGTACAACTACTTATAAATGGTTGTCTATGCAAGACACTCAATATCCATCGGCAACAGCCTACTATGGGAAAGGACAAACGAATGTCCAGATGAAGTAAAAGTTAGGAAAAGATGTTGGAAGCCATTAGCACATATATTGCGGAAATCATCATACTGCATCACGAGGCAATCTCTAACTTGGAATCTTGAATAGAAACGGAAAAGAGGAAGTTCGAATAACACACTGCGTCGGAAATTGTAATTAGACATGAAACAGATGAATATTGACTAAGAACAACTGGAAAGAATCCCTTAGGACAGGGTCGGATGGAGAATGCTGATGAGAGGCCTGTGCTCCTCCATGAGGTGTAAATAAGTAAGTAAGTTTCGTATCAACTACGAAATACATTTTGTCGGTCTGTTAAACCTTTCGTCATTTTTCTTGTTTAGCTTATCAGTTAACCCGAATGTATAAACCTTAATTGACCGTACGAGAACTTAAAGATTATGGAATAAATGAGATTGATATTCTATGAACTGAAATGGTATTCTATACCATAGATTTACATCAGTCTTAATTATTACCGATTTTTCTTTCTTCTCCTTCTTCTTCCTTTATGGAATCACTTTTTTTATCAGATCAAGAAAATATCCTCTATGATAATTCAGATCATGAATAAAAGGGTTTTGTCTTCTTGAATATACTTTATAAAAGGAGTATAAGTAAAACTATAATTTCTAAAGAAATCAATGAAATTTTCGACTCGAAACTCATTCACATTCATATTACTTACTTACTTATGCCTGATACTCCCAATGGAGGAGCATAGGCCACCGACCAGCATTCTTCAATCCACTCTCTCCTGAATCTTCCTTTCCAGTTCTATCCAATTCTTATTCATTTTTTTAAATGTTTGTCTCCATTTCTCGGTGTTATATATATTCTTTGATCTTCCTCTCCTCCTTCCGCCTTGAGGATTCCATGTGAGGGCTTGTCTCGTGACGCAGTTCGGTGCTTTCCTCAATGTGTGTCCTATCCACTTCCAGCGCTTCTTCCTGATTTCTTCCTCCACTGAAAACTGGTTTGTTCTCTTCCACAATAGGTTGTTGCTGATAGTGTCTGGTCAACGGATCTGAAATATTTTGCGTAGATAACTGTTAAGAAACATTTGTATCTTCTGGATGATGACTTTCCTAGTTCTCCATGTTTCTGCCTCATACAGCAGATCTGTCTTGACATTTGTATTGAAAATCCTGACCTTGGTGTTGGTTGCCAATTGTTTATAACATTATTGTTCTTTTTTACACAAACTATTCATCTACGAAAGCTATTTTCCATGTAACTGCGAATGACCGGCGCCTTTAACCAGGTTGGTGGACATGGAGAGTGCCCCTAGAGGAGTTACAAAACTCTAATTCCAAAACAGTGGTGCACATGGGCTCCAGTATCCTGAAGGAACAAATGGCGTATGAACCAATCGTTGGTCATCGACAACCATGGGACTGCATCTCCTTACGATGATCCACTGCCTTGTGGATCAGACGTTCAGATCGAAGGCTCCGGGTGTGGACTTCTAAGAAAACCACCTGCTGCGGTTTGGGCACCCGAGCTGTATCACAGCCCTCACACATATCCAATGAGATCTGTGTGGCGCATATGTATCTGGTGCCCCCCCCTTGTGCCAATATCTATACGTTCAAATAAATAAAACTGTAATCTGCCTTAAAATTCGTTAAAGTTGTATTTCATTCACTTTTGTGTATTCTTTACTCTTATCGAAATCGCTCCTATTTACATTTGAATTACATGTTACTGTGATTATGTAATCACCGTTAAAAGTATAGAAAAGCCATACGTTTTCCAATGATAAAGTATATTGATTACAATGGTGTTAATAAGGTCAACTCTTGTAATAAAAAAAAAAAGTAACAGTAATTTAAGACAAGAATGGTGTCATCATATACAGATCCATCATAAAGAATAACCTAATGATTCATTTATAATGTTATTCATAATAGTACATTAATGAAACAATAGTTAAAAGATACAAGAGATATACTTTCATTCAACAATACATTTCTTTATAAAGTTACTAATCACATTGATATATATGAATGATTTCCAAGATTGCTCAGTTGAATGACATATTTTATTCATTAAAAGCTTATTTAGTCAGTCAATCAGTCGATTAATCAATCAATCAATCAATCAGTCAGTTAGCAACAATATAAGACTAGGCATATCAATCCAACGGTTCATGTTGTCATATGAAAAGCTTATTGATTTTGTTTAAAGTTTATAATGATAATCAATTTAATGATTATTTAATGAATATACTTAATAATTGATGATAGGGAACAATAAACTAAATGCTGGTTTCAATATGAACTTATAAACAACTATCCTACAGCGTAGTATATGATGACCTTAATACATTGTAATCAATGTTAATACTCAAATGATTCATTCATTCATTCAGTGGTAACCTAGATATTGTGCGTATTTATTCATTGATAGAGTGCAGTGATCTAGGGTATAGAATATTAAGTGCAAACTGTGATTCCTATCTATCTATCTATCTATCTATCTATCTATCTATCTATCTATCTATCTATCTATCTATCTATCTATCTATCTATCTATCTATCTATCTATCTATCTATCTATCTATCTATCTATCTATCTATCTATCTATCTATCTATCTATCTATCTATCTATCTATCTATCTATCTATCTATCTATCTATCTATCTATCTATCTATCTATCTATCTATCTATTTATCCTACTTTATGGCTGTAAAACATGGCCGGTAAGAGTAAAGGATATTTGTAGGTTACTGGTATTCGACCATAGATGTCTTCCAAACATTACTCGTATATCTTGGGACCACCGAGTAAGTAATGCACTTGTTAGGAAACGGGTACTAGGTAAGGATAGAAAATCGATTGATGGAGTAGTGAAACTTCATCATTTGAGATGGTTGGGACACCTGTTACGTATGCCCAACCTCCGACTGCCACGACGTGCGATGTTTTCTGGTGTAGGAGTTGGTTGGATGAAAGGTAGGGGTGGCCAAACCAAAACATGGCACAAATTCATGAAGTCACTGACAAGTGGACTGAGCCATGTTGGTAGGTGTAGACTACCTGATTGGGGACCGCGAGATGATAACAACCGATGGTTAGAGACCTTGAATGACATGGCTCAAAATCGTTTGCAATGGCGCAGGTGTATCCACTCTTTATGTTCTCTCAAATTCTAATCTTCCGAATTCTTCATGTCCTTTGTTTTCTTTCCAAATCTATTCCACTGGACTAGGGAGAAATCGTGACCAGTGGAGTTTAACCGTGTCGAGTGTGAAATAGCTACCCACCGCACGTAATGGAAGATGATTGCTCAATATCGTGAATCGGTTGAAGTTAGATATTAACACCGTTGGATGCTAGCTCAGAAGTCTAGGGTTTAGGCGTTCGTGCGAAACCGGAGGTCCTGTGTTTGAGTCCCGAGAGCAAGATCGTGGATGAGCATTACTGAGGCATCCCGTATTATGACGAAACGGCTGTCCAGTGCTTCCAGGTTTTCAATGATGGTCCAACATTGATCGATCCATGATCTTTATGAAAATGTCTATGTTTCATACCCGTTTAAGTGATTCATGTGATGTGAAGGAAAATAAAATTATGAGAGGTATTATAGTTTTGTGATACTGCCAGTGACTCATGAAAATAGTGGATCTTAATGATTTCAAGTAGGAAAATGATACGACAACGACTCTTGGTGCTAACGTTTTAGTCAATTCCTATAACCCCAGATCGCTTATACACTTCAGCTCAAACAACAGAGAAAAGACAAAAAATCTGAACAAGAACTTTATTACAAGATTAGTAATGTAGAAAAGGTATCTGCCTCAGTACAATGGAAGATGATCGCGCAATTTCGTGGATTCATTGATATTAGACACCAACACCATTGGATAATGGCTGGCTCAGTGGTCTGGGGGTTAAGCGTTCGCACGCAAGACTGAAGGCCCTGGGTTGGAATCCCGCGAGCGGGATCGTGGATGCGCACTGCTGAGGAGTCCCATAACAGGACAAAACGGCCGTTTAGTGCTTCCAGGTTTTCCATGGTGGTCTAACATGAATCGGTTCATGATCTCAATCAAAAAACAAGTATGTTTACAAATTCATGTGATCTTAGTTTTCTCGAGACTTCTCGAAACGTATTAAATATGGTAGCAATAAAGCTATTGATCCAACCAAAGTGTGACACGTAACCTGTCGTTTTTGAAGATGTTTATAAGAAGCTTTCATTCAATGATCATAAAGTAAAATGTTTCCAGGCTTATCTAGGGTCTCTATAGAATTTGATGATGGATATAGTTGAACTCTATAACAGAAAAAAAAACGGATGGTGTTAATGAGACAAAATAGAGCACAAATAATATAGTGTTGTAGCGTGGAGTCAGGTCGCGATTGACAATGAACACCGCTACAAGACTACGTGCCAATTAACCGATAAGATCCCCGTAGGCCAATATCAGAAAACAGATGATGGCTGTAGTCGATATGTATTTGTTGGCGATCTCGTGGTTACTGAGAGTAACCGAATTCGTACAAGTTCAAAGTCAACGGTAGAGTAAGTGTACTGGCAGTTATTAGCATAGTTAAACAAACGAGCACAGTAAAACAATCACTGGTACAATTGGTTATAATAATAATTATTTTCATTGAACCAATCGCGTTCTGTTGACAAAAGTAGGTCACTACAGTGTGTACTTAAAAAATAGGTTAACTCATATTTCGGTGAGACTATAATTTATGGATGCACTAATCAGATATAAAATAACACGTCTCAGATTTTGGCGCGAAATTCACTCATTCATTTGACTCAATAGAGTTTTAGCATTATAGTTGATGTCAGTTCGTGATGAAAATTGCAAATCTAATTCTTAACCTTAACCATCAACTGTAAATCATAATTGTAATCCTTCACATTAGTTTATAATCATCATTTGGTCCTGATTATTAGGTGGACACTTTGAATGTCACTTTAGGGTTACTCAAAGATTGTCTATAAATTATAGGTCTCACTTATATTTCTATTATGTAACATTGATTTTATAGCTTGGATACTGTGAAAAATGTTTGAACCGAATCACAATTGATACATTCAGATGTTAAATATAACTATCATCACAATGAAACTGAAGTATTTCCAAGACTATAGTTCATGAATGAAAACAAAATTAAAAGGGATTTCATTGTTAGATATTTGAATCAGATTAAAAGATAGTCATAAAATTTTGTGAATGTTGACATTATAATTTAACGCTGGATCATACAGTCATTGTACAAATACTATAAGTGTTATTCAATTCCTCAAACACAGTAAGATGAAACAGCATTGGTGTTTGAGTTCGAAGTCGTTTGTTGAAAATTAACTTAGTCTATCTGAATGAATGTTATTAACAAGTCTTGCTAATTGAACGCTAGATTCGGTTCCCAAAACTCTTCCTTCTAGTAAACCCTTAGATTAGATCTACACAGCGAATTGAACATGAGAGAAGAGTCGAGAAATATGAAAGAAACGCTTTACTCCAAGATTTATTTATCTATAGAAAATCTAGGTTATTTATCGTATTTTAGATGACCTGCGATTTCCGGAAAGTTCTGGAATATTACTAAACATAGAAGCAGTATAAGTACCTATCATCCACTTTCTAGATGTTTCTGATAAAACTTCTATTGAATACTGATTAGATAAGATGTTTCTCAACGTTTTCAGAGTTTTTGTTGGCTTTTTCTTTGAAGAGTTTTCTAGATTTTCCCAACAGTTATTAATTCAACTCTCAGTATCTTTAAATTATTTGTCATCCTTTTGATTTTATAAAAGCTATAACAACAAGATCTTTTGTTTCACATGTTTAAACTGATATCCAATAAACCGATCAAAGTTAGAAAAAAATGATCACGAAGTGTTTCAAGATTACATGGAAGATAGAACGTGAATTTTGAATGGGCACTGTTAATGGATTGTTTATCGTGTTAAGGAACAGTTCTAGGATGCCGTTTCCTCATAACATTTAGACATATGTACATCTACTGTATCATTTGACGAACTGAAAACTCAATACATTTTCTTCGTATTTATACTCTTCTTTCTAGGAATTATCCATATAATATTTATTTACTTATTATCAAAATAGTTGAATAAACCATATTTTATAAATATCTGATATGTCTTGAACCGATGAAGAAAATTTGTACCTCAGGTGGATGATTTAGATGGAGTTTTATTTGATGAGCTGGATGATTCGATCGTGGAATTTATCTGAAGTTTTGTGCTGCTGATAATGTCGTACAGAAGAACGATGAAAACTCAACGATCAAACCATTAAGCTCAAAGAACAAAACTCCATCAAAATGTCTTGAACATTCTGTTTTGAAATAGCTTTAGTGAAACTGTATACATCACGTGATGTAGATAACAATAATGCACTTATTTCAACTAGGGTAGCGGATACGGAATAGTATATACACTTATGATTTGGAATTAATCACATTGACACAATGGGGACTAGAGTTGTATGATAATAATAGTGCTTATTCTTTAATTGATATTGTTTACTTATATCTTCTGACTGATGTTTAGGACTGTGATTGATGAGTCTCTTATTAGAATATGTGCATACCGTATATATTGCCTGGATATTGCTAGCCACTATCCATATTTGCTTATAATGCTTGTGAATTAAAGCAAAATAAAAACAATACGCACAGTCTGCTCATATGCCAATAAGAGGCTGAGCAATTGCAATTTTTATCATCAATCAGAAGATTCAGGTAAACAATACCACGTGAATTTAAGCTTCACTCCATTACACAAGCAAGTAACTATCAGGACTCAATAGCTAAATGGCTAACGCAATGGCATTTGAAACGAACGGTACTGGGTTCGAGTCACCGAATAAACATCAACTGTAAGATGCAGGTACATCCAGTTGACGAGTTTCAAATAGAACCATAAATACATCCTGTATTCCACTGCTAACCACTATCCATCTTTGCTTATGATGCTTATTATTGTTAGTAGTATTCGTATCAGTACATCAAAAATAGATATTTTTTAGCATTTAGTATTGGTCATTATAAGAGGTACAAATACAACTGACAAATGACTAATTCAATAATCAAGTATTTACTTCGTACTTTATGAATTCATGACATGTCTAGACTTGTTGCCAAAGAAAACCAGTCATAATATTCTTTGTTATTTTCAACTTGTTTAAATCCATCAATTACAACATTTCAATGTAATGTAAAAGATATTTAGTTGAATGAATTGATTGGTTGATTGTAACAGACTAAGGCAAACAAGAGAAACTATCATTTATGAATGAACCAATCACGTTTAAGATAGTAGATCTTGAATTTTAGCGCGAAATTCATTCATTCATTTGGCTGAATGCCATTTTAACATTATAGTTGATGTTAGTTCATGATAAAAACATCAAATTTAATTCATCACTATAACATTTCACTGTAAATCGTAATCCTAATCCCTCACATTCATATATAACCCTTATTTAATCCTGGTAAAGAAGTGAACATTCCAAGGTCATTTTAGAGTTGCTCAAAGGTTGTCTATAAATTATAGTCTTACCAGTGAAATGGTAATTTACAATGAACTTCTATACAATTTATATATTCAGTTTACTCATGAAGTGAGAAAAATTCATTTCAGGTACTCATTTATTAAGTAATAGATGTTATTGTATCCATATTATTAAAATTTATAATGTTTCATTTGTAGTGTGGCGTCGGGTCGCGTTTGACTATGATCACCACTACAAGAAGATTGCGTATCGGACATCAGAAGGCTGTTGGAGATTGTAGCCAAACATATTTGTTGGTGATCTCGTGGTATCCAAAGAATACTGAGATCGTGCTAAAAGAGGATTCATTCAGCAAACGCAAGCGCGTACAAGGTCACAACCAACGGAAGGAAGAATATCTTTGGTACAATTAAACAAACAAGTACAGTAAAACAATCACTGGTACAATTGGTTATAATAATAGTAATTGTTTCCATTACACCAATCAACTCCGCCTGTAGCTCTTCTAGAGTTATTACCGGTCCCAAGCCCTGGTAAAGGAGGAGGGTTGGGCACGGGGTTAACGTCCCCATCTCGTCGAAAACTAACTCGCTAAAAAAACGCTAACCAGAAAAAATAACTCAAACCATTTAAACTCTGCCCTGGGAGTTAGAAGGTCTTCATTTAGAAGAAATATGGCGCCTCATAGTGAAAGTTGATTTCCTTTGGACGCCATGAGGCCGATGCCCCCTCTAACAACCAGAGCAACAATTTTTACAGGTACATGGAACTTACGGACAATGTGTGAGACCGGGAGGACCAGTCAAATAGCAACGGAAATGAGGAGATACAACTTGGCAGTACTGGGAATCAGAGAAACCCATTGAACTCAAGCTGGACATCAATCTGTGTGCATTCAACAAATTGGTCATAGACGGCACAATATTTCCACACAAACGTATACACAAAGCTACATGGATCTCGCCGGACCTGTGAAAATTACAGAGGCATTACACTACTGTCAATACCAGGAAAAGTCTTCAACAGAGTGTTACTGAACAGGATGAAAGATGCAGTAGACGCTCAACTTCAAGATCAACAAGCTGGATTCCGTAAGGACTGGTCGTGCACAGACCAAATTGCGACACTACGGATCATCGTCGAACAATCAATTGAGTGAAACCCATCACTGTACATCAACTTCATTGATTATGAGAAGGTATTTGACAGTGTAGATAGGAGAACGTTATGGAAACTTCTTCGACACTGCGGAGTTCCTGAGAAGATTGTCAACATTATCTGGAACTCATACGACGGACTGCAGTGCAAAGTAGTGCATGGAGGACAGCTGACAGATGCATTCCAAGTAAGGACCGGAGTCAGACAAGACTGTCTACTCTCGATATTTGGGGGAAAACGTGGCATACAATGGACAGCTCAGAACCAATTAGACGATTTGGACTTCGCAGATGACCTAGCCCTCTTATCGCATACACACGAACAAACGTAAATAAAGACAGCCAGCATAGCAGCAGTCTCTGCGTCAGTAGGCCTCAACATACACAAACGGAAAACCGAGGTGCTCAAATTCAACACGGAGAACAGCAATCCAATCACTCTTGATGGCGAAACTCTGGAAGATATGGAATCGTTCACATAACTGGGAAGCATTGTCGATAAACAAGGAGGTTCAGATGCAGACGTAAAGGCTAGGATTGACAAAGCAAGGACATCATTCCTTCAATTGAAGAATATATGGAACTCAAAGCAACTTTCAAACAATACCAAAGTCAGAATCTTCAATACGAATGTCAAGGCAGTTCTATTGCACGGAGCTGAAACGTGGAGGACTACAATAACCATCATCAAGAAGGTACAGGTGTTTATCAACAGCTGTCTACGCAAGATACTCAACATCCATTGACTGGATAGCATCAGCAACAGCCTTTTGTGGGAGAGAACCAACCAGCTTCCCGCGGAAGAGGAAATTAGGAAAAGACAATGGAAATGGATAGAACATACAATGAGGAAATCATCAAACTGCATTACTAGACAAGCGCTAATTTGGAATCCTGAAGGGAAGCGGAAAAGTGGAAGGCCAAAGAACACATTAAATCGGGTAATGCAAGCGGATATGAAAAGGATGAATAAGAACTGAAAAGAGGTGGAAAGGATTTCCTAGTACAGAGTTGGATGGAGAATGCTGATGAGCGGCTTATGCTCCTTCGAGAGGAGTAACAGGCGTAAGTAAGTAAGTAATTACACCAATCGCGTTCTGTTGATAATAGTAGATCACTACATATTGAAAGAGTTCACGTTTGCTGTCAGTTCTTTCAAACCAATTTAACATCGATCTATGGAAGACTAGAAGTAGTGTATATTCGTAAAGTGAATTTCGATTATACATAATTCTTATGAAGGCTATAGAGGAAAGCTCATGATGTAATAATATATGTCCTTGATGAAATATCCATATGGTGTCAATGCTTCACCATATATCTATAACTAGTTTAGTTTCTGAAAATGGATGAAATTAACACAATACATTGAATACTTAGTGAACTATTATCAGCTAAACAAACCATTTCACTCATTTTAACACTATTAAACTTTAAATCTATTATTCCATTCACAAGTACTTCATTCAGGAGTCGGTTTTTAGCTTATGACAATCTATTATATAAAGTTATTAAACAAATGTTTGTTCACAAGAGTATTCAGATTAGCTTTGAACAATCGATTGGTTTTTACTAGGTAGTAGTTTTGTGATTTACATTCCCATACTTGACCAGTCATTTATCTAATAAACAGTTCATATTCAGAACAATACTTACACTAGTAGTTTTTTGTCATATTATCTACAAATGGTGTGAGGTCGAAATGTTACTTAACAGATCTAGAGAGTTATGTTTAAGAGACATAATAGAGGAAGATGAGTAAAACATTGAGAAGAGCCTTCTAAAAATGTTTGTCCAGTTCTTTCCAGTTGCTATTCATCCTTTTCATGTCTGCTTCTATTTCCCGACGTAGTATGTTGTTCGTTTTTCTCCAAGATTCCAATTAAGCGCTTGCATCGTGATGCAGTTTGGTGATTTCCCTAATATGCATCCTATCCAATTCCAGTATCTTTTCCTAATTTCCTCTTCAACTAGAGGCTGGTCTATCCTCTCCCCTGGTAGTCTGTTACTGATGGTATCTTATTATGAAGTAGGGAAAAGAATTTACCATAAGTCTTCAAGAACGAACAGTTATGAAAAAAACAGTCTTCATCTGTCTTGCATTTAACAGCGATGAAATTTAAGGTAAAATTGATAAGAGGATTAAAACTGCGTTAAAAAGAATTTTCTTTGAATCCCAACAGTCTCCAGCACACGGTGCTAAATGTCGCTTAAAATAATCAAAATTGATCATTCATGAGAGTAAGTACATAGAAAGAATTAAAATAATGATATTTGCAAGGTTTCTTGAGCATATTCCATTAAAAGAAGTGTTTCAAAGGTAGCGGTAGCTTTGATTAATGAGTTTGTAGTGACCTACTTTTATCAACAGAACGCGATTGCTGTGATGGAAACAATGATTATTATAACTAATTGTACCAGGGATTGTTTTACTGTACTTGTTTGTTTAACTGTAACAAAATACATACATTCTTCCATTGATTGTGACCTTGTATGCGGTTACGTTTGCTCAACGAATCCGCTTGTAGTCTTTAAGCACGATCTCGGTATTCTTTCGATACCACGAGGTCACCAACAAATACATCTCGACTACAGCCATCAACTGCCTTTTGATATTTAGCCTACGAGGGATCTTATCGGTTAACTTGCACGTAGTCTTCTTGTAGTGGTGATCATAACCAACCGTGACACGACGCCACACTACAAGTTATTGAATGGTTCTTTGAATTTTTAAGCATTATACACAGTCCGTTTGCTTATGAGAATGAACAAGAATTGGATGGAAATTGAAAAGAAGACCCAGGACAGAGTGGGTTGGAGAATGCTGGTCGGCGGCCTATGCTCCATTGGGAGTAACAGGCGTAAGTAAGTAAGTAAGTAAGTAAGTAAGTAAGTAAGTAAGTTTGCTTATGAGAATAATTAGGAATTTTGTGTACCCTTCTCTTAAATAATTGAACTCTCTTCACATTTAATTATTAATATGATCAGTTTAAAATATCTCTGTTATACATCATGAGTATTTGGTCTAGTTGATTTTATTTTATTTGAATTATGGATTGTTTGCAATATACAACATTTTATAGTTGAATTCATGAATTATGGATGTTCACTACTGAAGAGTCCTGTACTAGGATGAAACATCCATTCAATAGTTTCAAGTTTACCATGATAGCCTAGCTTTAATCGAATCATGAATTCAACTATAAAAAAACACTACAATATCTACAAAACCCCCTTTCTCATAAAAATTAATCCTTTGTGGTATGCGCTACTGATGTCAATAGATATAAGTAGTATACATTACCAGTCAAAAATAAAATATCTGGTGATAGAAGTTTAAGAAGATTGAAAAAAAGAGAAAGAGAGCAGAGAGTGAATGAATCTTATACGACCTTGGGAAATATTAGTCAATCAAAAAAGTCAGTATTGAGTAAAAATGTTATACAAAACTAAAGAATTAAAGTGGATACATTTCTTTTACAGAGTCGAGGTTAGAACAAGATTCAGAGGTTCTAAAATCGTAATGCATGCAGTAGAGGAAATCATCTATATGGCTTCATTATAGTCGACCTCTGGAGCCATGATACGGTCGCAAAACTTTTTCAGCCTCGATTACATGGTTCCAATATTGTTTGTTTCCACACCGGTTGTTGAGTCCATAAAAAGCCACTTGTAGATAATAATACGATACACATAGCCAAATCTATGTAGGCGCCTGTACGCTCTCCAATCATCCGTATGTATATGTATGTATAGAATCATTTATTTGATTCTATTCGATCAGCCAAGACTAGTGACGATCGTCTCAACACGATCACTGAGTACTAGATGGATAGTGGACGTTTTGAAGAGGCTATCAAAATCAAGAGCTTACAATCTGAAAATTGTATATATGAATATGGTGAATCTAATATTGACATGGTAACATAATTGTGGTGGTGTGATTTTCACTCGTTTGTTTTATTTTGCATTATATAAAAAACATTCGACTGATACCCATTTATGACGTTAATTTACATTGTATTTCAAATATTTGGAGTCATTGTATGATTACTCGATTGTGAAACTAATTTTTCACTCTGATCTATTATATAGTCTCATTTACAACATGAACGTTAACTACCAGATCAAATAGTTTGTATCCTCTTCCTACTGACTTCTGTGTTGTTTCTAAATAGCACGAAACTACATATAACGTGGTTAGATGGTTTGATGCCAATGAAAAGACACGAACAATAAAATGAATCTATTTTGTTATAAGTCTCATTTTTAACGGACTGATCTCGATTCTGAATTATTATTCATTTGTATTCAACCCTTATTCTAAATCATTTGTGGGCATGGGCTTCAAGATCCTGAGGGAATAGATGACTTACGAACCAACTATTGGTCACACGCTACCATGGAACTGCATCTCCTTACGTTCTTCTTAGACTATTTACTATCCACAAACTTATTTCCACCCCAATAGCACGGTGTCAGAAAAGGTCACCTTTCTATAATTGACTCTCTGACCGCTGTAGGCGGATAGACAAACATCCTTGATCGTAGGAAGAAAGTTGAAATCATGTGCCTTGAATTCGCAAGAGCTTTTTATAGAGTTGGCCATGTATGTCTTATCGATAAGCTCAAACGTTTAGGTTACAAATCAACAACAATTGATAAATTTACTATGTATCTAAATAATCGACATTTTAAGGTTGGGGTTGACTTCACTGTCTAGCTATGGAATGTCCTAATGGAGTTTCTCAGAGTTCGATGCCAGGACCTCTACTTAATTTACAAAAACAACCTTCTTCAGAAGGTATCGTCAAACACATTTCTTTTTGCTGATGGTGTGGAGCTGCAGAGAGAGACTTGTAATCAAAAGGATAAATGGTACTTCAGGAGGATCTAAATCTACTTCAAAGTTTGACGAACAACAAACATATTATTAACATCTAGAGATGTTTAGTAGTCCATGTGAGACATGTTGCAGACTACGAATACAAATTAGATGAAAGAGGTATAAGAGTGTGGAACCCTACGATTCAAAGTTTTACGCTAACTGCGACACGAACTCAGTCCGTTGACTTAAATTCAAGCCTTATGAAGAGCATGTCCAATCACTGTACCTTTGGTCATTGAGGTGCAGACTGTAGACATACCTTTTAAGAGTAGTCAAGTAACAAAATTCGCTGCCGGCTGAGCCACTTTGAACGAATTCCCTGGAGTCCTTTATGAGAAAATGTGACAAATTCTTATGGACCAAGGTCAGTACCTCGCCATAACTTACCAATCTTTTCCTCTTTTATATTTAAACATACCTAAGTTTTTACCTGGAAACATCAGTGATCTACCGTCACTAGATACAGAAGCTCGTTAAGCGAAAGCTCCTTCTATTCCACTCGAAACAATTTGAAACCATTTAGACTTTCTCAATGAATCTTTCTTCGAAATATCTGCCAGATTTTCACAGAAGTAATCTGAAAGTAAGTGATAAAGGCGATACATGTCTTCTCCCTATAATGTGAACTCGTTGGCCTAAGTAAACGAACAAGAATGTTGGAGAACATTCGCCTATCTGAGCGTTTATCTAAATGTGAGGTAACAGTTAGCATAGACAATTCAAGAAATCCTGAAATATGCACACTTCATATTATTGTCTAAAATCTGGTAGTAATAGTTCACAGGTTTGTGTAGTTTCAGTGTTTGCCATTGCAGACTGAACAGCAAGCAGCAGTAGATAAATTTCTGTGAGAATGTTTTACATCAGACTGGATTCTTATATTGCTTTGTTATCTACTGGATTAAGTTACTGGATTTGTTGTAGTAATAAGGAAATTTTGACTATTTTATAGGTATTTTTATCTCCAAGTTACCCGAATTCGATTCCATATTAAGTTTCAGGTGATGAGTGTATATACATATTGAACTTGTGCTAACTGATGATTCTTCTGTAATTATCTGCGCGCGTTCGGTTGCGCTCATCTGGTCCTACCTGCCTTAAATTGAGCCATTTTGGGAGTTCTTAGAACAATATTCGAATACTTCTACTTACAATAGGATACTAAACAGTTAATGTAAGGTAATGTAGTTACTTATCACACATTCGTGGTAAGCTAGATCCTACAATAGGTCACGTCACAGACACTAAGCCTTCGCTGTAGGATCAAGAGCGGTATCTACACAAGACATGTAGTCAGCCCAATGAGCACTGGTTAGTCTATTATTAAAAAAGCATAATAAGTCGTCTGAACGTAATGGTTTCAATGAATATTGATCCGAAGCACGTTTCATCACAGCTTTAACACAACTGGTTGTCGTTTATGCTGAGGCATGCAACAGAAGAAATATATGTCATTTTCACAGGGTATTTTTTATCACGAAATCGTGAATCAAGGTTTAACAGAGTGAAATAGAAAACAAATGACCAAATAACTAGATTTTGGTGATAGAGGCGCTGCATAGGTTCAATTATGTCGACAATATATTTAATTCCTAAGTTTTCGACTGCTTAATCAAAACGGCCTTTTTCATAGAAGTAATGTCGAGATTCAATATGTCGTTTTTGGAAGCTAAGAAGCGTAACATTTGGTGGTTTACTGTTCTCTAAGGAATATGGCGTCCAATCCCCTGAGTTCTGTCCTCCGAAGATCTGAGAGGGTTTACTTGAATAACTTGTAGAGGTATATAAATCCCCAAAATAAATAGCTCTGTAAGTTTTCGACATTGGATGCAGACCATATTAGTTGAAGGCGTTTGGTCATGCATCCACATCAGATCACGAGTGGGAACACTGTGCCCAACAACCCCTGCAGTAACTAGCCAGATAAGATCAGACGATCCTCCATAAATTAATAGCCTGTCAAATATATCTTCGAACCTCGCTAGTCACATTAGATCAATCGATCTACGATATATTGATAGCCTATCTCTTGATTTCACTTTGTGGATACGATTCATATTAGATCTTACTGGTTAAAACGTTGTCAAACCCCAAATATCTGTGTCATCTTCAAACTGATTTCTTAGATCATTAAATCCAACTAATAGCAACTTCTGTGGCCAGTTGCAATCTAACCTGATATTTAGGAGACAACAAAGTCAGAAATAAACAAATGTACAATATACATGAGTTTTTCTACGTTGAATTCGTGACAATTGCTCGAATATTAGTCTACTGATTTTTTCATACTTCTGGTAATGATATTATATGCCATTTGTTTTCTATCCCACATGTTTCGATCTTTGATGAGCTAACGGTGACTTCATGTATGCATAGGATATAGTGGTAGACGGAAATGACGTATCAGCCTCGAACGAACATCAAGGCAATTGAAATCCACCACAGTGTAGTGGGTCAGTAAGTTACAGAATTCTCTGTTCTCCAAGCACCATTCTTAGATCTGCTCTTGTGTTGTAGGAAAAGGATCTTGGTTATGAGAAGGCAAAGTTTCTTTTTTGACATCACGGAGACTTAGAATATGATGAGTTCCTCATAATAAAATGTAAGTTTGTGTAAAGCACTAGGAGCAGTTCTCAGTCCATTGAGAACTACAGTTAGTGTTCAGTCTCTTTTTAGAATAATCAGGGGACGCTTAAGCTGCTGCTTCTGGCAGTGAATTTCACAGCTTTCGGAATCTGTTTAAGATAAATCTCACTCAGGCTGTATGGTGACTCGCGTTAATCTTTATAGTAACTGCCTCATAGCCGTAGTCATGTGTCTTCGGAATATGTGAGTAGAGTATATCCCTTATCATAAATGACTTTTTATTTTATTTCCAAACCCTAACGTAGAAGGACAATATCATCCACAAAATGCTGGGATAGAACAAGGCTTTCCGTGACTAAAATCTTAACTTTGCACAGGGAAATATTTTCAAAACTTTGAGGGTTGGTCTACTCGAAGATCTTGAAAAGAAAACCATAATTGTTTATGCTTTATAAAGTTAAACAGACGTTTAAAAAGCAAGACGAAACTTGCAACACAGATTGAGTTATTCTAATTTGATGAACACAGATTCTTTCGATGTCTTGTTTAAATCAATAATCATTCAAGGCGTAGCTATGATTATTAATGGCGCTTCTTGAAATATATCGTTGTCCAGTGTTGCGAGAAATACACTTTCCATTTTTTCACATTGGGACAGCATTTCAACTAATCATAACTATATCTTCTCTTATAGTTCCTTTCTTTATATGCTATCGTTCAGGCGGTAAGTCGTCAAAAATTATTAAGGTGACTTAGTGAAAGAAACTATAACTTGTATGTATATATGTATATATATGTATGTATACACTATATACTATTCCATCCGTTGAACTCAGTTATTAATGGACTGATAGATCCACTCAATTAGTTTTTTGTGTTCATGTCTTAGATTTTCACATCGTTTTACGTACATTTGTCTTCTCTTGAACCAAATTGGAAATAAATATGCCACAGATTTTCGGGTTTTGACAAGGCTTTTGTCCGTAACACGTTTACAAACGAAAGATTCCAACCCATCAGAAAAAAGTCAAGAATAAAGAAGTTCAAAAACATTTTTGACTTAAGCCGATAGTAGTTTGGATGTATGCGTAGGACAGAGTGTTCTCTCGTGATCTGGTGTGGATCTGTGACTGATCTCCTCTAGCTAGAATGTGTCTAGTTAAATTAACGAGGTCAGCATCATTGTAGACGGCTTAATTATTTGTCCCTGGGATTTATACACAGCTACAGGCATTACTATTCCGTTTATTGAGTATTTATATAAACTATCTTGTCAACTGATTTGCATTACTACACTTTCTTGACTTTGTTTCAAATGATGATCTATTCGCCAAATCACCTGGTTTGTCTAAGTCTTTCTGTAATCCTGTCTTATAAACTACGTTCTATATCAATTTTCAAATTTTAGTATCATCAGCAAAAATATAACAGATAACTTTGCAACACTTTGTAAATCACTTGCATAATTTTAAAAAATGAAAGGGTCTTAGGATTTTTTTTGAGAAATTCATAATAATTAGAAGTATTCGAATTATTGCATCAACTAGGGATTCCTGGAACAGTGCAAATTAAGCCAAATAGAACTAGGTTAGCACATGGTATTTAGAATTCAAAATCAACCAAGAATTGAGTACAAAACAATCGTTAGTGTACACAAACACAACAGAATTCCACTCTTCAAAAGTTCTAATGATAATAAAGCATTGTTTACTCTAAACCATTGCCTTATGTCACTGAGGAAGTTAGTTATCTAATCTTTAATTTTATAAGTGATTCCAAAGTTTCACAATATTAAATTGAGACCAAGGTGAGTAAATTCATTGAAGTCTTTAGTTAGATCTACAAAAACTACATCTACTGGAATTGTGTTAACAATTTCGGAGTTGAATACATTTAGACTTGATCATATTCAATGATAAAAAAAATCTGCTTACTTTGAGATAAATATTTCATTCATTAATCTTGTTTAAATTAATTGATACCACTTTGGATGGTGTGGTTATTTTTTACTGCACCGCTTTCTGAATTGTTGTTCTGGATAATCGCCGATTATATGCATGATATTCAGTGTCTTTGAGTTCTGTATGCTATCTCTCTATAGACACCTATTTGACTAGACAAATCAACTTGTTAGTGTAAGAGTAAGTGATCATTTTAGCGTTGCACATGATTGCCTCAAAACATCATTTAAGTGGAATCAATAATAAATAATTCATCGAGCGTGACTTTAAGTTCGCGTCAAATGGTACCACGGCTACTATAGACTTATTGAGTTTATTATGCACAGGCATTTTGTCGGGTAAATTATTCACAACATCACAGGGTTATGAAATTAATTTTTGGAAATATTTCCGTATTCCTTTAAACAAATACCTTAGATTCAACTTTAGACTTGTCTGTTGATGAGAAAAGTATTCCCAATGTAGGTGATAGTAGTCGCATCTATCATTTTTTAGAAGTAACAAAAATTCGGACAAAAATATAACTATTTTTGCTAGTCAGTCACAGTCAACATGTATATATGTATATATATACATCAGCTCCAGTTGTCACAATACACCAGCATAGTATGAAGGAATGATCAATATACATCATAGAAACACAGAATAATTAATGATACCACTAATGACAAGAAATATGAGATCTTACAAAATAAAGTTCAAAAAGAAAAGATAAATTTGAGGAGTAAAAAAACAAAACAAACAAACGAAATAATATCATATTCAAAAACTTTAGCAAAAAATATAAAAACAGAATACTTATAAGTGAATATGATCGAATCTGAGCCACAAGATACAACACCTCAAACTAGTTATGTGTAATTCTGATCTGGTCTCTGGTTCAGATTATGATTAGCATAGCTTAACTAAGTAACCAAACTAAATGTTCTTTGTATTTTAAACATGATATTGTTGTTTTGTTTTATTTTTATTTATTATTGAATAAAGGATTTTGGTTACGTGATTCAATTTATATGGAACAACCTCAAATACGTTTTTTAAAACAAGTTTATATTGAGTTGAAAGGATCAAATCAAACAAGTTATATATGGAGTACATATACCGATTTAAATAGTCAACTATCTTCAAATCTTATCATTCCACATATGTCTATTCAACAATTAGATGATGATTATGATGGAATTTATGATAAATTAAAATTAAAATTTCAATTTTCAATTAAAGATAAAATAAATCATTTCTATATATTATTACTATTTAGTTATCAATTGAAAGTAAGTAAAATACATTGATAACATTTAATCTATAAAAATGGTTTTATAAACTAGCTGTATGTCAGTGTTGCTTAGCAACAAAATTAAAAAAAAAACAACAACTGGACAGTATCCATGCTATTGGTTAGTAGTATGGTAGTGAACACGAACACGAGCGGTGGACAATCAAATGTATTTGACAACAAATTATAGTACTGCTTAATAAAATCTAACAACCATATGTAGTAAATGCTCAATTAGCAAAATGTCCATTAATTGTCTCAAATGACTCAGACTTCCTTTATTCTTGCATTTTGATACAAATAGCATGCTGTCTTCATTGTTTACTGTTCGGTCTTCTTGTCTCTCTCTACTGCCAGACATTCTGTTCACGACTTACGTCATATGCTACTTATGTCTACATAAGTAGAGCACACCACAGTATATATTATTATCATGATTCGATCATAATTATGGTTCTTTCATTAATTAAATGAATAGAAATGTGGAAAATTACGATAAAGCTATAAGTAAATACAATTAGTTCATTTGAACTAAATGTTTGAATCTTTCCACTGATGTTTAGGATTGCAATTGATCAGTCTCTTTTGGTATGTATATATATATATATATTCTGTATGGATTACCTTGATATGGTCATTTAGTTATAAACGTTATAATTCAGGTTGAATGACGGCCAAAAAATGGGATCGAGGATGTGTGTTTCATCTTGTTTTTGACTTGTCAACTGGAAGTACTTGAACCTTAGAATTGATGTTCAATCCCAAATTCGAATCCAGTATCATCCACTTTAAATGTCATTTCATCATTCAGTTGACTGTTTACTTCAAGCAGACAGTGACTCACATACTGAAGTGAATTACAATTCATTCATGTTGTTTGTTTAAATCTTCTATAGAGGATGTATAAATGCTAAAAAAGATAGATCAATCACAGTTCTAAACATCGATGGAAATATTCAAATATCTAATGCAAACGAGCTAACTGTATTTACTTGAAGCTTAATTGTACGTTTCATCATTTGAATTTATTCAGTTAAAGGACCAATCATAATTAAAGTTGCATAATCATAATCATATGTACTCATCATCACTAGCATGGACGATCCTCAGCTTTATACAAACCAACATACGGCTAAGTAAAAGCATAGATTACTGTTGGGAATGACATAGTTTGGTTTACTTAATTTTAACAGCTATAAGTAAAATCTGACGGTCTATAAAAGAGGAGAATGAACAGAGTCCAATTAAACAAAGACATTAACAATAAAATATTTGAATGTACATTTGAAAAGTATGTACATATAATTAGACATTGCGAAAGTAAACATTGAACATTATTTCTTGTAAGCAATGATGGACAGTGGCTAGCAGTGGAATCCAGGACGCGTGTTTCGTCCTATTTGGGACTGGCCAGCTGGATGTACCTGCATTTCAGAGTTGATATTCACTCTGGAACTTGAACCCTGTACCATTCGCTTCAAACGCCGTCGCTATCAATCGCAGTCTTAAACCTCAATAAGAAGATACAAGTCAAACAGTAGTAATTGAATTGAAAATTTTGCTCATTATTAGAATGTAAGACTGATGGTGGTATCCTTTTTATATCTTTAATTTTAGTTTGCGCTTTTTGATGATGATAAGATTATCAGACAGCAATTAATTCGAGCTTTTCAATTAGTCAGGATTCAGATCATATTAACTATCAAACTAACTATCAAACCAAAGTCCGAAGGTGAAGGCGTACTGCTGACTGTACAGAGGTGTGACAGCAGTAAGGTGTTTCCTTCAGACAACCAGCATAACAGCGATGCTGCTTTCCCAAAAGGAGGGGAGGGGTTAGAAAAGGTCGACCCTAACAATGCACACCTCGCCTTATCCCACGGATATCCGTCTCTGGCGGTAAGGTCTCAACAAGTACGGAGCTAACACAAAAATTACTCATGAAAAGGTAGTGTGTGACCGACCTCAATCAGCTGTCCCTTGGGCACTGCGGTCACACTCTCAGGTCACTATGACCACCTCTAATCCAATTTCCTTTTCAGGTACCTCCAGCAGAACCCTTCCACGGTGTAGGCATCCGGGAAGTGATAACAGCCCTCATACCTCTAACAGCACTCAAACTATCAAAATTGAAAAGTTTGAAAATCTCGTATATGTGCTATTGTCCATGTTGGTTATAACTAACTAATTGACCACCAAATTTATTTTATTTATTTATTTATTTTAACACATAGATATTGGTACAAGGAGGTACCAAATACATACGCTCTACACAAATCTCATTTGATATGTGTGAGGGCTGTGATGCTGCTCGGGTGCCCAGACCGAAGCAGATGGTTTTCTTGGGGAGCCACACCCCGAGCCTTCGACCTAAACGTCTGATCCACAAGGCAGTGGAGCAGCGTAAGGAGATGCAGTCCCATGGAAGCCGGTGACCAACGATTGGTTCATATGCCATTTGTTCCTTCAGGATACTGGAGCCAGCCCATGTGCATCATTGGTTTGGGATCCGGTTAAAGCGCCGATTATTCGCTTTTTGTTCTCTCATTTTCGTAAACAACACTGGTGTCACGAGAACGCAGTGAGTAGGACTTCCCTGGCAGAGACTGTATACGCGTGGCCATGTGAGAGCATTTTGAGAGGGAGAGCGGACTCTCCTCACTCTCGGCCGTACCAGGGCATTTGGGGGCATAAGTGTAGTGTCAGGAGTGGGATTCGAACCCACGCCCACAGAGTGGACTGCGGAATACACTCATTATGACATGGAATATGAAAGATTAGTTCAATGAAGAGTTCTTCCGTTTTTGGGCGTGTTCATTTTCGAATCTGTACTATCGTTAATATGGATACTTACTTCTGTTAGACATGGTGTAAGTGAGGTTAAACAAATAAAGGTAATAAAATATCTAATACAAAGAAAGTTTAATAATTGTGTTGATTGTGAATGGCTTACATATTCATCAAAAGATAAATAGGGAACTTATCATTGGAAAAGGATAACACAGTATGATATGATAAAATGTTGAAATTAAGATTAAATGTAATCAGGAGGATCGTAGAAACAGAGATAAATCAGTTGGAGGGGGGTGTAGAAGATCTAAGGGGAAGATGGAAGGTGAAGCAAATGGCTGTAAAGGAAGAAGAGTATGAAAAAGAGAGAAAAAAAATTATAAGACATTAAGACTATGGTAGAAGAAGAGGTTGTACCAGTCTCTTTTGCATACACAATTCTGGTTTTTCTAGATGTATGTCTAATACTTCGACAATACAAAGAAGATGCAGTGTAATTGTTTTTGGAAGACTTCTACTTATCTTGTAGATGACTTTGAATGCAGAGTCTGTCTTGATTGATTGACGTGTGTTCACTAGATGTTGGATTATTGAACTTCTTGTTGAGCTGTTGCCTCCTCATTATCATCCTGTAGAAATAAGTATATATGTATATTTGCGATTGTACAGCTTTGAAAATGAATTCGCCGAAAAGGGAAGAACTCTTCATTGAATTAATCTTTTCTATTTAATATATTAATCTGTTGAAATATTCAATATGTTTCGATAGAGCAATGATTTACACTTGTAGCGTGGCATCGAGTCGCTGTTGACTATAAACACCATTACAAGAAGACTACGTGCCAGTTAACCGATAAGATCCCTCGTAGGCTAAATATTAGAAGGCAATCGATGGCTGTAGTCGAGATGTACTTGTTGGCGATCTCGTGGTATCAAAAGAATACCGAGATCGTGCCAAAATGAGTACAAGCGGATTCACTGAGAAAACGTAAGCGCGTACAAAGGTCACAATCAACAGAAGAATGTATGTATTTTGTTACAGTTAGATAAACAAGTAAAGTAAAATAATGCCTGATACAATTAGTTATAATAATCATTGTTTCCATTATATCAATCGCGTTCTGTTGATAAAAGTAGATTACTACACACGACTCACTTTTTCATCCAAATAGATACAGAATTATCAGAAGGGGTTTTGTAGAGATTACAGTAATTTCAATGGTCAAAGATTATAAGCCAGTTCGAGCTAGACCACCATGGAAAACCTGGACGGCCGTTTCTTCCTATTATGAGACTCCTTAGCAGTGCGCATCCACGACCTTGTCCCCTACGAGACTCGAACCCAAGACCTACTACTATCGCGCGCGAGCACTTAACCACTACACCAATGAGTCAGTCGGCATCCAACTGTGTTAATGTCGAACTTCAACTAATCCACGAAATTGAGCGACACAGGGCGAGGTCGTGGATGCGCACTGCTGAGAAGTCCTATACTAGGACGAAACGACTGTCCAGTGCTTCCAGATTTTCCATGGTGGTCTAGATACATAATTGTTTATTAGATAAAATGAACTATATTGTTCATTACTTCTTGTTCTTTATTCTAATTAACCTATTCATTTTGATTGATTGATATCTAATTGGTCATATATATACACTATTCTGATTCTATTGAATATGAAGAATGTTTTAATGTATCCATTGAATTGATTTTAGGAACGAATGAATTTAGTTATGCAAACTCCATTAATTATACAATTTGACATGCCAAATGTATTGGGAATATGTAAATATTCTCTATATGGACAATTATCATTATATCAAAGAGAACCATTACTTGAAGGTTATATAAATACAGTTTATAATGTAAGTAATAGTAAAGTATAATTGTTTGAATATGTCATCATTTTGATTCACTTGTATATGTGTATTATTATGATGTAAATTCAATAAGATATCAATCAGTGAATAGTTCTCAAGGTTAACTATAAGTAGATCATGAAGAAGGCGCGGATCAGCAAAACAAAAGCAGCATATTTACAAGCGAAGAACATATGGAACTTAAAACAACTATCTGTCAACTAACACCAAAGTTAGAATGTTCAATACAAATGTCAAAACAGTTCTATTGTATGAGGTGAAAACCTGAAGAACTACGAAAGTCATCATCCAGAAGATACAAGTGTTCACTAACAGTTGTCTACGCAAGATACTTCAGATCTGCTGACCGGAAACTATTAGCAACAACCTACTTTGGGAGAGAACAAACTAAATCCCAGTGGAGGATGAAATCAGGAAGAAGCGCTGGAGATGGATAGGACACACATTGAGAAAAGCACTGAATTGCGTCATGAGACAAGCCCTTACATGGAGTCTTCAAGGCCGAAGGAGGAGAAGAGGAACATCAAAGAACATATTACGTGGAGAAATGGTGACAGATATGCAAAGAATGAACAACAATTTTGATAGAACTAGAAAAGAAGGGGCCCAGGCGAGAGTGGGTTGGAGAATGGTGGTCGGCAGCCTATACTCCATTGGGAGTAACAGGCGTAAGTAAGTAAGTCAGTAAGTAAGTAAGTAAGATCATGAAGAACCTCAATTGATGACGACGATATGTGTTGAACACGTGTCTAGTGGTTGTTTTTTTTAATAAAAAAAAAATACTCATTACAATACAATCAGACCTTTGAGACTAAAGTATTATGACAATTTCAACATAAATTGAAAACTGTTTAGTCCAAACTAGTTTTCAATATAGTATTGTTAGAATTCTCTCTTTTACACGTTATAACTCAGTTATTCCTATTGCTTAGTTAGTCTTGGACACTAATTTCACTCGACAAGTCCCCAAAAACCAGAATATCGTTGAACAGCAAGAAGATTATTATTCCAAATAACAAGGAGTAGATGAAAGTAAGAAGAAGCACAATTGAGAAAAAAACATTAGTATATTTATAGTTTTTTTTACATGAGAAGAATTCTCGAGTGTTATCCAAGTATCGACTAGCTCTGATTGGATAAGAATTAACCAATCAGTGTGCAGCAAAGCAATCATACATTGCACGCATGCTTTACTTACTTACTTATCCCTGTTACTCCTAATGGAGGAGGATAGATCGCCGACCAGCACTCTCCAACCCACCCTGTCCTAGGCCTTCTTTTCCAGTTCGATCCAATTCTTGTTCCCGCATGCTTTAATCCAATCTATAACCTGTTAACAGGTTATGCATATGAAATCTATTAGATTAGATCAGATTAGATCAAAATATGTTCATCTCCTGTTTTAGTTTATTTCCATGACTATTTGTTCAAATGATTTATGATCAAAAATGATCTGATAGAAATAAAATAGTATAGTTTGATAGAACTTTAATAGTAGTAATAATAATAGTAAATAATATCAGTTTGTATCAATGAATATCATTTTAACAATGATAATGTTTATTATGTAAAATGTAACTGGGCTAATCGATACCGAGGATCTACCTAGAAGAGATGGAAAACCTTTATTCCAAACCAGTGATGCATATGGACTCCAGGATCTTAAGCAGAACAAATGCCGTATGTCAGTCAGTCAGTCAGTAACAACGTGGAACTTCGTACGTACGTACATCAGTTCGAGTTGCCATACCACATTAGCACAGACATTCAGTTATCGTTTCAAATCCCATAGTGGTAGAGGTACTGAAAGTATAAGTAGAGATAGGGGACATTAAGGTTTGATGATGTTATTAAAGGAGTATAGTCCAGTGGAATAAATTGGGAAAGAAAATAAAGGACATGAAGAATTCAGAAGATTAGAGTTTGAGAGAACACAAAGAGTGGATGCACCTGCGCCATTGCAAACGATTTTGAGCCATGTCATTCAAGGTCTCTAACCATCGGTTGCTATCGTCTCGCGGTCCCCAACCAGGTAGTCTACACCTACCAACATGACTCAGTCCACTTGTCAGTGACTTCATGGATTTATGCCGTATGAGCCTATTGTTGTTCATCGGTTACCATTTGACTGTATCTCCTGACTTTGCTCCATTGTCTTGTGAATCAGATCTTTTAATCAAATGTTCCGGATCTGGCCCCTTAAGAAAATCACCTGCTTTGGTCTGAGCATTATAGGATAGTATCACAGCTCTCACACCGATCATGTCACTTGTTCCAATAAATCGATAAATAAGAATTATTTCATCATTATAAATGAATAAATCAATAAAGTATCAATGAATGTTTTATTTCTGATTCAATAGAATTCAATGATCAATCATGAACAGCATACACTTAAAGATATTCAATTAGAAACAGTTCAAAAGTTTTTAAATAAACGATATAGTAAGTAAATGTGTTCTTTATGAATGATAATTAATATAGTGAATTATTACTATTTATTTATGTATTTATTTAACATTCAGTTAGTCAGTCAGTCAGTCAGTCAGTCAGCTACAAGGTAGGACCAGGCACATATATGTGCATCGGTCCAAGTTGTCATACGTCACTCATTAACACAACAAGATGAACACCGGATTCATTGAAGTAGTTAATTCAATGGCGGTAGTGATATATAAAAGAAATATTGCATATAAGGAGACAATATAGGAAGAAGAAATTAGTTGGTAGAAGACAAAGAGAATATACACCGACACCATTGTGATCGATTCTGAGCCAGGTCACCAAGAGTCTCCAACGATTGATTACGATAGTCACGCCGACGCCAACCAAGTAGTCTGTATCTACCAACATGGCTAAGATCAGAAATTAGTGACTTCAAGCACTGAAGCCACATTTTGGTTTGGCCATCCCTAACTTTCTTCTAGCCATCCTCAATACTAGTCAGCATTATGCGTCGTGGTAATCAGTTTTCAGGAATACGTAATAAGTGGCTCAACCATTTCAGTCGATGAACATTTGCAATCTTACGAACTGATTTACCATTATTCCCTAATACCCTACGTCTCACCTCATTTTTACTTACCCGGTGATCTCAGCACATGCCAGCAGTATTTCTAAGACATCTATAGTCAAATACTAGTAGCTTACGAATATTTTCTTACGCTTAGTGGCCACGTTTCGCAGCTGTAAAGTAGAACAGAACGAGCTGCCGCGCAGTATAATCGTCATTTTATTGATAGACGAATATCTCGCTTTTGCCATAGGTGACGTAAGTTGTCAAAAGTCAGACGAGCTTTTCTAATCCGTGCTGAGATTTTGTCAGACACTACCATGTCAAGGTAGTAGCAACAGTCGAGTTATTTAACATTAAATGAAATGAATTATTGGTTTTACGATGAAAGGTTTAAGGTCAACAGGACAAACTGTGAGTTATATGTGGAGAAATTTGAACACTTCACTTCTACGTAAAGTTTGTCGTTCATAAGAACTATAAGAGCTTCACAACCAAACTATTCATCTCAGAGAATAAAACTTCATCAAAATCATCCAGTTGAGCTACAAATCTTTTCCACAATTACTAAATTATTGGTTTTATTTGTAGGTTATATTCTTTACAGATTGATCACAGTTGATATACTATTAGATATAACATAGTAGTGAATAGCTACTATGCTCTAGTATGAAATTTTTCAGAAGAATACAACAAGTCACAGCTAAGATCAAATGTATGACCTGATTGTATAACAGTAAACGTTTAAGCAATGAGGTTAGTAAGATAAGAGATAAAATAGAAACCGTTCAGTCATAAACAACGTAGAATCTGGTACATATATGAATTGATTCATGTTGTAACATCATATTAGCATAGCCAGATGATATTCTTAACACAAACGTTAGCATAACAAAATTAGTAACATTGTCAGTGCTAATAATAGACATTAGGCCCACAAATGCCCTTGTACGACCGAAAGTGGGGAGAGTCCGCTCTCCCTCTCCAAATGCTCTCACATGGCCACGCGTATACAGTCTCTGCCAGGGAAGTCCTACTCACTGCATTCTCGTGGCGGGGGTATTGTTTACGAAATTGAGAAGACAAAAAACGAATGTCCAGCGCTTTAACCGGATCCCAAATCAATGGTGCACATGGGCTGGCTACAGTATCCTGAACGAACAAATAGCGTATGAACCAATCGTTAGTCACAGGTTACCATGTGACTGCTTGTCCTCACGATGCCTTTAGGTCGAAGGCTCGGGGTGTTGCCCCCTAAGAAAACCACCTGCTTTGATTTGGGCACCCGAGCAGTATCACAGCTCTCACACATATCCAATGAGATCTGTGTGGCGCATATATATTTGGTGCCCTCTTGTACCAATATCTACGTGTTAAAATAAATATAAATAAATAGACATTAAGCATGGATAATACGATTCTAGAAGAAAGAATAAATCTATAAGATTTTATGAAAAACAATAATTGAATACATATATCCTAGTTAAATTGATTCTTGGATATATCATTGTCATGTTCAACGATTGTTCACAATAATCAAATAGATCTCAATTAAGTCATTTTAATGAAATGTCATGGTTTAGCCCCGAGGTCTAGTATTCTTTCAATTCATACCTATAAACTCATTTGTTTATGATAACCATTTAGAAATGCTTTTACTATAGAGTTAAAGAAGTTATGAAATCATTTGATCTTATCAAATCCCTATTGTCCCCAAGTCAAAATGAATGATATATTTCGAATAAACTTTATTTTTACTTTTCTATACAATGTTTTATCAATTTAAGAATTGAATTCATCAATCAATTGAAGGTAGACTATCATTGAAAACCTGAAAGTACTGAATGGCCGTTTCGTCCTAGTATAAGACTTCTCAGCGGTGCGCATCCACGATCCCGGCTTATGCGACTTATCTGTCTCGCGCGCAAACGCTTAACCTCTAAATCAATGAGCCGGCCAGTATGCAATGGTGCTAATGTTTAACTTCAACTAATCCACGAAATGGAGCCACCGTTCACCATTTTTTTCAGTGACCTTATTGAACTCTACTGATCATGGCTTCTCGCTAGAACTTAAGGATATAATTGTTGAAGACTATCACTACTGAGGATATGATGATTGTAATCAAAGAGTGATTTTGTGGAGATTGTTACTTACTTACTTACGCCTGTTAATCCCAATGGAGCATAGGCCGCCAACCATCATTCTCCAAATCACTCTGTCCTGGGCTTTGGTTTCCAGTTCTATCCAATTGTTTTTCATGTCTCTCATGTCTGTCTGCATTTCCCTATGTAATGTATTCTTTGGTCTTCCTCTCCTCCCTCGACCTTGAGGAGTCCACGTGAGGGCTTGTCTCGTGACGCAGCCCGGTGCTTTCCTCAATATGTTTCCTATCCACTTCCAGAGCTTCTTACGGATTTTCTCCTCCACTGGGATCTGGTTTGTTCTCTTACATAGTAGGTTGTTGCTAATAGTGTCTGGCCAATGGATCCGAAGTATTTTGCGTAGACAACTATTAATAAACACTTGTGTATTCTGGATGATGGCTTTCTTAGTTCTCCATGTTTCCACCCCATACAGTAGAATTGTCTTGACATTTGTATTGAAAATTTTGACCTTGGTGTTGGTTGACAGATAGTTGTTTTGAGTTCCAGATATTCTTCAATTGTCAAAATATGCTGCTCTTGCTTTTCCGATTCGCGTCTTCACATTTGCATCAGATCCACTGTGTTGATCAATGATGTTGCCTAAATATGTAATGGTTTTTACATCTTCCAAATCTTCACCATCAAGTATGATTCTATTGTTATATCAGAGAATATTCTTTTTCCCTTAATATATGTTGAGATCTACTACTGTTGAGGCTTCTACTATACTGATCGTCTTCTTATGTATTTGTTGTTGTATATTCGATTATAGTAATCCCATTCATTGAATTCATGAATCCATTTAAAGATGGACCATGATAAAGAAGTTTATATGAATTCACAATCGTTTTATTATGATTCCTTGTTAGAGATTAACTGTTTCTAAGGAAAAAAATGTTTTTTTTTCTTGTTTTTTTCAGTAACACTAAAAATTGATCCAAAATATGAAAGTTGGATACCGGTTTCTGCAAATTTCTTTAATCCATTAATATTAAATTTAACCTTGTTTTATAAACCAAACAAAATATGGTATCCTTTTGTTTTGTATATATGTATTCATCCCCCCCCTTTGTTTTTTTATTTTGGCTGTAGAGAATCAGCCTAAATGGTACTGATAAACAAGTTCTCCCTATACTCTTAAGAGAATTGATCATCCTTAAGGAGTTCAAACTATCATCACCTAATCTCATAATCTAAGATGTCTTCTATGTACGACAAGCCAATGGTTAGGGAGTGGTTGGAGGTAGTCGACAGGAAACCATGAACCCGGGTTTTATGCTACTTGGCACTCGTCAGAAAGGTGTACCTGTAATCTTTGAGGGGACTGGTGCTTCCTGGCGGATTCGATCCCATGTCACCCAACTTTACAGTGAGAGACATCACCACTGAGCTATGGTCGATTACTTGATAATCGATAAGTTGTTAACTGTTCAAAAACTCATCCATTATTGACTCATATAGTCAAGTATAGTTTCATAGACATGACTTCAGCTCACACTTTTCTTACATATGGTGTAGAATTACTTGAAGTGGAGTATGTGAAGCAGGATTCAAACATACGAAAGGTAGATTTGAAATTCAACTGTTTTAGTTAGTGTACTACTCTTTCTCATTAGTTTACAGTTCCAATGATCAGAAGGGGTTTTGTAGATATTATAGTAATTTCAATGATTGAGATTATGAGTCAATTGAAGATAGACCATCATGGAAAACCTGGAAGCACTGGACGGCCATTTCGTCCTATTATGGGACTCCTCAACAGTGCGCTCGAGCTCAAGACTGATAGGTCCTGGGTTCGATTCTCGCGTGGGGAGGGGTCGTAGATGTGCACTGTTGAGAAGTCCCATACTAGGACAAAACGGCCGCCTAATGCTTCCAGGTTTTCCATGATGGTCTATCTTCAATTGACGCAGCTATTCCTTATCAGTCAATCACAATATTATCTAATTATAAGTATTAAATGACTTAGTTTGTTAGTAGTAATCTGTTTTCTTATTTGACATAGATCAAATTGTTTCTACAATAATGTCTAGATGGAAACTTTTACATTTTCATTTGATATTTTCAATTAACACATGATAAGTTATACTGTTCAACATGGATCCCGGAAAGTTCCAAGAAGGAGCACTCATCAAGATTATAAATAAATCTTCTTGGATATTCCCATCAATCATCTAGCATCAACATTTTAATGACTTTATAATCAAGATTTAATTAAGCGTAAAAGCCTCGAAACTACATGGTAAGACTTATCTTTAACTGAGTTACAATGTCAGTCACTCAGTCAGTTACAATGTAGGACCAGGCATATACATGCATCAGTCCAAGTTGCCACACCTCATTAGCATAGCAAAGCGGACCCCGTATTCACCATTCTTCAAGTTCTAGAACACAGGCATGCTTATCGGCGTCCAAACAATGGTGGTCTTTCTTGACTTAAAATCAGCATTTGTAGTACGCGAGATTCTGTGGCAGTGTCTGTCATTGAAAGGCGTACCTCAGAAGTACATAAACCTTGTGAAGGCTCATCACTCGAACACTACTCGTTGAGTCAGAACTGTCATCTGCTTTAGCAACCTTAAGTAGTGTCCATCAAGGCTGTCCACGTTCTTCATCTTCGTTCAGCTTATTTATAGACATGCTGATGGAAATAAAGCTTTCACCGACTGAATTCTCGGGCGTCGATCTCCTACCACGTGGTTTACTTATTGACTTACAATACTCTGTCGAAGACATACTCAAACAGCAGTTAATGACCATAAACAAAGTGTTAAGTTTAGAAATAAGCTAAATGGTTCAATATAGATAAAGCTTCAAAGAGTATGATAATTAAAGAAGATCAAATAGAGGAGGAATTGATACTATTACAAATGAAAAGACGAATAGAAACAATTTGATGCTACGTAGCCCATTCAAGTGGTTGAGTATAACATAACTACTAATTATTAATAAGTAGCATAAATGGATACCTCAAAAACTCGAGCATTAAATCAGTCTTCCCAGAATGGATGAAGTTTTTCGATTGATTGAAAATTCCCCCCCCCCCAACTAATATCTTACAAATACTCATATTATCCAGTAACAGTTGTTGAAACGGACATATCGTATTATTGTTTGTCTGTAACTCTGACCTATTCTATTCTTTAATGAATCTAACATTTCTTTGAAAGATATATAGACCTAAAAAATGATGTTAGGAGTGAGAGGGGTGGTTGGAGATAGACGACTGTCAGTCTCCTGTGTTAATAAATAACATAGAACATATGTAGTCTCTTTTGGTTTACAATCATCAATTCACTATTCAAATGGTTGTTAACGAATTGACTTTAAAAAGAACCATCCATCACATGATTCAAGCAGAACTTTTATAACCAACCGTTAGAATTCACTTGAATCTTCCCATTGATGTTTAGGACTGTAATTGATCAGTCTCTCATATTGGTATATGTGCATACTGTGCGTATTGCCTCGATATTGCCTTAATTTACAAGCATTATAAGCAAACATGGATGGTGACTAGCAGTGAAATCCAGGACGCGCGTTTCGTCCTATTTGGGACTGGTCAGCTGGATGTACCTGCATCTCAGAGTTGATGTTCACTCTGGGACTGAAATGTTAAAGTATAAAGGTATTGAAGAACTTGACCTCCTAGAACTTCACTTCATTTATTCGTTGAATATAGCTGCCCTCAATTCCTACAAAGAAATCTATGAAGGGTTAATCACACATCGGTCAAATAATAAGCACGCTATACAAGCTAATTTCTGGCTTCCTTTCCTAAAGAACGATGCATAAGATCTTCACCGAATATGGGGCTTATATTTATAAAAGTGTACAGAGTATTTCTCAATTCATATTAGCCAATAAAGCCATCATCTCATTCAATTAACCTGTTAACTTTGCATACAGGAAGCATGTGTATCAGTATCAACATGGAATATAAGAAAATATAACAGTTCCATCTAAGAGTCTCCAAGTTTTTTTTGCCAGGTTATTTTCCTTAACTTATTTCCTTATTTCCCTTACCCCCCCACCCCCCACTCCACCCCGCTACCCTTTCCTTATCTCTTTGACTACATGAAAATAAGGTTACATCCAAATATATTTCATATGTTATGGTGGGGATGGATACAATATTTTCCAATTTTATTATTTAGTCTTTTTATAGGTGATCGAATTAAAGCATTTGTTTATGGACATCATTTAATTAGTGGATTTATTATGAAATATGATAAGATCCTATATAAACAGTAACTGTTTACCCCCCTACACGCATACACACACACACACAACTCCACCCACCCCCCACTCTCTCACTTTCTTGTTACTGTGTCAAATTGAAATCAGAACAGTCAAGAATAGAAGTAGTATTTTTTTTTCTTTGCTAAATCATTTGTAATATACATGTTGTTTAAGTAATTAAATCTTTGTATTTCTATGCCAATTGTTTTATTTAGTGTGTGTGTGTGTTTCCTCCCCCCCCCTTACTTCATTAAAAATGGTTAAAACGATCTCTCACTGAGTGATCGGTGTCAATAGAAAGTTATAAGTTTATTCATAATCGATAGCGTTATTTATCTGGCCTTTGATCCTAAATGCCCTGTTACAGCTGAGGGTGTAAAGAATTAGCTCTTTATCTCGAAATGCTCTCATATGGCCACGCGTATACATCTACTTTTAGAGTAGTCCTATTCACTACCTCCTTGTGGTAAGAGTGTTGTTTACTGAATTCAAAAGACGAAAAGTGAATTCCAGTGTTTTAAGCAGGTCGGTGGATATGGAGGATCAACCCAGAGGAGTAGGAATACCATGACTCTAAATCAATGGTGCACATGGGCTCCAGGATCTTGATGTAGGAACCTATTGTTAGTCACTGGCTACCATAGGATTACATCTCCTTACGTTGCTCCACTGCCTTGTGGATTAAACACCGGGTGTGGCCCCATAGGCAAACCACCTGCCTCATTCTGGGCAGTATCACAGCCCAAACATAAATCAAGTGACTTATTTGGGGCATTTGTATTCGGTGCCTCCTTCTCCCAGTGTTTATACTTTTAAATAAATAAATAATCTGACCTTTGAAAAAATCTTGAATTAAGAAGAGATAGTTGGCTAGTAACTTTTTTGTTTCCAACATTTCCTTAACTAATGTCAATCAGTGTGATGAAATCGAGAGCTTTCAGTGAGGACTATACAATGATGAGCTATCGAAAATTCAGTCATCTACTACGAGTACTGTGTCTGGGCATTTAGCTTTCTGTAGAAGTTCGGAAAGTTTTCTGTAAAAGTCATCTTTCACTTCATCCGAGCTTCAGTCAATGGGAGCGTAGGCAGAAACAACAAAAAGGCAACGATGTGTTTCCTTAACCTTCCCAGTTCTTACGGAGTCGTTTAGCCGAACAACATATTGACGACGGGGATCCATTCTAATAGTAGTTGTTCCGCGCTCATGCTTAGTGCTATGCCTACACCTTGCAGTCCACGTGAACTAGCCATAGGGTCGCCAGATACATGGAGGGTGTATCTCATCGGCTCTCCGTTTTGCCGAGGTGAGGTCAAATCAATGACCACACTAGGATCCTGTATGCGTGTTACGGAGACACAGCATACATCAATGGTACGAGATTCTAGAGTTTCAGCCAAGGAGGTCTGCTGGCCGATTTGACATAGAATGTGTAAGTTGAAGGCTCCAATGTGACACTTAAGGAGGAAGCCAAAAGAGGAAGTTTAGACTTCAAAGTCGATGTAGGAGGAATAATAGGAATTGGAGAGGGAGAATGATTATGAATACAGTGGTCATGAGTGCTGTAAGAGGTATGAGGGCAGTTATCTCTTCCCGGTTGCTTACACTGTAGAAGGGTTCTTCTGGAGGTATCTGAAATGGAAATTGAATTAAAAATGGTCTTAGTGACCTGAGAGCGTGACCGCAGCGTCCAAGAGACAACTGCTTGAGGTCGGTCACACATAACCTTTTTGTGAGTAATTTTCTTGTTAGCTCCATACTTGTTGAAACCTTACCGCCGGAATTTTAAACGGCTGTCTTTACTGTTGATTATTTGAAAATGTATAACAATTTAGCCACACCTAGAACTCATGTAAAAGTTACTGTTGGCTAATATTTCATCAAAAGCCTATACAAAACTACTCTATACACATCAGTGATGCAAAATATTTCAAAAATTTACAATTCAAATGTCTTAAAATTAACAAATTTGTTAATATTGATAGTCTACTCATAAGTAGTGTGAAATTACTTACCACATTTTTGATGCTGAACAATCAACACCCTATGAAATATGATGCTTAATGAATGAAATGTATTCATCTCAATGATATTTCTTCATCAAGTCATTGATGTAAATAGGGCTATAGTCAAATGATCATAATGGACACTTGAATGAATGAATGATAAGTAATATACTATGGAATGATCTCTATTTACCTTGATTCAATACTACGCTGATTGAAATAATTACTAACTAATTGATTATATTTGTGTAATATCCATGTTTCTACTGTTGTATTTATCATCCTACTGCTTATAACTGACGACTATTAACCACCGGAAATCTCAGCTTAATTACAATTACTTACGCCTGCTACTCCTAATGGAGCATAGGCCACCGACCAGCATTCTCCAACCCACTCTGTACTAGGCCCTTCTTTTCTAATTCCATCCAATTCTTGTTCGTTTTTCTCATGTCTATCTCCATTTCACGGCGTAATGTGTTTTTTGGTCTTCCTCACCTCTTTCCTGAATACTTCCTCTACTGGGATCTTGTTTATTTTCTCCCACAGTAGGTTGTTACTGATAGTGTCTGACCAACCGATCCAAAGTATTTTGCATAGACAACTGTTAATAAACACCTGTATCTTGTGGATGATGGCTTTCGTAGTTCTCCAGGTTTCGGCCCCATACAATAGAACTGTTTTGACATTTGTATTGAAAAGTCTAACTTTAATGTTGGTTGACAGATAGTTGTCTTGAGTTCTAGATATTCTTCAATTGTAAATCTGCTGCTCATCTGGAAATCTCAGACTGTAAAGTAAAAGATAGAAAGATTCATGGAAGTAAAGGTTTATTGACCCTTTAAATCATTTTGTCATTTCACCAAAATAGACTCAGTTTTGTATTAAATTTTACCAAAAATCATATCATATATGAAGAAATATAAGTACAGTTACTGTAGAACACTCTGATTATAGTTCACCTAGATTGATACAAAAAATATATATGTCACATTTGACAAAGATTCACACCAGTCAGATTAAATGAAATTCATACTAAATGAATGAAAACAAAACATTGACCTTAAATAATTTCACCTTTTATGCTTGTCCATTATTGATTGAATTACTGTGTAGACCATCATGGAAAACCTGGAAGCATTGAACAGCTGTTTCGTTCCAGTATGAAATTCCTCAGAGGTGTATATCTACCATCCCATTCTCGGCATCTGAACTGAGGACCTGTCGGTCTTGCGCGTGAACGCTTAACCTGTAGACCACTGAGCCGACATCCGATGGTGTTAATGTCTAACCTCAACTAATCCAGAAAATCGAGTTACTGTTCAGTGAGTTACTGCCTCGCACGCTAGACTCATAGGTCCTGGGTTCGAATCTTGCTGGAGGGATTGTGGATGTACACTGTTGAGGAGTCCTATACTAGAACGGAATGGCTACCCAGTGCTTCCAGGTTTTCCATAGTGATCTAGATTTAAATGACTTATGAATTTAAATATCAACTCAAATCAAAGGTAAAAATTGATACAATGATACAGCTGGAGTACCTGATGTTGTAAAGTTTAGTCGATGTTTAGGTTAGTAGAAATGGTGATAGAATAAGTGTGTCTCTAGAAATACATTGTTTCTCGGAAGAAGCGTCTGATATATCCGCCAAAGGTTTTACGGTCTTAGCACATAAACGCATAAGTGGTTTATTAAGATTTAAATATTTTAGGCTATTATTCGATGGTCACATGCTATATACTATATGGATCATTTGTAGTAATGCTGGGGCGGAAACCTGGAAAACTACGAAAGTCATCATCCAGAAGATACAAGTGTTTATTAACAGTTGTCTACGCAAAATACTTCAGATCTGCTGACCGGAAACTATTAGCAACAACCTACTTTGGGAGAGAACAAACTAAATCCCAGTGGAAGAAGAAATTAGGAAGAAGTGCTGGAGATGGATAGGACACACATTGTGTCAAAATGCAATTCCTCACATGGAATCCTCAGCGTCGAAGGAGGAGAGGAAGACCAAAGAACACATTACGTCGGGAGATGGAGATAGACATGAGACGAAAAATGAACAAGGACTGGATGGAACTAGAAAAGAAGGCCCAGGACAGAGTGGGTTGGAGATTGCTGGTCGGTGGCCTATGCTCCATTAGGAGTAACAGGAGTAAGTGGACTAATCGATAAAAATGATTCCGGATGAATTTTAATGTTTCCGAAATTTTGATGCTTTCAACCTTTCACATCCAAGATCATGTGAACTTCAGGTCTTTCATGCAGGAAATTATCCAGTCCTATAATGTTAATTATACTTACTTTGATACAGTATTCCATGTGTAACATTATCATCTTAATATTTGATGTTTTTGAGGTTAATCTTTTGAGAAGTTATTAGTATGCACTATATGCAATAAATAAGGGAATAGTGAATTATCGATCAGATCAATGACACACAAAACTCATACAAGCAGTCTAGAGTCTTTATCGACCCTTCTACCTGCTTAGCATTGCCTGCCTGTTAGAGTCCAGAACACCACTCTCAACCTCTGTAATATGAATCATTTATTTCAAATATACCGGGTTTATATATCAACCAGACAGATCACATCGTACCAATAAAATAGGAAATAACATTCGTATAAGATTTGGCTAAATGTGACTGTGAATGTGGGAGGCAGTGACTAATAGACAAACACAATTGATTGATCACTGGGTGACCAATGTCATGCGTGTCTAGTCCTTATTATTAGTGCAGATCGATCATGTTGCAACGTGGCCACCAGTCTAGGTGACTCGACACTGCGGGCACAATTGTGAGATTAGATGGTGATTGGAGGTAGTCGACAGGAAACTCTGGACCCGGGTTTCGTGCTACTTGGCACTCGTCAGCAAGGTGTACCTGTAATCTTCGAGGGAACTGGTGCTCCCTGGTGGCCACATTGCAACATGATCGACAGCATTCGATCTGCACTAATAATAAAGACTAGACACGCATGACATTGGTCACCCAGTGATCAATCAATTGTGATTACATCTCAGTCCTACAGGAGGTCGGTCGCGGCCCGGATAGCTCAGTCGTAACGTCTGTGACTGTGAAGCTGGGTGACACGTGATCGAATCCACCAGGGAGCACCAGTTCCCTCGAAGATTACAGGTATACCTTGCTGACGAGTGCCAAGTAGTACCAAACCCGGGTCCAGGGTTTCCTGTTGACTACCTCCAATCACCATCTAACTAATAGACAAAGCCTAATTCAAGAATGGTAAATCGTATCACAATAGTCTATGAGTCAAAATAAAGCTTATGATAAGAGAAATATCAATAAGCAGATAGTTTATCCACTTAACTACCCAAATGTAATTACTATCTTGATGTGGTAATCAAGCTTTTACATATTAATGATTTAATTGAGATTTATTGGTTGGAATGTTTGTTCCTTTAGATCCTAAAATATCATTTCGGTCGATTAGAAGACGGTAAGAATGAAGTATGCAGTTTAGGACAAGATGATGAAGTCATACTGTTGACTGTACAAAAGATTGAAAAGCAACTAACATTTACAGTGTTCCTAAATAGCACATTTGATCTTTCTCCATAGATTACCATTTTAATAGTATAACTTTTAAAGTATGTTATTAAGACATCAAAGAGCTACTCGTAAACAAGTCTGTATGTGATTGGCTTCAAGTAGTTGTACCTAAGAGTCTTTAGTGATGCTATCTGATCTTGGAACCCATTCATGTATTAGTTCCTTTTTCTAAATACCACAAGAATAAACTATTCTTCGAAGGTGTCCTAATTTACACTCCAGGTTATTGTACATAAAACCAGATTTAATGAAGATTTTTCATTGTTATAATCATTAAACTGTCAATGAATAGATTACTATTTTGTATTTGATTACTCTTTAATAAACATAGTCATCAAAGTGCATCGGAATACTAATAATCATAATAACAATCAATAACTGTGATATCGTAAATGAAAATAATGAATGGTAACTGTTGGGATCAATTTCTGGACTAATACAATACACATACTTTTTTTATTGTGCCCCCAAATGCCCTGGTACGGCCGAGAGTGGGGAGAGTCCACTCTCTCTCTCTCCAAATGCTCTCACATGGTCACGCGTATATAGCCTCTCCCATGGAAGTCCTACTCACTGCCTTCTTACACCACGGGTGTTGTTTACGAAAATGAGAGGACGAAAAGTGAATGTCCGGCGCTTTAACCGGATCCAAAACCAATAGTGTACATGGGCTGGCTCCAATATCCTGAGGGAACAAATGGCGTATGAAGCAATCGTTGCTCACCGGCTACCATGGTACTGCATCTCCTCACGATGCTCCACTGCCTTGTGGATCATATCTTTAGATCGAGGGCTCAGGGTGTGGCCTCCTAAGAAAACCACCTGCTTCGGTCTGTGCACCCGGTCAGTATCACAGCCCTCACACATATCAAATGAGATTTGTGTGGAGCGTAAGTACTTGGTGCCTCTTTGTACCAATATCTATGTGTTAAAATAAATAATAAATAAATAACTTTTATTGTATAATCGTTACGTAACTAAACTATCTGCACATTCATGTTGCACTTATCATAAGCTTTATTTTGATCTATAGACTATTATGTTACGATTTACCATTCTTGAATTATACCCAATCTGTCAAACACTATCTCCTATATCCACAGCTACTTTTGAGCTAGATATTATACAAATGTTTCATATTTTATTGGTACGATTTGGTCGATCTGGTTTGTATATAAGCCCACTATGTTTGAAATACGTGATTCATATCACAGAAGCTGAGATTTATGTTCTCGACCCTAACAGGCAGATAGAAGGGTCGATAAGGACTCTACAATGCTCGTACAGGTTTATGAGTTCATTGATCTGGTCGATAAATCACCTTTCTCTAATTTGTGCTATGATTACGTCATATATATTGATAAGAGCACAATGCCATAAGTTTTAATAACAACAAACTGGTTAAATGACCACTGCTAACAAGATTAAAAAGTAATTTTATATGAGAATTTTATAAACGCAGTAGTAAATTTGAACTAAGAAAATTAGTTCACTTGGTAATGTTGTTTACTTGAATCTTCTCATTGATGTTTAGAACCAAAACCCGACGTGGTGGTCGGGCTTGACAATAGTGATGAAGCAACTGAGCTATACTGTCTATAATAACCTTTCCTCAAGGTCCTACCATGTCAGACAGGTCGGTTGAAGAGCGGTAAGACTAAAAGCAACAAAACCAAGGTCCGAAGGCGAAGTCGTAACGCTGACTGTACAGAGGTGTGACAGTAGTAAGGTGTTTCCTTCGGACAACCAGCATAGCAGCGATGCTGCCTTCCCACAACGAGGGGTGGGGTTAGAAAAGGTCGACTCTAAAAATGCACACATCGCCTTATCCGATGGATATCCGTCTGTGGCGGTAAGGTCTCAACAAGTACGGAGTTAACACAAAAAGTTTGTGTGTGACCGACCTGAAGCAGTTGTCCCTTGGGCACTGCGGTCACGCTCTCAGGTCACTAAGACCACCTCTAATCCAATTTCCTTTTCAGGTACCTCCAGAAGAACTCTTCTACGGTGTAAGCAACCGGGAAGTGATAACCACCCTCATATCTCTAACAGCACTCTTAGAACTGAAATTGATCAATCTCTTACTGGCATATATGCATCCAGTGCGGATTGTCTCGAGATTGTCTTAATTCACAAGCATTATAAGCAAAGATGGAATATTGGCTAGCAGTGGTAGTTAACTAGATAATGAGATGGCATTTGAAGTATATTGAATCACTTAAATATGAATATTAAAAATTTCACTTTAAAATGTAATGAATCAAGAAAACTGATAGGTCCTGGATTCAAATCTCACGGGATATGTACAGCTCAGGAGTCCTATTTCTTATTTCTTTATCAATTCTAATGATAACATATTGAATAATCATTAACAATTCAAGAATCAACATTTAGTTAATGTATATATTCATTTCAATGTATATTGTCAGCAACTACAATATCACTGATTGTACACTTTCTTAACTTTTCATAAACTCATCTGAATTGGTTATGTGACTAATATCTATAATGATGTATTAAAACAAATAACATATCAGATCACAAGGAACAGGTAGCCTAGATATTCAACTAGGCCACTTTGATATTGATAACAAGTGTTAAACATTAGAAAACCTTAATTAATCAGGATTTCCTATAGACTATCTTTCATTATCTAAATAACTGAATCATATCAAAATTATCTTTGTTCTTTTCTAATTTTCTATTATGAGATCTACAATATGAATGATCGATTATTTCGTTAAAAGAGTAGTGGAGCAATGGAAACTAATTAATTTTAAAAAATATCAGGTTAGTTACTATCTAGAAATTATAAATAGACACCTGTATTTTGTAATCACTTGATGTTCTTTTAGTTGTTATCTCTTCCCATTGATGTTTAAGACCTGTAATTGATCAGTCTCATGTTGGTATATGTACATCCTGTGAAAATTGCCTCGATCTAGCCTTAAGTCACAAACTGTTTTAAACAAAGATGGATTGTAACTAACAGTGGAGTGGAAGACGAGCGTTTCATCCTATTTGAGATTCGTCAGCTGAATGTACTTGTATCTCAGAGTTGATGTTCACTCTGGGAATTTAACCCAATTACACAAACAAGTGGTTATCACGATTCAGTAACTAAGTAGATAACACGATGGCGTTTGAACTTAACTGTACTGGGTTCGAGTTCTAGAGTGAATATCAACATTGTCTGTGATGCAGGTACATTCAACTGATGAGTCTCAAATGGGACGAAACGAACTTCAAACTGGATTCCACTGTTAGCCACTATCTATCTTTGCTTTAAAAAAATTCCTATTGTGTTTTCATTAAAAAAAAAAGAATAATCACATTCCATATCAATAATTTGTGGGTTTTCCTTTCCTTTTCTTTTCTTTTCTTTTTTCAGGTAAATGTTTTTCATTTGGGTTATAAATAATCACAATCAATTAGGTAAATAGATATGAACCATTGACCTTGAAAGTCACACTTGATGTGGATTGGTTGAAATTCTGATTGGTTAATTTTATTGACCAATAGAAATCAAATGGAATTATAGTATTTAAGATATGACAATTCCATTGTGGGAGAAGGAGGTGGACAGTTTTTATATAATCATAATAATAATAATCATCTTAATTCATTTATGGAAATCTACTTTAGTGTTTAATCATTTATATTCAATACAATTATTATAAATTCATATATAGGGGATATGGATTATATTCAATCTATATAATTAAAACATAAATCTATCATCTATTATAATCAGTTAATCACAACTTACTTATACATACATACATACATATATACATACATACATACATACATACATCATCGCCGTCATTGTCGTCATCAGCATCGCCATCATCATCACCGTCATCATCTTCAGCAGCAGTAGCAGCAACAGCAGGAATAACAACAACAACAGCAATTCATTGAAGATAGAAGTTGACGTTTTTACTGAAGTTCTAGAAAAAAAGAAATTTTCAAATAATCATGTCAATTAAAACAAATCATCCACAGATTATCTTATATTGGATGGAACTGGTTAGTTTACATTCTATTTACTTTTTTTTTTTTGCTAGTGGTCGTGGTGTTGGTGGAGAGATATAAAATGTAGTACGTCAAGATGAGTAACAAACTGTCAATGTTTATTTTTTCTTCTAAAAGAAAATTTTACTTTATGAATATATAAGTTCTTTCAACAAATAAAGAATTGAAGAGTTGATAGAAGTTCTCCTTAGAACTTTACTTATTGAAATAAGAAAGTTCTGTTCTAAGTAATCATTTAGACTGATTCCTGTTTATTTAATTATGTGCATAGTGATTGTAAGGAAACTATGATGAAGAAGATTTGTAGCTTAGGTAGATGATTTTGATCAAGTTTTTGTTCTTTGATCTAAATGGTTTGATTGTGGAGATTTTATTGTTCTTCTGAACAACATCATCAGCACAATATCGAGGTTTACAGGACAAACTGATTCATATATAGAGGAATTCGAACGCTTCAATCTTAGAAATTTCACTGGTTGAAATCATGAGACAATTGAAGCTAGACTACCATGGAAAACCTAAAACCACTAGACAGCTGTTTCTTAGTATGGGACCCCTCAGCAATGCACAGCCCGGCTAGTTCAGTTGGCAGAGCATGAGACTCTTAATCTCGGGGTCGTGGGTTTGAGCCCCACGCCGAGAGTCGTCCGGTGAGGCAGTTCACCATGTCTGCCAGTCGCTTACGCACTGCTGAGGAGCCCCATACTAGGATGAATCTGACGTCCAGTACTTCCGGGTTTTCCATGGTGGTCTAGCTTCTATCGACACATGATTCCAACTAGTGAAATTTCTAAAATCTCCACAAAACCTCTTCTGACTTCAATTTTATCTGAAGTTTGTGGTGACGATGTCGTTCAGAAGAACGATGCAAGTTCAAAGACCAAAACATCCAGCTCATAGAACAAAACTCCATCAAAGAAAACTATAATTCTGTATTCGTATATCGCATTTTGATAATTGGCAGCATCACTTCATTATGATGAATCACAAATCTAGATCATGTAAACCTATTCAATTATTATTATTAATAATAATCCAATAACCGTATGCATAACTATTACTGACTGTATAATATGATGTCTTCCTTTGTGGAAATTGTCAAACTGATAATCTCTTCCGATCGCACAATAATACATTAGGTATATTTTTAAGCAAAGATGGATAGTGACTAGCAGTGAAATCCAGGACGTGCGTTTCGTCCTATCTGGTACTCGTCAGCTAGATGTACCAGCATCTCAAAATTGAAATTTACTCTGGGATTCAGAGCAAGTGTAGTGAACGAGGATGCAAGTGGGGACAATCGAATGAATTTGAACACAAAATGACAGAACACCTTAGTAAAATCTGAGAAAAATACAATCATTACTTTATTTGCAAAAAATGTCAATCAATTGTCACAAAATTGACTGTTACTTTTGCAAATAACAGTCAATCGTTTCATACTTCAATATTCCTGAATATACATACAATTTGCTTACTTTTCTCGTTCTTTCCTTCTCGATCTTCTGCTAACAGACATTCTATTCTTGACTATCGTTATATACTACTCATGTTGATATAAGTGGTACACATCACAAGTCCCTCCTTTAAATCAACCGCTTTTGCGATAAATCTGCTTACTGTGCTACTTTCTTCTTTTCTTCAGTCTATGCCATATTTTCCATCAAAGTGTTAAGTTTGTACCGCGCTGACCTCTATAGCTCCGACGACCTCCTGGTTTATCTACAACCTATGTTTACTTATATCTTCTCACTGTTATTTTACTACTGAAATTGATAAATCTTACTTAAACAGTATTATTCATAATCATAGAAATTGTTTAGTTGATTATATTTATTGCTTGACATTCTAATTCACATAAAATAGATTATCAAACGATCAGATATATCTCATAAGGAGTTCAAACGAATCAAGTTTTATCTCATATCTTTAATCATCTTAGTACTTACTTACTTACGCCTGTTACTCCCAATGGAGCATAGGCCGCCGACCAACATTCTCCAACCCACTCTGTCCTGGGCCTTCTTTTCTAGTTCCATCCAATTCTTGTTCATTTTTCTCATATCTATCTCCATTTCTCGGCGTAATGTATTCTTTGGTCTTCCTCTCCTCCTTCGACCTTGAGGATTCCATATGAGGGCTTGTCTTGTGACGCAGTTCGGTGCTTTCCTCAATGTGTGTCCTATCCACTTCCAGCGCTTCTTCCTGATTTCTTCCTCCACTGGGATCTGATTTGTTCTCTCCCACAGTAGGTTGTTGCTAATAGTGTCCGGCCAACGGATCGGCCTGGAGTCCCTTTCCGGGGGCTACTGCCGGTCCCAAGCCCGGATAAAGGAGGAGGGTTGGGCATGGGGTTAGCGACCCCATCCCGTAGAAAACTAACTCGCTAAAAAAAACGCTAATCATCTTAGTAACTCATATGAATTATCATTTAAACATCAATAATAATCTTAAAGGTACTTTAAATGTATATAAACAGAGTGAAATGATTCAGTTTAAACATTACTTGAATAATTCATTATGTAAATTAAACATTAGTGACCCTCCCCTCCATCAAATACTTTGGTACGGCTGAGGTTGAAAAGAGTTCACTCTACTTCTAGAAATACTCTCATAGGACTACATGCATACAACCATTCCCAACAATGTTCTACTCACTTCCTTTTCATCATGAGAATGTGTTTTATACGAAATCGAGAGGAAAAAAAAACGAATGTCCGTCACTTTAACCGAGTTGATGGAGACGGAGAGTTCATCTAGTTTAGTTGGAAAACTCCGATTACAAACCAATAGTGAACATAGGCTCTAGTATCCTTACAAAACAAATGGCATATGAATCTATTGTTGGTCACCGGCTATCATGGGACTACATTTCCTTACATTGCTTCACTGTCTTGTGCATCAGACCTTTAGGTCAAAGGCTCAAATTGAGGCTCCTTCATAAAACCGTCTACTTCGATCTAAGCATTTGGGTAGTATCCTAGTGCTCACACAAATCAAATGAGATTTGTTTGGCGCATATGTATTTCATGCTTCCTTTTCCCAATGTTCATGTGTTTAAATAAAATATTGAATGTTTTAGTTTACCACATTTGGGATACTACGGTTTGTAGTCGGCATACGCATATTTTGTCAGGCCATTTCTCGGAACCCTAATAAACGATCTATGTTCTTTTCATCACAAGGACAAATGAACTGATATATATAAATATATATATAAAATTAAAGTCGTCAGTCATGATAACTTATCTGTTGTACGGAGGTACATCAATCTATAGCTTAATGGGTTCTATTAAAACCTCCTTCATACTAACTGTTTAGACGATTTTTTTTTTGTTGAGTTAATGAACAACCCACTTTCTCTGCTTTACATAGTTTAAAATAAACTATGAATCATTTCCATTGAAATACTGAATAATTCGATAAAGAAGTTTCCAGTCAGTTAGTCAGCTACAACGTAGGACCAGGCACGTATATGCATCGGTCCAAGTTGCTATACCTCACTCATTAGCACAAAAAGATGAACACCGAATTCATATAAGTAGTTAATTCAGTAGTGGTAATATATAAAACAATGATTGTATATAAGAAGATAGTACAGGAAGATAGAATTAGTTCCTAGAAAGAAAGATATGCGGCGATTTTAATCTCTTAGTTTAAAGGAAGACAAAGAGGGTATACACCGACGCTATTGTGATCGATTCTCAACCATCTATTGTAATAATATTCATTATTACTTAACAATTAATTTATGCAACTTTATGATTATTGTACCTTTTTTCTTGTTCAATAAGTATATCTATCGATAGTAATTAATTACTTACTTACTTACTTATGCCTGTTCTTCTCAGTGGAGCATAGGCTGATGACCTACATTCACTAACTCATTCTGTCATGAGCTTTCCTTTCTAGTTCTCTTCAATTGTTGTTCTTTCTTTGTCTCATGTGTGTTTCCATTTCCCGATGTAATGTGTTCTTTGGTTTTCATCTTCTTCTATACTTTTAAGAATTCCAAATGGAGGACTTACCTTGTAACACAGTATGAGTACTATCCTCAATGTATATCGTATTCACTTCCAATGTTTATAATTGTGTTGATTTCTTACTTCACTGTAATTTGGTTTATTCTCTCTTATAATAGATTGTTGCTGATAATGTCTGGTCAACGGATCCGAAGTATTCTTTTTCTTGTTTCTTTATAGACAACTATTCATAAACACTTGTCTCTTTTAAACGATTAGCTTTCATAGTTTCCACCCTATATAATAGAACTATCTATCTATCTATAGGAATAATTTTATATAGATATAGATAGATAGATAGATAGATGGAATGAATTGTCAATCATATCCGATAGATATATATATATAAATAAAGGAATAGATCAATCCAATACCATTGGGTGTATTCATAACTCTTCGAATCATATTCATCTTTTACTATGATTTGTATTCAATAGAAATAGAAATAGAATATAATGATATATAACGGTATGAATGGATTATTTATAATTTTATTGAAATATATGATGATGATCTTATATTCATAGTTGCTATGGTTACTACAAAGAAGTATTCACTTTGTGATGCTTGATAGAATTTGATTTGTTTGATGAGATATCTGATTCATTCTTTTCAATGTTAAGTGTTATAAGTTTAATTAATATCACAAAGGATTAATACAAGGTAAGTATTATGCTAAACTAATGAGATTTAATTGGTATGTATAGCCACTTAGCCCTTGTTGTAGTTGAGTTCAGAACATGAATAACAGCTTTTACTATCATTTACTGACTTACATCTAATACTCCTTGTGAAGGAGCATAGGCCACTCATCAGCATTCTCCATCCAAACCTGTCCTGAGTAATCCTTTCCAGCTCTTTTCAGTTGTTATTCATCCTTTTCATATTCCGCTTCTTGTTCCCGACGTAATGTGTTCTTTGGCCTTCCTCTTTTCCGCTTTCCTTCAGGATTCCAAGTTAGCGCTTGTCTCGTGATGCAGTTTGATGATTTTCTCAATGTATGTTCTATCCATTTCCATCGTCTTTTCCTAATTTCCTCTTCAGCTGGAAGCTGATTTGTTCTCTCCCACAGAAGGCTGTTGCTGAGGGCATCCAGCCAATGGATGTTGAGTATCTTGTGTAGACAGCTATTAATAAATACTTGTATCTTCTTGATGGTGGTTGTTGTAGTTCTCCACGTTTCAGCTCGTACAGTAGAACTGCCTTGACGCTGTTATTGAAGATTCTGACTTTGGTATTGGTTGAAAGTTATTTTGAGTTCCATGTGTTCTTCAATTGAACGAGTGCCGCCCTTGCTTTGCCAATCCCCGACTTAACATCTGCATCTGATTCTCCTTGTTCATCGATGATGCTTCTCAGGTATGTGAAGGATTCTACATCTTCCAGAGTTTCGCCATCAAGAATGATTAGATTGGTGTTCTCCCTGTTGTATTTGAGGACTTTGGTTTTCCCCTTGTGTATATTGAGGCCTACTGATTTAGAGACTGCTGCTACACTTTCTGTCTATTGCACTCCGTGTTCTCCCTCAGATGTCTAGGTTTTCATAATCCAGTCGACCACCAGAAGAAAGAGGAAGGGAGAGAGTAAACAGCCTTGTCTGACTCCGTTCTTTAATTGGAATGCGTCTGTCAGCTGTCCTCCATGCACGACTTTGTACTGTAGTCCAGCTTTTACTATACGAATCATTTATTTCAAATATACTTGGTTTATATTATACCAGCCAAACAGACCACATCACATCATAAAATAGGGCATAATATTTATATAAGATGAAGCCAAAAAGTCACTGTGAATGTCAGAGACTACAACTAATAGATTGAGGAATATCTTAAGAATAGTAAATCGTATAATAATGATCTATAAGTCAAACTGAACCCTATAATAAGATAACTATACATAGATATACCTAATCTAGTTACTGAATAGTTATACAATAAGAATATATATGTAAGGCATTAATTCATGAATAGTTCTCAGAAGTTACTCATATTTTAATCTTTGGTAGGATATAATCAACTGTGATTCCATATCAATCCTACAGGAGGTCAATCGCGGCTTGGATAGCCTAGAGATAACGTCTCTGACTGTAAAGCTAGGTGACATAGGATTGAATCCGTCAGGGAGTACCAGTTCCCTCAAGATTATAGGTTCACCTTGTTGACGAGTGTCAAGTAACACAATATCCGTGTCAAGGATTTCCTGTCGACTATCTCCAACCATCATCTAATCTATCATAATTAGTATTTTATTTAAGTCAGTTCATTTTCTAAAGGATAAGGTCGCTAACTTCATACCTAATTCTTCTACATAAAGATCTGAGATTCAACTCAAAGAAGAATATTAACTTGATATTCTATACTGATGAATATCATGTTTATTGAATCCTTGTTTTATTGTATTGAAATGCTTCAATCAGTTTAAGTAATTCATAGAATACATCTTTAAGATGAACGTTTTGCTTGAAAAAAAAAGAACCGATCAAAATATCCATATGATCCTGATCATAATGATCAATCTATTTACTGATCATATTCATTCAGTTAATTGACACTTTATAAGAAATAATTCTGATATGTCTTGGTAATTGAATAATAGATTCAATGTTCTAAGCTCTTCCTTCTAATAATCCCTTACATTGAGACTTGAATACGAAAGGTAAGAAGGAAACTATGAAAGAAAACGATTTATTTCAAAGATTCATTTATGTATAGAAAATATAGGGTATTTATAGCCATTTTAATGAAAAGCTTACTTCCTTACTTACTTACTCCTATTAATCCCAATGGAGCATAGGCTGACGACCAGCATTCTTCAACCCACTCTGTCCTGGGCCCTTCTTTTCAAGTTCTATCCAATTTTTTTTTGTTCATTTTTCTCGTGTCTTTCTCTATTTCCCGGTGTAATGTGTTCTTCTTTGATCTTTCTATTTTTCTTTTACTTTGAGGATTCCATATAAGAAATTGTCTTGTAATACAATTAAGTCATCCTATTCACTTCCATGAGTTCTCCACTTGATTTCATCTTCTTCTGAAAGGTATTTATAACAATTTAAATGATCTATGATTTTTGGAAATTTCTGAAATACCACTATGAAATATAGTAACAGTATAAATCATCATTCAATTAGAAACTTTTCACTTTCTACATGTTTCTAACAAAACTTCTCTTGACTACTTTGATCAAATATGATATTTTTTAAAATTTTCAAATCATTCTTTTCAATTTTTTATTTCTAAAGAATTTTTTTAATCTTTTTAAACAATTCTATAAATTTCATTTAAAAATAATATAAATAAAATTTTCATTATTTAAATTAACCGCAAATTTTTTTTTTTTTTTTAAATTTAAATTATCCGCACATGTATTGATTTTTATGATGATTCAAGGTCATTTGATTAAGTGATATTTTTCCAAAGGTTAATATAAATATAAAATTAGCCTATAAGTAAACAAGAAGAAGAAGGAAAAACAAATAATCAATAAGGTCAAATATTGATTGATTAATTAATTAATCAATAAAATAATGGGCAAATTATTTTTTCTTAAATGGGTGCACAATTATGTATTACATAATAAATGAATATTATTTATTTATTTACAATTACTTACGCCTGTTACTCCTAATGGAGCATAGGCCGCCGACTTGGAATTTGAAAAAACTCTCCCACTCTCCTACATTGTACAAGCATTCTATGTACCTAAATAAATGATTGCTTTGGTTTTCAGAAGGGGTATCGGCCTCGTGACTTTCGAAGGAACTCGGCTTTCATTATGAGGCATGATAACTCTTCTAAACGTAGACCTTCTGACTCCTAGGGCAAAGTTTAAATGGTTTGAATAATTTTTTCTGGTTAGCGTTTTTCTAGCGAATTAGTTTTCTATGGGATGGGGTCGCTAACTCCATGCCCAACCCTCCTCCTTTATCCGGGCTTGGAACCGGCAGTAGCCCCCAGAGGGACTCCAGGCAGAGTTAATAAATGAATATAGAAATTCTCATTTCTTAAATAAATTTTAATTAAATTAAAATGATTAGAAAGGCATTTTGTGTACAGTTTAATAATTCAATCCTAATATGGGATTCTTATAGGAGTGAGTGCTCACCCATTATCTCGTTTGTGAGATCCAAACATAGAACCTTCGATCTCACATCTAAACATTTAACCTCTAGATTACTAAGCCACAGCCGGTATTCAATAGTGTTAATATTTAACTTTAACCAATCTACGATATCCTGCCATCGTTGACCATTGACTTCAATGAGTTACTATCTCACAACAGATAAGGTTGAATTCCACTGATCACTACTTCTCATTAAAACTCCAGGATATACCTCTTGAAGCCAGTCACTAGTGAGCATATGTTGATTAATATCAGAAGGGGTTTTTGTGTAGATTGTAGTAATTTCAGTGATTAAGGTAGGTCCTGAGTTCAAATCTTGCAGGGGGCGAGGTTGTGGATGCGAACTGCTGAGGAGTCACCACAACAGGACGAAACGGCCGCCCAGTGCTTCCAGGTTTCCCATGGTGGTCTAGCTTCAACTGACCCATGATCTCAACCATTGAAATTACTATAGTATTCACAAAAACCCATATGATATTATGAAAAAGTTGAAAATACTGAAAGGTTGTTTTTGTCTTAACATCAGATTCCTATAGGAGTGCCCATTCATAATCTGGTTTGTGAGATCCAAACTCAGAACCTTCGATCTCACATCTAAACATTTAACCTCTAGATTACTAAGCCAGAGCTGGTATTCAATAGTGTTAATATTTAACTTTAACCAATCTACGATATCCTGCCATCGTTGACCATTGACTTCAATGAGTTACTATCTCACAACGGATATGGTTAAGCTGCAGTGAGAGGAGTTCCATACTAGAATAAAATGGTCGTCTAGCTCTAAATGACTCATAAATTCAATTAATAAATTACTAAAATCTCGACAAAACCCCTTTCTTATAAAAATAATAATAATCAACTGTCTAATATATAATTATGGTCGTCAATTAGTGATTTCATTAGTTGAGATCATAAGTCAGTTGAAGCTAGAACACCATGGAAAACCTAGAAGAACTGGAAGACCGTTTTGTCCTAGTATGGAACTCCTCAGCAGTGCGCATCCACGATCCCGCCCCCGCGAGATCCGAGCCCTCGACCTATCAGTCTCGAGCGCGAGCGCTTAACGATTAGACCACTGAGCCGGCATCCACCAGTGTTAATGTCTAACTTCAACCAATTCACGAAATTGTGCCACCGTACAGCATTGTCTTCAATGAGTTGATATTTCACAACAGACCTGGTTGAACTCCACTGGTTACAGCATCTCACTAGTACTTCCAGGTTTTCTATAGTGGTCTAGCTTCCATTGACTCATGATTTCAGCTATTGAAATTTCTAAAATCTCTACAAAACCGCTTCTGATAATTAGTGATTTACAATGTAATTGAACTCATATAAAAGTATATTAGGCGTGACTATAATTTATGAACAAACCAATCAGATTCACGATAACAGGTCTTGGATTTTGGCGCGAGATATATTCACTTATTTGACTGAATACAGTCTTGGCATGAGAGTTATTGTTACAGTATGTGATGAAACCCCTAAATCGAATTCCTAACCTTAACCATCAACTGCGCGGCAGTTCGTTCCGTTCTACTATACGGCTGCGAAACATGGCCTTTAAGAATAGAAGATATTCGTAAGTTACTAGTATTTGACCACAGGTGCCTTAGAAATATTGCGGGTATCTGCTGGGATCACCGGGTAAGTAATAGTGAGGTTAGACGCAGGGTATTAGGGAATGATGGTAAATCATTTGATGAGGTTATGAATCTTCATCGACTGAGATGGTTGGGCCACGTGATGCGTATGCCTGAACACCGATTACCAAGGCGCGTAATGCTAACCGATGTTAGGGATGATTGGAAGACAGTTAGGGGCGGTCAAACCAAAACGTGGTATCAGTGCTTGAAGTCACTAACTTCTAGTCTGAACCATGTTGGTAGATGCAGACTGCCTGGTTGGGTTCCGCGTGACTATCGTAACCAATGGTTGGAGACTGTGTGTGACATGGCTCAGAATCGATCACAATGGTGTCGGTGTATACACTCTCTGTCTTCCTTAAATTAAGAGATTAAAATCACTTCAAATCTTTCTTTCTAGGAACTAATTCTTTCTTTCTGTACTATCTCCTTATACACAATCTTTCTTTTATATACTACTACCTTTGATGTGACTAATTCTATGAATCCGGTGTTCATCTTGTTGTGCTAATGCGGTATGGCAACTTGGACCGATGCATATACGTGCCTGATCCTACGTTGCAGCTGACTGACTGACTGACTGAATCTTTATTCTTCGAACTTCTTTAAATCTCTCATTTAGCCCTAGTAAATAGGTAGACACTCTTAAGTTCACTTTAGCGTCGCTCAATACGTCGTCCATAAATCATCGTATAAATGAATAATAAATAAACATAGAAACAAAAATCAAACCAATAAGAGATATTTTGGTGTGTGCTACTTATGTAGACATAAGTAGTATATGATCTTAATCGTGAACAGAATGTCTGGCAGCAGAGAGATAAGAAAACCGAACAATGAAGGATGAAAACAGAACGCAATTTGTATGAAAATGCAAGAACAAAGGAAGTCTGAGTCATTCTGAGACAATGGATGGACATTTTTTAAATTGAGCATTTACGATATAGTTGTTAGATTATATTAAGAAGTTCTGTAATTTGTTGTCAAATACATTCGATTGTCCCCATTTGTGTTCTTTTTCACTACATTTTGTGTCGCTTCCAATCAGAGGAGGTTAGGGTTGATGTTCTGTGGACGCCATTGCGGGCCAGGAGCTGGATTGTGGGTTGGGGCAGTCTAGTGCGGAGGGGTGGCGTTGGCTGTAGTGGGTGCTGTCAACGGAGAGGAGTGATGGGACGTGCGGCTGCTGGCCAGACATCGGATGTAGATGGCTCAGAAGGCCGGTGGAGTACGGGTGTCAAACGTCTCAGGTGCCGGGTGGAGCTCGGATGTTCTACTAAAACAAACAAGTAAACAATGACAGATTTAAGATCAATAAGAACCAATTAACATCGAGATGTACAAGACAAACTGTGATCCATATGTAGAGAAATTCGAACACTTCACTTCTATCTAAAATTTATACTGCTAATGTGGATGTCATTCAGAAGAACAATGACAACTCCATGATCCGATCATCTAGATCATAGAATATAACTCTATCAAGATTATAGTTTTATATGTATGTTTTGAATTATACTTCATAAGATCCCATTTTTTTTTTCTATTTTATCTTTCCTTTATTATCTATTGATTATTGTTTATATCTGTGAAATTTAGATCCTTGGTATAATTTGTATTGCATTAGCTGGAAGAGGTTATAATGAAATAGGATTTCAATATTTAATTGGTATTGGAACATTTTCAGCAATTGGAAATATTATCTTTTTATTAATGTATGGTTTTGCTACAACAAGACCATTAGATGGTCGTTCAATTATAAAATTAATTGTAAGTTAAAATGTTCTTCTTTTAAATGATATAATTCATTTAATATTGTTGTATTATATGAATCATTATTCATGGATTCGAACCCAGTACCATTCGTTCCAAACACCATCACGTTATCCACATAGCTACTGAGCCCTGATAGCCACTTGTTTGTGCAATAAGATGAAGTTTAAATTCATTTGGTATTGTTGTTTTACATGAATCATCATCCGTGGACTCGAACCCAGTATTGTTCGCTTCAAACACCATTGTGTCATCCACTTAGCTACTGAGGCCTGATAGCCACTTGCTTGTGCAGTAAGATGAAGTTTAAATCCATTTGGTATTGTTGTTTTACATGAATCATCATTCATGGATTCGAACCCAGTGCCATTCGTTCCAAACACCATCACGTTATCCACATAGCTACTGAGCCGTGATAGCCACTTGCTTGTGTAGTAAGATGAAGTTTAAATTCATTTGGTATTGTTGTTTTACATGAATCATCATTCATGGATTCGAACCCAGTGCCATTCGTTCCAAACACCATCACGTTATCCACATAGCTACTGAGCCGTGATAGCCACTTGCTTGTGTAGTAAGATGAAGTTTAAATTCATTTGGTATTGTTGTTTTACATGAATCATCATTCATGGACTCGAACCCAGTATTGTTCGCTTCAAACACCATTGTGTCATCCACTTAGCTACTGAGGCCTGATAACCACTTGATTTTGTAATGGAGTGAAGTTTAAATTCATTTGGTATTGTTGTTTTACATGAATCATCATTCATGGACTCGAACCCAGTATTGTTCGCTTCAAACACCATTGTGTCATCCACTTAGCTACTGAGGCCTGATAACCACTTGATTTTGTAATGGAGTGAAGTTTAAATTCAATTGGTGCCGTTTTGCTTGTATCTTCCGATTGTTATTTACGACTGCAATTGATCAGTCTCATGTTCGCATATGTGTATCGTGTGAAGATTGCATCGATATTACCTTAACTCACAAGCATTCTAAGCAAAGATGAATAGTGACTAGCAGTGTAATTCAGGATGCGAGTTTCGTCCTATTTCAAAGGTACTTAATAGAAGTATTCAATCGATATTTATTTTATAAAACTGGAACTTTGTAATTCTCATTGAAGTGATTCTTGGTATGATTAAATAGATTATTATCATATTAAACAAACAGATATATTTGTTATGATTTCTCAAGATGACAGTATATGGTACTATCATTAGTATTGTAGTGAATGAGAACTCAAATAAAGATAATCTCTAACCCTGATCTTTCTAATTACTACTTATACTTTTACTATCTCTATCACTATGGGATTTGAATCGACAATTGTATCTCTGTGCTAATATGGTATGGCAACTCGAATTGATATACGTACGTACGAAGTTCTACGTTGTTACTGAATGATTGACTGACTGGTTGACTGAAAATCTAAAGATCATACATTAAATATTTCATTTGCAAAATGTCAATCAATTATCTCAAACTTGACTATTCTTTCTGTAAATGTCAATCAATCCGTCTTGTATTTCCATACCAATTACTTTCTGTTCTCATTCTTTCCTCTTCGATCTTCTCAACTTTCCCCTGCTAGACATTCTATTCCGGACTAGTATTATATACTACTTATGTTATCATAAATAGCATACATCATAGTCTTATATAAAAAACAATTAATTTACTGATTTACAGAAATATACTGTAAGATAATATTAGGCATTTGGTTACACAAAATTAGAATTTGACAATAAAATAATAATAACACATGCTTTATTCTGATTGGTTCAAACTCAGAAGAAAATTATCCAATAAGATTATTCTAATCATTGCACTTAATCAACAATCTAAAATGTTGATTTGGTAATGAACTAATTTCTTATTAATTTAATAATTGAATTTATAAATCAATTCAAGCTAGGCTACCATGGAATACTTGGAAGGATTGGATGAGCATTACGTCCTAGTATAAGACTCCTCAACAGTACTCATCTACGATCTTTCTCACAGGATTCAAATCTAGGACCTATCAGTCTCTTTATTCGTTCACTTTTATAAATATAAGCAAATAAAGATATTCGAACCCAGGACCTATCAGTCTAATGCATGAGCGCTTAACGATTAGACCACTGGGCTGGCCGGCATCCAACGGTGATAATGTCTAACTTTAACCAATCCACGAAATTGTGCCACCGTACACCATTGTCTTCAGTGAGCTGATATCTCACAGTAGGTCTGGTTGAACTTCAATGGTAACGGCTTCTTACTAGAACTCTAAGAAATGCCTCTTGAATTCAGTCACTAGTGAGCATATGTAAATTACTATCAGAAGGGATTTTGTGGAGATTTTAGAAATTTCAATCGTTAAAATCATGACTCAATTCAAGTTAAACCACCATGAAAAACCTAGAAGCACTAGACAGCCGTTTCATCCTAGTATGGGACTTCTCAGTAGTACGAGACTGATAGGTCCCGGGTTCGAATCTCGCTGTGCACGAGATTGTGGATGCTTACTGATGAAGTGTCTCACAATAGGACAAAATGGTCATCCAGTGCTTCCAGGTTTTCCATAGTAGTCTAGCTTCAATTGACTCATGATTTCAACCATTGAAAGTATTAAAATCTCCAGAAAACCCCTTCTGAAAATAAACATATATTAATTATTTTGTTTATTCAATTGTATATAATGATAAGTTCAATGAAGTCAAACTATTCACCTATTGAATATTAAATATAATTTATTTTATATTTAGTATATTAATCAACTATTCAACTATTCCATTTTATACCAAATCTCATGCACGATCTTTTCAATGTTCAATCGATTCTATATTTACCAATTATCAGAATGATATCTTTATATTACTTAACTTACATTCATATTATGATTATAAGCTTGTGAAATAGACTAAATGGTTAAACGTGCTTATTGTGAACGTAAGGCAGATCACTTAGGTTATTGGGATAGTAACATTTGATTAGCTACAATATATACTTGGTAGCTAATAGATCTATTCTACTTCAATTTAAATTTGTTCAACATGATCTACTATTCGATTGTCTGTATTTTCACAAGAGATTTTCAAGTCTATGACAGTACTATAAAAGTAATTCTTAAACTATGTGTAATGGTTTGGTTGTGGCAGAGATCACTTTTTTTCCTATAAAATAAAGACATTTTCAAATACAAAATCAAGTGGATTAAAACAATTGTATAGATGGTTCTTCTGAATCTCGTTAATGGTGGTTTGTATATGCCCTGGTACGGTCAAGAGTGGGGAGAGTCCACTCTCACTCTCCAAATGCTCTCACATGGCCATGCGTATATAGCCTCTCCCACGGAAGTCCTACTCACTGCCTTCTTGTGGTGGAAGCGTTTTCTACGAAAATGAGAGGACGAAAAGTGAATGTCCGGCGCTTTAACCGGATCCCAAACCAACGATGCACATGGGCTGGCTCCAGTATCATGAACGAACAAATGGCGTATGAACCAATCGTTGGTCACAGGCTACCATGAGACTGCATCTCCTCACGATGCCCAACTGCCTTGTGGATTAGACCTTTAGGTTAAAGGCTCGGGATGCGGTCCCTTAAGACAAGCACCTGCTTTGGTCTGGGCACCCGGGAAGTATCACAGCCCTCACACATATCAAATGAGATTTGTGTGGAGCGTATGTATTTGGTACCTCTTTGTACCAATATCTATGTGTTAAAATAAATAAATAAATAATATCCTCTGCAGCGCGTTGATGGTGGTTCGTATATGATGTATAGTTAAAAAGTGAAGAATATTAATTTGATTTAATGGATTTAGACTGATTGATCCAGATTTTTTAAACTCAGTGTTAGAATAGCTGAAAATATGATCTGATCTTAAATGACTGAATTGCAATATTTTCGTCTACTAGTTAATTAGGTAAAAGATATAACATAGTGTACTCAATGTTGAATCACTTAGACTAATGGCTACATTGCAACTTGGTTGATATGATTCGATCTGCACTAAGAAGGACTTAAGATACATGACATTGATCACCACTTAGTGATCAATCAATTTTAAATACATCTCAGTCTTACAGGAGGTTAGTTGCGGCCCGGGTATTTTAGTGGTAACATCTGTGACTGTGAAGCTAGATGAAACGGGATCGAATCCATCAGGGAGAGTCAGTGTCTTCAAGTCTATAAGTATACCTTGCTGATGAGTGCCAAGTAATACAAAACCTAGGTCCAGGGTTTCCTGTGGAATACCTCTAACCGCTATCTTAAATATAACTCCCCCTGTAGTTGAGTTTATAAATCCCATACTAGAATGCAGTGGTTGTGGAATGTTTCCAGGTTTCCCATGATGGTCTTCTTGCTTTAATTAACTCATGAATTCAGCCATCACTTTAGACGTTTTTCAAAAAAAGAAAGAGAATTCCACAGTAAATAGTGTTTATTTACCTCAGAATCTAATTACTTATTATATGCAAAGATGGATGATGGTTAGCAGTGGAATGCAGAAACTTGTCAGCTGGATGTGACTTAAGTCAATATTGAAATAATACGCACAGGATGTACATATAGCAATAAAAAAGTGATCCATTGCAGACTTAAACAACAATCGAACAAGAATCGAACAACAAACTACCATTCTTGGATGTATTAATCACCAGAACTGACACAGGAAAACTGCAGACTCAAGTATATCGGAATCCAGCCCACACAAATCGAATTCTCAATTACAGTAACAGCAACTCAAGAGCTCACAAATACATGCAAACTTTGTTCAAGAGGGCGAGGACACACTGCAGTACACTTGCAGCACGAAAAAATGAAGAAAAATACCTGAAAACTATCGTTCAAAAAAACGGCTACCCAATCAACTTCGTCAAAAAAATATCAGCCGAACGCATCATTAAAAACAATGTCAAGCACAGAAATCAACAAACGGATCACCCTACCATATATAAAAAGCATATCAGAAACTACAAAGAGATTTTTGAAACTTCTCAGAATAGCTGTTGTACACAAACCAACAGAATCACCGCAATCCGTCCTATGTAAAGCAAAGGATGAAATGACAAAAGAAGATAAACCGAACATCATCTACAAAATAAATTGTGCCCAATACAAAAAAACACTGCATCAGACAAAGCGGAAGCCCTCATCCTCTTCGCCTGCATGACCATCAATTAGTAGTCAAACGCTATGACATATCTTCACTTGTATCGATGCATATGGACAACTGAGGACTTACATTAGACTGGGAAAATGTAGAGATTTTGGATAGAGGCAATGTTAAAAGCACTAGAAAGTTTTTAGAAGCTTGGAACTCAGGTCAATTCCTGTTACCCCTTATGGAAGATCATAGGCCAATCGCCAGAATTCTCCATCTAACCCTATCCTTGGGCAATCCTTTCTAGTTGTTTTCAGTTACTATAGATCCTTTTCATAGTGTGTTCTATGGCCTTCCTCTTTTCTGTTTCTATTCAGAATGCCAATTTAGTGCTTGCCTCATGATGCAGTTTGATTATATTTGCAATGTATGCCACATCCACTTCCAACATCTTTCTCTAATCTCCTCTTCAAATGGAAGTTGATTTATTCACTCCCACAATAGGCTATTGATGATGGTATCCAGACAACGAACATTCAGTATCTTACGTAGATAAGTGTTTATAAAAACTTTTGCCTTCTTGATATTGGTTGAAGTAGTTCTTCATATTTCATCTCCGTACAAGAAGACTGTCTTGACATTTGTATTGACTAATAGACAATTCATATATATTCTTTAACTTTAAACATAATATACTACTGATATTTAATAAGAACAATCATCATTCAACTTTCAATATCATTTATATTTGATTTCATTTATAACTAAACAAATAATAATCATGAGTCAGTTGAAGGTAGACCACCATGAAAAAACAGGAAGCACTGGACGGCCATTTCATCCTATTGTGTCGACTCCTCAGCAGTGCATATCCACGATTCCGCTCCTCGCGAGATTCGAACCCAGAACCTATCAATCTCTCACCGGGCGCTTAATAATAATTATTATCAGAAGGGGTTGTGTAGAGATTTTAGAAATTTCACTGATTGACATCATGAGTCAATTAAAGCTAGACCAACATGGAATACCTGAAAGCACTGGATGGCAATTTCGTCCTAGTATGGGACTCCTCAGTAGTGCATATCCACGATTCCGCTTCCCGCGAGATTCGAATCCAGGATCTATCCGTCTTGCACTGGACGTTTAACCAACTAAACCACTAAATATTGAATATTTAAATATATTCTGTATAATAATCAATCATTTCATAAATTCATTATTATTATTATTATTATTATGCTAAATAGTTTCTATGCATAAAATCATTGTATTCAATGGATATGGTCCATTTGTAATGATTTATTAAAGTACATTTAAACAAAAATGAAATAAATTTTTGTTTTGTTTTTTTACATAAAAAATTTTAATTCTTTTTCAAAAAAAAAAAAAAGTTTTTAACTAATCAAACTTACAAGAAAGAACTGATATTGAAAGTTCTAGGTTCGAATTCTGTGAAGGTGGTGGAAAGTAATGCAATTTTGTGGATTGTTTAAAATTAGACATGAATACCGATTGGATTCTGACTAGCTCAGTAATCTAAAGGTTAAGCATTTATGTACGACATCGAAGATCTTGGATTCCAATCTCGCTGACAGGAGGGATCATGCATGAGCACTGCTGAAGTATTCCATACTAGGATGAAATTGCCCGTATAGTGCTTCCAGGTATTTCATGGTATTCTAGCTTTAATTGACTCATGATTTCAACTATCGAAAAAAAAGTGATGGATGAACATCATTGAACTCACTTGTTTAAAGGTTTCAAGTTCAAAAGTGTAAAACTAAATGTCCTCGATTTCAGTTCCACATATAAAATCATAGATGTATACTTTTAAAGAGTCTCATACAAGAACGAAACAATCTTTCAATACTTTATATTTATCATAGATCATTTATAATCAGTCAAAGGGTTTTTGTAGATATTGTAGTAATTTCAATGGTTGAGATCATGAGTCAGTTACAGCTAGACCATTATGGAAAACCTGAAAGCACTGAATGATCGTTTTGTTCTATTTTGTGAATCTTCCGTGGCACTGAGCATCCATGATTCCGCTTCCCCCCCTCCGCGAGATTCCAACTCAGGACTTATCAGTCTCACTTGCGAGCACTTAACTACTGGATCATTGAGTCGGTCGGCATCCAACAGTGTTAATATGTATAACATCAATTACTTCATGAAATTAAATGACATATCCACCATTGTCTTCATCAGTGAGTTACTATCTCATAACAAACCTGGTTAAACTCCACTGGTCACTACTTCTCACTAGAATTCCAGGATATACCTCTTGAAGCCAGTCACTAGTGAGCATATGATGATTAATATCAGAAGAGGTTTTGTTGATATTATTAATCATTTCAATCGTTGAGATCATGAATTAATTGAAGATAGATCATTTTGTTTCAATGAATATTCATTAAATCCAATCAATTTTATAACTTTAACCTGAATGAATGTTATTGAATCAGAAAAGAGAGAGAGAGAGAGAGAGAAAAGAATGTCAACTTAACAACCATTTCAATATTTTCATTATTTATTTAATTGTCATTTATTTATTTATTTTTCGTAGTTTATTATCACTCTAAATATTCATAAATTAAATGATTTATTTCATGAGTTTATATGTGTGCGTGTGTGTGTGTGCATGAATGTCTCTATTTGTGTTTGTGCGTATGTGTGCCTGTGTGTTAGTGTGTGTGTGTGTAGATGTCTCTATGTGTATGTTTGTACGTTTGTGTATCTGTGTGTTAGTGTGTGTGTGTGCGCGCACGAGTGACTCTGTTAGTGTTTGTGCGTTTGTTTGTGTGCGTGAATGTCTCTCTCTTTGTGTGTGTGTTAGTGTGTGTGCTAGTGTCTTTGTTTGTGTATGTGCGTTTGTTTGTGTGCACGAGTGTCTCTCTCTTTCTCTCTCTCTCTCTCTGTGTGTGTGCGTGTGCGAGTGTATGTTTTTGTGATGTTTATGATAATGAATGAATTCATTTTAATTGTTAATTTCCTATTTTGTTTTTTTTCTCTTTTTTTCTAATTTTTCTTCTTTTTCTTTTCTTTTTTTTTATTTTTATTTTGTTTTTAATAACCAAGGAAACAATTTATCAATTCATTGTAACATTACTTTATTGTATTTCAATTGGTGTAACATTTAATCAAATAGATTATTTACAATATTTTATTGGACCAATTACAGTAAGTAGTGTATATTTAGTTTAGTATCAGAAGTGGTTTTTGTAGAGATTTTAGTAATTTCAACAGTTGACATGATGAGTCAATTGAAGGTAGACCAACATGGAAAACCTGGGAGCACTGGACGGCCATTTCGTCGTATTGCAGAACTCCTCAGCAGTGCGCATTCATGACCTCGCCCCCTGAGAGATTCGAACCCAGGACCTACTGGTTTTGCGCACGAGCACTTAATCACTAGACCACTGAGACGCCCGGCATCCAACGGTGTTAATGTCGTTCAGTGCTTCCAGGTTTTCCATGATGGTTTGGTTTCAACTGACTCATGATGTCAACTATATTTATTTTATTATTAAATATTATGATTATATCATCAATATTTTAATGAATGTTATTTATTATATTAGAGATAAGAATGGATTACGACCCTGGACCTAAGTTTTCTGCTACTTGGCACTCATCAGGAAAGTATACCTGTAATCTTGAGGAAACTGGTACTCCCTGACGGATTCAATCCCGTGTCACCTAGCTTCACAATCAGAGATCTTACCATTAAGCTATACAGGTCGCGACTGACCTCCTGTAGAACTGAGATGTATTTACAATTGATTGATCACTGGGTCGATCACTTGGTTGATAGCATTCGATCTGCGCTAATAAGCACTTGACACATATGACATTGATCACCATCTGGTGATCAATCACTTGTGAAATTTACTTGGTAATGTTGTTTTACTTGAATCTTCTCATTGTTATTTAGGACTACATCATATGCGGATTGCCTTGATATTGTCTTAATTCACAAACATTGTAAGTAAAGATGAATAGTGGTTAGTAGTGGGATACATTTCATTCTATTTGGGACTCATCAGCTGGATTTACCTGTATTTCACAGTTGATGTTCATTCGGAAACTCTAATGCAGTACTGTTTGTTCCAAAACGCTATCGTGTTATCCGCTTAGCTACTGAGTCCTGATAGCCACTTGATTATGTAATGGGGTGAAGTTTAAATGCACTTGATATTGTTTTACTTGAACCTTCCAATTAATGTTTAGCACTGCAGTTGATCAGTCTGTTATTGACATATGTGCATACTGTGCGTATTGCCTTGATATAGACTGAGTTTGAGTCCCGGAGTGAACATCAACTCTGAGATGCTGGTACATCCAGTTGACGAGTCCCAAATAGGACGAAACGTGCGTCCTGGATTCCACTGCTAGTTATTATTCATCTTTGGTTATAATCACAGTTTGCATTATGAAAAGACAATGTTTTGTAGACTATAAGAAATTGGAACGTATTAGAAAACTGTTTAATTCTAGTATGAGACATGTGAGTTTGGATCTAACTGAAAACCTTAAAACATTGAGGACAATGCATTACTTTGAAACCATCTGAGAAGCACATTCTTAAATTTTCCTATTACATATTGTGGAGAACTATTACAACCATCATCAAGAAAGTGCAAGTATTTATAAATACTCGACATCCATTGGTCGGATACCATCAGCAACAGCTTTCTGTGAGAGAGAACCAACCAGCTTCCAGCTGAAGAGGAAATTAGGAAACAACGATGGAAATAGATAGGTCATACATTACACATATCATCAAACTGAACCACACGGCAAGCCCCAACTTGGAATGCTGAAGGGAAGTGAAAAAGATAAATGTCAAAGAACACATTACATCGGGAAATAGAATCAGATATGAAAAGGATGAATAACAACTAGAAAGAGATGGAAAGGATTGACCAGGACAGAATTGGATGGCGAGTGCTACTAAGTAGCCTTTGCTTTTCCACAAGAAGTAACAGGCGTCAGTATGTTCTACAACCTTAAACAATAAAGTAAACAATAATATTGACCTTGAGAAACTTCTAAAACAATACTAAATAATGTTATCATTCAATCAGTGGATCACATATAGACTATCAGTTTTTTTCATTTTCTATAGACATTTGAATAGAATATACTTTTGTTGACATTTTGATAACCTTATATAATCACTTCTAAGGAGAGAGAGACTCAGTTCCCCCCCCCCGCCGACAAAATATACTCATATACACTTCCCTCGTTTTTAAGTAGTATATTTCAATTATTCATTATATTGTTTTATAATCTTGATTTTATTCATTTGTAGATATTTACATCAGCAAATTTTAGTGCTTATATATTTGGTAGTATGGTTGCTATGACTGAATTACTTTGTAAACATCCAGATATTCATACTACTACTACTACTACTAATACTACTAATACTACTAATAATAATAATAACACTGTTAATACTTCTACGAATACAAATTCGAACTCGACTCCATCTCAACCTGTTAATCAATTGAATCAAAGTAAATAACAAACAACTCAATTGTATTGTATATTACATAATATATATAGATATACATATACATTTAATCATAGTTATCTTATCTATCGTTTAATTACTTACGCCTGTTACTCCTCGTGAACGAATAGAGGCCGCTTACCAGTATTCTTTATTCAACTTTGTCCAGGTTAATCCTTTCCAGATCTTTCACCAATTATGATTTATTCTTTTTCATATTTGTTTCTAGTATCCTAATGTAATCTATTCTTTAATCTTCCACTTTTTTGCTTCCTTTCAAGATGATGTGCGTATTATTGAATGATCTATCTATGTATTATGTAATTGATTACAATAATAATAATAATAATAATAATAATAATAATAATAATAATAATAATAGGCGAGACTCTAATTTAGGGACGAGCCAATCAGAAGCGTTTGAGCCGTTTCAAGGTCACGGAGCCAAGTTTAACACCTGGTGCTCATATATAATCGGTTTACAGCGGATTTTAGAGAAGGGGTGATTATTAAGAGGCTACAAGGGATAGGATTACTAAAAAGTTCTTGTACGTGAGACTGCGGTTATCAAATGACTGCAGTAAAGTGTGCAAATAACCGTGGTGAGATTATATTTCGTTGTCCTTCATGTTGGAGGAGAAATTCTGCTAGAACGGGGACTTTCTCTGCTCAATTTCTACTGAAACTGAATCAGATTATGATAATAGTTGCAAATTGGGTAATAAATACACCAGTGACACTAGCTGCGGCGTTTGCAGTTGTTTATGAAAATTCAGCAGTCCAGTGGTAAGAGTACTGCCGTGCAACTAAAATAACACTTGTACACCAATCATTCAGAGGAGTAGGATGTATCGTGCAGACAGATAAAACGGCAGTGAGAAAGCGAAAATACAACAGGGGACGTAGTATAAAGTAGGATTGTGTAAGTAGCATTTCCGTAAATATACTCGACAGGTACTTGGAACTTATGACCTTTTATACCGTATGCAATATGATTTCAAAACATCTGAAACTTTAGCAAACCTTGACAAGTTTTTAAATCACGTGAAATAAGTATATTCACTGTAATCCATTAGTTTCTTCTAATATATTTCTACGTTATACTAGGTGTCTTCTGATTGGCTATTATTCTCAAGGTCACTCAAAATTCGTTGAAAGGTCGTCCCTAAATTAGAGTCTCGCCGTTGTCTATGATGAACGATTGATTTTATCTTTGAAGATATTCCTTACATGGTTACAATTTTATTTATTTATCATGATGACAATGATAAATTCGTTAAAGGTAGACAATGATCTTAATCATTGAAATGATTCATTCTCATAATGAATATACAATGAATTGATTATTTATCTTCTATCTGTGAATTCATTCAAACTAGATTATTATAAAATATGATTACTACTCTGAATAATCAATCAGTATTACTAAGGTAGGTTAAATGTAAGGACAAATTGTTTTTGAACACATAAGAGAGGGGTTTCAATTTACGTATAGCCAAGGCTACTATTCAAGTTAGTATACCTCCTTGAAGGCTTTTGTATAACACTGTAAATGCTGACTTGATATCAACTTTGTGGTCAGTCTCAATCAAATGTTTCTCAATGGAGAATGATGTCTCACTATCCTGTAATCTTATTTGACCCAAATGCCCTGGTATGGCCGAGAGCGGGGAGGGTTCGCCCTCCCTCTCGAAATACTCTCACACGGCCACGCGTATACAGTCTCTGCCAGGGAAGTCCTACTCACTGCCTTCTCGTAACACCAGTGTTGTTTACGAAAATGAGAAGACGAAAAGCGAATGTCCGACGCTTTAACCGGATTCCAAACCAATGGTGCACATGGGCTGGCTCCAGTATCCTGAGGGAACAAATGGCATATGAACCAACTTTTGGTCACCGGCTTCCATGGGACTGCATCTCCTCAAAAGCTCGGGGTGTGGCCCCCTAAGGAAACCGCCTGATTCGGTTCGGGCACCCGGGCAGTATCTCAGCCCACGCACTAAAATCATGATGAACTATTTGCTTATGGAAAATATTCCTTTCTCTGATTAACATTGAAATGACTTGTACTATTATTATTATTATTATTATTATTATTATTATTATTATTACTCTACCACGTCATTTATTCACCCTCTCTTACTCCTACTTTATGTATCCGTTTCGACCTAGACAGCAGCTCACCTATGGTGGAAATTCAGCTTTATCTAAACGTTCTCGAGTCACTGCCTGGTTGAAAATTGTATGTTACCACCGAATTCGAGTACTAGGGCTAGCTTCTGTTGGTCCTTCACGGCTCCCTGTCTGGGGCCCAAGAGACGGGGTAACACAGTGGCTAGAGACGTTATCAGATATGGCTTAGAATAGAAGCCAATGGCGATCCTGCTGTAACCTTCTTTTACTTTCTTCATAAAAAGTGGTTGTATCTTTCTTAACTGAAAGATTTCTTCTGATTGTACCTTTCCGTTTTCCCCACCATTGTTCTCTCTTTCTCTCCCTTTTTTTATAATTCCCCACGTTCATTACCTTTTTTTTCTCCTTCTCTTTAAATTCTCATTGTTTTGTGTGGCGCATATATATTTGGTGCCCCCCCCCTGTACCAATATTTATGTGTTCAAATAAATAAATAAATTCATTTGTTCCTGCAACTATTTTCGTATGCGTTCACCCACCGTTACTTGCAAATCACAAATGCTCCTCTCTATATACGTGTTTTCACACCTACATGTAAATTGATAGACACAATGGAATGTGACACAATCGCTTTCGTGCTGTTTGGGCTTTTGGCGAAACATAGACATTGTCTTTTCAATAATCACAAGTTGGGCTGCATAAAATGTCCCGTTGATAGCTAATTTAAGTCTCCGTTTCAACATGAGACTATTTGTATCGCCTCTGAATGGTAACGTAATATAAACTCGCTTTTTGGGTGCCAGAAACGTCATAGGTCTAATCGTATTGCAACCCTTCCAGCGGTTTATGAACTTCAAAGAATAACCATTATTCACTAACGTATCAGTCAAGAGCTTCATCTCTACTTCAATAGTATCACTAGTACAAATACGATTGATTCTATTGAATAACCTATTTATTAAACCACGTTTGTAATGAATAGGGCAGTGACTATGAAAATGAACATATTGCCCTGTCCATGTTGGCTTTCTATATATACTAATCAGGATGTCTAGAAAAGGAAGTTGGTTGTGCTTTTGACTTCTATTGAATTCTTTTAACAAGTGGTTTATATCTTCACCTTTATTCCCTATGATTATTATATCATCAACATGTCATTATACCGACCCATTTTTCGAATTGAGTCTCCAACTAAATTTTCAACATATCCCATAAACACATCAGCCAGTAATGGTCCTAGAGGGCTCCCCTTAGCTACACCATCTCAACTTCAAAAGTGAATTTTACATCATCTGTTCACAATAATAATAAATCTTTAAGAGTGTTAACAGGAAATAGCAGTGGAAGGTTATTCAAAGAAATATAGTCACTCCATTGAGAAACATTAAATTGAAACGGATCATAAAGTTGATATCAAGTCAGCATTTATAGTGTTATACAAAAGCCTTCAAGGAGGTATACTAACGTTAATAGTAGCCTTGGCAATACGGAAATGGAAACCCCCCTATTATGTGTTCAAAAACAATTTGTCCTTACATTTAGCCTACCCTAGTAATACTGATTGATTATTCAGAGTGGTAATCACATTTGTTTTTGTTTACTTTAATATCATGAAATACTTGAAAGTATTATAAGATCATTACGTTCTAGTATGAGACTAATGAACAGTACACATTCATAATCCTGTATGTAGGGTTCGAACTCAAGATCTGTCTTTTCATGTACGATCAGTAAGTCAGTCGATGTTCAATGATATTACTTAAGACTGATGATCATTGTATTATTCACTTCACAGAATACAACATGAATAGAATCATTCTTTTTTTTCATTTCAATACAAAAAGTTCCCATTTCAACTTACTCTGTTTGTTTGTTTTCTTTGGATTCTAAATGTTTAACATACAGATTTGATTCAGTTACCTAAGCTCTTCTTTCTAGTAACTCCAACCTCCCCCCACACACACACAGACTAAATCTACACAGCAACTTGAACACGAGGGGAAAAGAGCAATATATGGAAGAAAACGCTTTACTTCAAAGGTTCGTTTATGTATAGAAAATCTAGGGTATTTATAGTCTTTTAAATAGTACTGGGTTTCCGGAAAATTCTGGAACGCTACTTAACATAATAGCAGTATAGGTACCTATCATTCAATCAGAAACATGACATGTAACGTTTCACTTTCTTGATGTTTCTAACCACAATTCTATTGAATGTTGATTAGATAAGATCCTTTTCTTGGTTTTTTTTCGAGGAATTTTCTGGATCTTTCCCAACAAGTTACTATTCAACAAGCCCTTAGTAAAACACTTTTAAACAATAACTTGAATAAGTGGGGTAAATTAAAAATAGATGAATTCATGAGTCAATTCAAGCTATACCATCATGTAAAACGTGAAAACACTGGATGACCATTTCAGTCGCGATCGTAAATGCATACTGCTGAGGAGTCCCATACTAGAATGAAATGGACAGGTTTACCATGATGGTCTAGCTTCAACTGACTCATGAATTCAACTATTGAAATTACTACAATCTTAATAAAACCTTCTTCTGATCATAATCATTATGTGCTCATGAGTGACTGGCTTCAAGAGCTATTTCTTTGAGTTCTAGTGAGAAGCTGTGACACGTGAAGCTCAAGTGTGTCTGTTGGGAGACAGTTACTCACTGAAAACAATGGTGGGTGTGTCACTCAATTTCATGAATTAGCTAAAGTTACACATTAACACCACTGGATATCAGCTGGCTCAGTGATCTAGAAGTTAAGCGTTCGTACACGAGACTAGTAAGTCCTCGATTCGAATCTTGCGAGGGAGGCGGGATCGTGGATGCGTACTGCTGAGAATGAAACAGTCTTCCATGACTTCCAGGTTATCTATAATGGACTACCTAGAATTAACTCATGTATTCAACTATTAACAATTATAAAAATCTTCACAAAACCCCTTTCCCCCCCCCTTTCCGGTGAATTCTAAATGAATGTTTATTTTTCTATTTATTATCAAAATTTCATTTTAATTTTATTCAATTATTCCATAAACAAACAAACAAACAAAAACGATTACGAATTCCATGACAACCAAAGTAAACAATCGAATGATTAATTTAGTTAAACGAAATCTATTTAATACAGAAAGATATTACTGAGATAATTCAATAGAATACTGTTATGGTTGAAATGTAGTTGCATGAAATACATTTTGTTTTTTCATATATGGTATATAAATACGAATTTCAATTAAAAGAAGACAACGAGTGTATACGCCTATGCCATTGTGATCGATTCTGAGCCATGTCACCAAGAGTCTCCAATCATTGCTTATGATAATCACGCGGAACCCAATCAAGTAGTCTGCATCTATCAACATGGATCAGACTAGAAGTTAGTGACTTCAATGACTGATGCCACGTTTTGGTTTGACCGCCCCTAACTTTCTTCCAATTATCCCTAACATCGGTTAGCATTGCGCGCCTTGGTAATCGGTGTTCAGGCATACGCAACACGTGGCCCAACCATCTCAGTCGATGAAGATTCATAACCTCATCAACTGATTTACTCTCATTCCCTAATACCAGACGTCTAACCTCACTATTACTTACCCGGTGATCCCAGAAGATGCAAGTAATATTTCTAAGGCATCTATGATCAAATACTAGTAGTTAAGAAGTATCTTCTACTATTCATGGCCACGTTTCTCAGTCGCAAAGTAGAACGGAACGAACTGCCGCGCAGTATACTCGTCCTTTTATTGATAGACGGATATAATGCCTTCGCCATAGATGACGTAATTTGGCAAAAGCCAAACGAGTTTTTCGAATCCGTACTGAGATTTCGTCAGACACCGACCCATTAGGACTGATCAGACTTCCAAGATAAGTGAACTTGGCAACGCGTTCGACTACTTCACTCCCTATCCTTACTTCAGGTGTTGATGTAGACCAGCTGTTCTCCAGTGGAAGCCTGCCATTTGGCGAAATTCTCCCATTTTGGGTGATGTAGACCAGTCCTGACTCAACAAATTGCATTTAGAGGGAGAGAAGCGTATTCCAAACATTCTGATATTGTTGCTTAGTGATATCAAAAGATTGCATTTTATCAGCATTTTCACCAAACAGGACTATATCATCTGCGTATTCTAAGTCGATAAGTAGACCACGTGGTAAGAGATCAATGCCAAAATTTCAGTCGACAAGAGCTTTATTTCCATCGGCATGTCTATAATTAAGTTAAACAAAAATGAAGGAAGTGGAAAGCCTCGACAGACACCACTTGAGGTTGCGAAAGCAAATGACAGTTTGCCATAAGTCCTGACTCGACTAGCAGTGTTCGAGTAATGAGTCTTCACAAGGTTTATAAAATTATGAGGTATGCCTTTCAATGACAGACACTGCCACAGAATCTCGCGTACTACAAATGCTGCTTTTAATTCAAGAAAGACCAGCATTGTCAGATACCGATAACTATACCTGTATACTAGAAACTGACTAATGGTGAATATGTGGTCTGTGCATCCACGACCAGGTCTGAAGCCAGCCTGGTTTTCTGGTGTTTCCAGTTCACGAGTCTTAGTTAGGCGTCCGATAATTATTGAGACTAGTATTTTAGATGCTATATTAGTTAAACTAATCACTCTATGGATGTCACAGGAAGGTTTTGACCCCTTCTTACATATCGCGACAAACTGTTTGTATGCCAATATCAAAGTCAGACTTTTTAATACATATGTAATAATAGTTCAGTAGTATGGAAGTGAAACACGGAAAACCATCATAACCAAAATCAAAAGGGTGCATGTATTTATAAACAATTGTCTACGTGAGATACTGAATGTCCGTTGTTCGGATACCATCAGTAACAGGACAAACCAACTTCCATCTGAAGAGGAAATTAGAGAGAGACGTTGGAAGTGAATGGGACATACATTGCAGATATAATCAAATTACATCACGAGGCAAGCCCTAAATTAGCATCCTTAATGAAAACACAAAAGAGGAAGGCCAAACAACACACTGCGTTGAGAATTGTAAACAGACATGAAAAGGATGAATGGCAACTGAAAGGATTGCCCAAGACAGGGTTGGACGGAGAATGCTTGTAAGTGGAATATGTTCTTCTATGAGGAGTAACAGGCGTAAATAACTCATAACGATCATGGTGTATAGGACTAAGATCAGATACACTGATTTGTTAGTCTTCGGTATAAACAAGTGAATTAGTAAGATAAAAAGAATACATTTTCGATGACAACAAATATGATTGTTACCATCAGTAACTTACGTCTCAATGAGCTACATGTATATAAAAAAATAGAATCTATTTTGTAATTGCATAGAATTTTTACATACATGAATGTGTAATGTCAAAAGGAAGTAAATGGTTTATAAGCAGAGATGGTTGGTGGTTAACTGTGAAATTCAGGACACACATCTTGTTCCATTCGGGATGAATCAGCTGAATGATCACTTCAGGACTCAAACCTAGTATCGTTCGCTTCAAACGCCACCGCGTTATCCACTTAGCTACTGAATCCTCATGATCACTAGCTTGTCCAAACAACCAACATAAAATGATCATATCAGTAAAAGAGTAATAGTAAACCTTTCTTAAACGCTAAATGACCATGATAGATTTTTTTAAAAACAGTATAGGGTTGTGAAGATTATTAAGTTTTTTGAACCGATTGATGTTAGACCACCATTGAAATCCTGGAAGCACTGGATGACTATTTCGACTAATTGTGGGACTCTTCAACAGTGTGCATCAACGATCCCACTCGCAAGATTCGAACTCAGGGCCTTCAGTTTTGCGCGCGAACTCTTAACCTCTAGACCACTGAGCCGGCCGGCATCCAACGGTGTTAATGTCTAACCTCAACTAATCCACGAAATTATACGACCATCTTCCATTGTATTGAAGTTGATACCTGTCTCTATCTGACATAGATAGGCTCCACTGAAAGAAACAAATCAAAGAGGCTATAGTCAATCGGATATTTTTAGGTTATTTATCTCATTTTTAAAACTATCGAGATTTTGGGGACAATTAATAGGTATTTGAACACAACATTTAAACAAACAGCTTATTCAACTGATAAATCGATTCTGTAATAAGTGGAATGTAAAATAACATAGTAAAAGGTTCACAAATATATTTAATCTCAGTTTATTACTAATTATGTACAACTATCGAAATAATTTTGTTGTCTCTCATAAGCCGATTACCCCTCGTGGAGGAGCATAGGCTGCTCACTAGAATTATCTAACCAACTCTGTTCTGAGCAATCCTTTTCAGTTGCTATTCATTTTTCTGATATCTACCTCCAATTTTTGAAGCGGTATGTTTCTTGATCTTCGTCTGTTCCTTTACCCTATGTGATCTCAAGTTAGTGCTTGTCTCCGTACAGTAGAACTGTCTTAGCGTTCATATTGAAGATTCTGGCTTTATTATTGGTTGACAGTTGTTTTGAGTTCTAAATTTTCTTCAACTGTAAGAATACTGGCCTGATTTTGTCGATCCTTGACTCTACGTCAGTCTCGAATCCTCCACGTTCATTGATGATGCTGTCCAAGTACGTGAAAGATTCCACCTCATTCATAGTTTATCCATCAAGTGTGATTGGGTTGGTGTTCTCTGTGTTTTATTTGACAATCTTGCTTTCTCTCTTGTTTACGTTGAGGTTGACTGATTCAGAGACTGCGGCTACACTGGTTTTCTTGACCTGCATTTGTTGATGTGTATGGGATAGTCGGGCTAGGACATCCGTGAAGTCAAAGTCGTCTAGTTTCATCCAACCTGTCCATTACATTCCGTACTTCTCCTCGTATGTGTAGATCTTTATAATCCAGTCAACCATCTGAAGAAAGGGAAAAGGGGAGAGTAAGCAGCGTTGTCTGACTCCAGTCCTCACTTGAAATGATTTTATCAGCTAGTGTAGTCTGTTGTATGAATCCCGTATGATATTGACGATATTTCCACGTGCACCATAGTTTCGAAGATGGCTCTATAGGGTTCTCCTATCCACACTGTCAAACGCCTTCTCATGGTCAAGGCAGTTGATGTATAGTGATGAATTCCAGTCAATCGATTATTCATTGATGATCTGTAGTATCTTGATTTGGTCTGTGCGCTACCGATCATTACGAAATCCCGTCTAAATGTTCAGAAACGCTCTGTTGAGAAATTTCCCTGGTACCGATAGTAGTGTAATACCTTTGTAGTTCACATACTAGAAAGGAAGGCCCAGGCGACAGTGGGTTACAGAATGCTGGTTGGCAACCTATGCTCCATTGTGAGTAGCAGGTGTAAGTAGGTAAGTAAGTAAGTATTAAAAAAGAACCATTTAGGTAAAACATTTTTCTTCATAAAACTAGATCAATATTTCAATATGACAAAATCAATACAGCAAAATAAAATAATTAAAAATATAGATCGTTTTCATGGAGAAGTATAATCGATTCTCTTTTTTTCAATCAAGTATTCTAATATAATTGATTGAACTGAATAAGAGGTGGGGGGGGAGGGGAAATAACTGATATACTTTTCCCGTTATATATTAATGGTTAGTATACAAATACCTTAAGAAACCGTAGTCATTTATAATAACGTAGTGATAAATATAAAAGATCTTTGATTGAGATCATGAACCGATTGATATTAGACCACTATTGAAAACATGGAAGCACTGAATGGCCGTTTCATCCTAGTATGGGACTTTTGCAGTGCGCATCTACGATCCCGCTCTCGGAACTCAAACCTAGGACCTACCATTCTCTCATGCGAATGCTTAACCTCTAGATCACTGAGCAGGCATCGAATGGTGTTAATATCTAACTTTAATCACAAAACCCTCTTCTAATGCTGATAGTATTGGGATGATCCAGGAAATTTCTCTCAAAAGACACACAAGGATCAGGAAACATCAAGAAGCATTCTATCCAATCAGCGTTCGTTTGGAGTTTTAGCCAGAAACATCAAGGAAGTGAAACGTCCCATGTAGGGGTTCTGATTGGTTGATTATCTACACTACTACACAAGGATATTTAAAATATTATAAAAAACCTATGTTTTCTGTATTAGAATGAACCTTTGGAGTAAAGTACTTTTCGCATACTTTGCGCCTTCTCTCTCGTGTTCAGGTCGCTGTAGAGTTTTAGCTTGGGGGTTTCAAGAAGAATAGCTTAAGAATCGAGTATAGCGTTCAAATTCGCATGACTTATCAGATAGTAATCCTGTACTTACTAGTAAGTAATTTCGAGAGGTGACTCCCAAATGTTTAATAGGAAGTCTTAACCAATTGAGTTCAAACGTGTAAGGTATCAAACAACTACACATCAATGAGGTCAAACGGTGATTGTACATTATCACAAATCAATTGAAATTTATAAAATTGACCATCGGATTTCGACTTTAAAGTTTACCCAGTTACAATGAAGCGTGAATGTTTGAAATTTGATCTTTACTCGTATCATAGATAAGCAATGTTAAGAAGTCCTATACTATAAGTAAACAACTATCAAGTGCTTCTTGGTTTTTAGTGAGGTTTTGATTGTTCTACAAAAAGTAAGTCATTACCTCATTCAAATGTAAAATGGTATTATTTTTCATAATAATATGGTATTTCTGATATCAATCAGTATCAAATGAATTTAAACTTCATCTCATTACATAATCAAGTGGCTATCAGGACTCAGTAACTAAGTGGATAATGAAATGGCGTTTAAAGTGAACAATACTGAATTCAAGTTTCAGAGTGAACATTATCTCTAAGACGCATGTACATTCAGCTGAAAAGTCCCGAATAGAAAGAAACTCTTGTCCTGGATTCCAATACTAGCCACTGTCCATCTTTGTTTATAATGCTTGTAAATTACAACAATATCGAGGCAATCTGAACATGATGCAACAGACTAGTCGTTTGCAATCCTTAACATCGATGGGATGATTTAAGTAAACAACAACACCAATTGAATTGACAATAATAGTAATGTTACATTTTTCAGATCAAATTACACTTATTTCTGATGATATCATTGTTATGACTTTATGTCCAGCTTTCTATCATGTGATTTATCCATCAATGAAAATACAATTTATACAATCATAGCACAGTGCCAAACCAATCATGTTCCACCGGTAGGAGCAGTCTAGCGTCCTTAGTGATCCTATGTTCGCCTAACCCGTCCACTTGAGATTTCAGAACACCAATATCCGCTACCCCTATGCGAATCGAAACGAATCGAATCGAATCGAATCATTATATTTCAGACATACTGGGTTTATATATCAAACGAACAGACCACAACGCACCATAAAATAGGAGATAACATTTGTACACAATAAAGCCAGAAAGTGGCTGTGAATGTAGGAGGCAGTAGTCAATTTACTGAACATAACTTAAGAACAGTAAGTCGAACAATAATAAATTATAGATCAAAATGAAGCTTATAACAAGAGGAATATAGATATACATAATCTAGTTACTGAATATTTATATTATAAGAATATATAGGTAATATTAGTTCATTAATAGTCCTCGGGAGTTACCCGTAACTTAATCTTCACTAAGATATACCAATTATCAATCAACAATACTTTGTGATGTTTGCATTTCACTAAGTAACTTAATAAACAGTTAGCTGTTTATAACATACAAGTGATTACGATTGTAGTGAACGAGAACACAAATAAGGATGATCAGATATATTTCAACATAAAATTGCAGAACATCTTGGTAAAATTTGGAGTCACTAACCCTATGCCCAACTCTCCTCATTTACCAGGGGTTTAGGACTGACAGTAACTCTAGAAAAGTTATAGGCCAATGATCACATTATGTCGGGAAATAGAATCAGATATGAGAAGGATGAATAACAACTGGAAAGAGCCGGAAAAGATTGCTCACTACAGGGTTGGATGGAGAATGCTGGTAAGAGGCTTATGCTCTTTCACAAGGAGTAACAGGGATAAATCAAGATCAAGATTAGCGAAATCTGAAAATCATACAGTAAATACATCATTTGTAAAATGTTTCTTTTAAGATTCTCTTCTTGTTACCATGACCGAATGCCTATTACTATTTAAAGATATTAGTTAGTTATAAAACACTATATAACTATCATTGTTTATTTTAGATTGAAATGATCATCAATTGTATTATTATATAGAATCAAATAAAGACAATTAGATGTTATTGAGTCTTTATCGGTTCAGCTTCTTGACTAACCCTGACTACCTGTTAAGTGTAGAATACCAATCTCAGTGATAAGTCTTGCGATTTTGAACTCTATACTCGATTTCTAAGCTATTCTTGAAAACCCCCAAGCTAGAACTATACAGCGACTTGAACACGAGAGAGAAGGCGCAAAGTATGCGAAAAGTACTTTACTACAAGGTTTATTTTAATACAGAAAAACATGGGTATTTATAGATGTTAACATTTGTTAAATCAACATCATATTTTGGCCAATCCGCTAAAAGACATATTATGTTACTGACCAATAGTAGCACGCCACGTTGGCATTCTAGAAAGCTCCATCGTGCTCTGATTGGCTAAGACTCTTTGGCTCCTTCAGGGCCTCCGGAGGCTCTGTTGCAGTTCTCGGAAAGCCGACTTAACACTCAGCCTCTAAGATATGAATCCTGTATTTCAAGTATATTGGGTTTATATATAAACCAGCCAAACAGACCATATCACACCAGAAAATAGAAAACAACCACTGTATAAGATCTAGTTCAAAAATGGCTGTGATTGTGGGAGATATGAATTCATAGACAGGAAGTAATTCAAGAATCATAATAGTCTATGGATTAAAATAAAGCTTATAATAAGAGGAACATGAATGTGCAGATAGTTTAGTTACTTGGCAATGATTCAATAAACATATATGTATAGTATTAGTCCATAAATAGATCCTCAATAGTTACCATTCGTAATTCTCTTCGAGATATAACAATAGAAGCATTTGTCTTTTGTGTACACTTGAAATTTCCAACATACCCGTGCTTGAACGTTAAATAGTTTAGATTTTGTACGGACTTGTTTATTCAAGTTATCTATGTAGAACCATGCTAATAAACTAAAGTAAATTATCTCATAACGTTTTGCATTAGTTACAAACTATCTTAAACAGTAATGAATTAGAAAGTGTCTAAGTGAGTTCTTCTTATTATTGTGAAGTAATATTAATTTTTAATAGTTGAAATAATGAGTCAATTGAAGCTAGACCACCATGGAAAACTTCCAAGCACTGGACGGCCAGCTCAGTGGTCTAATGATTAAGCGCTCACGCGCGAGACTGATAAGTCCTGGGTTTGAATCTCGCGTGGTTGCGGGATCATGGATGTAAACTGCCGAGAAGTCCCGTACTAGGACGAAAAGGCCTTCTACTGTTTCTACGTTTTTCATAGTGTTCTAGCTTCAATGGACTCATGATTTCAACTATTGGAATTACTAAAATCTCCACAAAATCCCTTCTGATAATATCAAATTGTCAGATATACAACATGACATTACTATAGTGAACAAGAACACCTGTCGGGACAATCGAATATATTTAACTAAAATTTATAGAACTTCTTAATAAAATCTAATATTCATATAGCAAATGCTCAATTTGCAAAATGTTCATCAGTTGTCTAAAAATGACTCAGACTTCATTGTTCTTCCATTTTTATACAACTTTCATTCTAGTTCCATTCTTCAATGTTCAATCCTCTTGTCACTCTGCTGCCAAACATTCTGTTCCCAACTAGCGTCACATACTACTTATGCCAATATAAGTAACAAACACCACATTATCATTCACATTCACAATGACAAATGAATCTTGTAAACGTTAACTTTAGATTTGTGCTTTATAGTCAATGTTTTAATGTTTAGTTATTGACCACATTGTTGTCAAATAGAATTGTACATTTATAGGTAAAGTTATTTTAGATTAAGTTTTACAACACATAATCAATTATCTATTAACTATGTTTAGAAAGGGTGTGTGTGTGTGTGTGGTAACTTTGTTTACATAAACATTAACCAATACTGAAACTTTCTAATGGGAAATTTAATTATAATCAATAATAACTATACATCTAAATATTTGACAGTATTTATGCCTAATAAATTGATATTTCATATCAGAGGGGGGTTTTGTGGAGATTTTAGTAATTTCAACAATTGAAATCATGAGTCAATTAAAGCTCCTAGGTCGAATCTCGCGGGGGGTGGGATCGTGGATGCCTACTGCTGAGGAGTCCCATACTAGGACGAAACGACCGTTCAGTGCTACCAGGTTTTCCATAGTGCTCTAGCCTCAACTGACTCATGATATTGTAGTGACCTACTTCTATCAAGAGAACGCGATTGGTTTAATGAAAACAATTATTATTATAACAAATTGTACCAGTGATTGTTTTACTGTGCTCGTTTGTTTAACTGCGCTAATGACAGTCATATTGTTCTTCCATAGGCCTCCATTACATTCTACGCAGTTTGCGACTCTGTACGCACGTACTTCTTCCTGTCGATTCCACTTGTACCCATTTCGGCACGATGTTGGTTTTCGTTCGATACCACGAGATCGCCAACGAATAAACTTGGTTACAATCTATTCTCGCTTTCTGATTTGTTTGGTACGCGCTCAACTTGTAGTGGTGTTCATAGACAACCGCGACTCCGCTCCACACCATAATATCAACTATTGATATTTTATAGTTTAGTTGGATGTTGTATTCTATATTTATCGATCTAGGTGATTAAGACATTAGTTATGTCACATCCTACTCAGGATTAAATTTTTGACTAATATAAGATTGCGTTAGAATAAAACTGGAAGCAGTCATATCAAAATGATTTTAGAATTTGAAAACAGTTTTGGTTACCTGTAGATATCAACTGAAAGAATAGTCAAAAATCATTGGTCACTGAACAGCTATATCGTTCTAGTTTGGAATTCTTCAACAGTATATAATCACCCTCCTAAACAATATAATGGCTTTTAACTGATAATTCAGTCAGTCAGCTTCATTGTAGGACCAGGCACATATATGTATTGATTCAAGTTGTTATACCTCATGAGCACGGCAAGATAAACACCGGATTCATGCAAGCAGTTATTTCAATGGTGGTAATACGTAAAATAAAGATTTTGTATAATGATATAGTACAGGAAGAGAGAGTTAGTTCGTAGGAAGAAAGATATGAAGCAACTTAAATCTCATAGTTTAAGGGGAGATAGAGAGTGTATACACCGATGCCATTCTGATAATTAACTCTAATTGATTTTCAACTATATAGGATAGATAGCAGTCACAGTTTTGACCTAGTTGCACCTCACTTAGCGCGGCTGTTTACTGGAACTTCATGGATTTATGCTGAAATCGTTTATTAATGTGACGATATAGTGTCTTATTAGACTGTTTGTAAAATGTAATTCAACTTAATAACCTAGTACATGCTGTTTCTTATGCTAGCTAGACTGTGATACATGACGATATCATGTCGAGTGTTTGTGTTCTATGGTTACTAGTTCTACACGCTGGATAAAATACCAAACTAAGTTTATCAAGTCGAATTTTGAACTATTTTTATTAAATACTCAACTCTCAATGCAGTCTTCTAACCATGCTACTAGCAGTCAGAAGATATACTGTAGTACGTGTTTGCTTAATGACTAGCGATATAATTCAACACAAGAGCCTGTGGCTTCCAAATTGCTACACAAATTACGACAGGACAGATAGTGAGAGAGTTCAAACTTTTTCGGATTTTTGTTGCCCATATAAGATAGTTGTGAGATTGCACTTCTATATTCTTATAATTGTGAGCTTTCATAAGGCATATTAACTATTGCTAGATGTCATACTGTCTCTTAGTTATTGTTGATTAGTAATGGAGTAAGATCGTGTTTAAAGTATGATTCCTTATTTGATATGCTGTGTGGCCCAGTCATTTTAAGTATATTATTCTGTGTTTAAATGATGATTGAAATGGGTGTAATAATAAAAGCTGACTGATCACTTATCTTTAACTCAGGGCAATGCGTATAAAAGGTTTGATATGGTGTTTGTGTGAACTAATGATTTCTTGGTACTTGATGTGTGCTTGATTTCAAATTCAAAGTGCAATACGTTCATTTGTGCTCGCCTAGTTCTGTTTGACTGAAACCGTGTTATTTCAGGGATTTCTAGTTCGTACAATAATTCAGATACTTTTGGCTATAACATTGGCGTTGCGATGGAGCCGGCGACGAAACAGTTGGACATACATTCAAATTCTGATGCTTTTGGAGATTGTATTGAAACGTTCGAAATCTGAACTATGACCAAGGAAGACGTTGAGGATGATAAAATTGTTGCTCATTTCCTGACATTCATCGGAAAAGAAGACTACAGCCTATTAAAACCCTTGACATTTCCACGAAAGGCTTCATTTCCTTATGCAACTCTCTCTCCTACTAGACCATGTAAAATGTACAAATTTCAAATTCAGTAAAGGAAGAACTTTTCATGGAATTATTCGTCAGTACACCAAGACTTACACTATGCTACTGCGTTATCCCAATCCAATGTGTAATCAAGATGATGCAGATAACAATTCAAGTCGCGAAGCAGATCACGAAGACTGGCACAAGTTTGGTCAGTGTTTGTCCTGTGGGAAGTTTCACTTATGCTGTCTGTGTGTATTTCGTAATGCCAGTTGTTTTAAATGTAATAAGACTGGACACACACGGGCAGTTTTTGAAACTACAGTGCATTTTGCCGCAGGTAATACTAAACTTTGTCATTGAGGTCCAAGTAATTCAGATGATTCTAATGATCATATGTCACTCTCATTTACGACTTCCAATACTTCACTTAATATTCAAAAACAATTAAATCTGTTCAGTGGTGCTTTTCATGATCTTATTGTTGACACTGTGTATTAAGTCCATAATTTCGGTTGGGGAGTTAAAGTCATTATATTTTAATTCTATAACTACTCCTAACAAAGTTTCTGTTTCGAATATTACTGATCATAAACTTCCTATTCTAGGATGCTGTAGTTTGTTAATCAGAGATGGTAAATCTTCAATTGTAAATTTTCAATTTCTCATCACTGATCGTGGACTGTCTATAATACATCTAGAAAATGTGAGAATGCTTCAAAATCAGCTTTTTTTATCGACCACTGATAATGATTCTAATGATGAACTTCATAACTTGCCAACTACGAATTGAAGAGTGGAGAATTAGGCACGACCCCAAAGTTCCCTCATTCTCATATGCAAGCCAGAAATTTCAAAACTCTAGGAACAAAAGTCAATTCTACTACCTTCGCAAAACGAAAAGACCTGGAGAGGAAAGCAGATAAAGTTCCTCAGTGCTGAATTGGTAAATCTAACACAAACAAAACAATAATGAAATTGCTTTATGAACAAACCACTTCTTCACAATTCATGAAAGGTCTGCTAAAACAGGTCAATATGTCAGTGGTTCATATGAGAGATAGTCACAACGACCTTATGCATTACAAGGATCCAGGTGAGTCTTTTCAATTCCGTTTGTAAAATGTATTACTAATGAGTTTATTCTAGATCAGACGGAGTCTGCATTTAAAACGCAATCTAACAGACGTAAAATGAACCTAAGGAGACGTTCGATAAATTGCAGAAACTTAGATTCCAATTTAAGCTGTGGCAGTCGTGTTGTTTGTTTGAACTAATGATTCCTCGGTACTTAATGTGTGCTTGATTTAAAATTACAAATGCGATACGTTTGTTTGTGTTCACTTAATCCTGTTTGACTGAAACTGCGTTATCTCGGGGATTTCTAGTTCATAAAATAATTCGAATAGTTCTACTTACCACAGTTGAGTATAGCTAACCAACAGTAGCCGACTAAGCGTTGGTTCAAGATTAACGGTGCTGGTCAAATCTGGGATACTAAGCCATAGAAGAAATAGTAGACATCGATATGAATATTAATAAATCCACAGTCAGGTGTCGCACACTTTTCGAGTGGTGGCAGGTGCGTAATTTTCTTTGAAGACAAGCAGGGTTTTCTTATTTAGAACGTTGTTAATATCTCTGAATATTTAAGTGCATTCTGATGATAAGTGAGGAAAGTAGGCACTTCCATTTGGACGACTGGTTAATTATTGAGCTGTGGCTAAACAATAAGGAATACGTTTTCCGTAGAATTTCACCCATGTTGGAAATCGTATGAATTCCTTAGACGAGTTTGGTAAGAGATATTCGTGGCAATCTTTGTGGTCGTGAGGAAATTCTCTGGGCGTTTACCCCGTGATACAGAAAAGTTAGTATCATCCTTTTAAAATTACACTTCCTAGAGTCAACAATGGCATCATGCTTAAGCTATTGCCACAGTAATATTCTGTTTTTCTGTAGATGTTTGGTTTCTGCAAAACTGGCGACCAGAAAGTTTTCAATACTTGTGTTTATCGTTCCTTAAATTCTGAGTTCAGGTGGTAAGAAGGTGTTCCAAATGATGAACACTGATGGTTCTTCTCATATTTTTTCGAAAAATGAAAATAAAACAAGTCAGTTACAAAGGAGTCGACCATCGAATAGCACTTCGAGTATCTGTAGAACCAAATAAAACGCTCAGCCTTCTATCCTCTTGTAAGGAGTTTCCCATTTAAGTATTTCCGACCACAGAGAGGTTTCAAATGGTTCTGGACGGGACAGAAGTTCACGCTTAGTGAGCTTCCACATCTAGTAGCAGTGGTTCAGCGATGCCGCTAGGTGGAAACCTAGGCATATTTAACTATAAAAAAGAAAAAATATTGGTAAATTATAGCAAGATACTGTTCTTAGTCCTAGAGAATATGGCACGTATTCTCTAAAAGGACTCCTATATGTGCTGTTGATAGTAGTTCGCTTATACTCCGCTCAGTCATGTCTTTTTCATTTTAGCATTCTAAGACTGCGATTCTTGATGGCTGTACGTAGCTTTTAGCATTTGAAGATCGTCCGCAAACACATATCGTGCGCAGTAAGAAGTCCCAATGAGCGTCCACACTAAGTTATGGGTGTGCTTTCTAGTCTGCGTGCTGCATACTGACTCATAAGGCCGACACATACAACCGTTTGTAATTCCAACTCCTGTCGTTAGCAGAATGTCTTAGCTCGGTTTCTCTGACAAAAATGAAGGCTATGACTACGTTTGCCCAGGGCGGAATAGGGCTGAGAGTGTTTCACTTATAAATTCTTCATAAATTCTAGGCGTGACGGTGTATAACCATCTCTCCAAAGAGTTGCTATCTCCATATTTTCGGATAATCACAGATCTTCAATGAGGTTGAAGAACCGAGCTTAAGTAGAATCGTCACCCCCAAGGTACATGTATCTATCGAATTCGGCTTTAAGAAAATGGAAGTCTTCTAGATCAGGACATGAATGTATCCAAGACGAATAGTGAAGGACAGTACCTCCAGCAAACGATTATTGTGCTCCACGTCAGCAGTGAGCTCCCTGTGGATAATTTCAACTGGGCATCTTGAGGTGTTAGACAGTCTCACTGGGTAACGCAGAGATCCATCAAGGCCGATAAACTCTTAAGTACACACTTGACGTGTTACCAAGCAACATCGCAGGTACAGGGCCACCTCTCCCTGGTTACAGGTGTCTGCTGGCAGGAAATGCTTTGAGAGTAGCGGCCGCCATTTAGGATGATGAGGACTTTATTTTAATTTACCGGGGTCTGGAATCCCCGTCCTCCTTGTCTGATCGTACCACTTGTTGAGTCGTGGGTTCTTGAGCTTCAAGGACTACTTTATGAGTCTCCAGTCTAGAATATCATAATCTGCATAATCATGGTCTGTATTTTCTGAGAAGATGGTATTTGTTTAGCGAAAAAACGTCTCACAAGGCTTATTCTACTATGTTCTCAAACAGATTTCATTCAAAGTATGGTACATCAGGCAGTATTCTTATATCCCCTTCTGATTTCAGCAAGTGACTGGCAAGCAGAACATCCTGTCCATGGGCAGAGTAGGTGAACGTTACACGAAGGAGGCTTGGATGTTTTGTTGCTCGAAATTCTTCACCCGGCCAAGCCGTGTAATCGTCAGTGGCTCAATTACGAGAAGCTCAAGTTTAGGAGTAGATTGCTCTGCCAAACCACTAGCTGATTTCACTATAAGACCTGGGCTGTTCTGCTTTTTTGACGATGACACTCGATCCTGTTTAGATCCTTTGAAAGGGATCCACTCACCTACAGAATTTTCGGAGACTACAGTTGCGTTTTGGAAGCCTGTGCTGGAAGACCCGAGTTTGCTGAGAAAGTCCAGTACTGTCGATATTGTGATGGTGCTGAACTACAGCATATCCTCACTAGTGTCGGTGCGTGTTCCATCGACATTGATGCTTTTGAAGATTATCTTCGGTTCGCTTAGTGTTTTCGCTTGTTTATTCGTTTCAGAACTGTCTATTTCAGGTTTGCTGACAACTTTTCTCTTAGACCTGTCAAGAGAATGATGTTGCTCAGAAATTTCCCAACATTCATTTCGCATGTCTCGATTACCCACCTGAGATTTGACTTATTAAATCTGTTTTAAACAGTCACTGCAAGACCTCCTTGAGGTGAAAAAACATAACGCAAGATTTGGTCCAAATGTTTTCTTGGGTTAACACTGGAAACAATTCTAAATAAACTTCGAAGTGAGACCACCTAATGCTCTGGCAAGAAATCATAAGACAGAGGACACCTCCTTAGCTTCAGTATGTCAACGATGAGAAACACAGAGTATTATACAGAACTATATCATTGGCTTTTCCTTTAGTTTAGAGTGCCATGCTAAAACCTTCAAGTAAGAAGAGGGTGAATGGAGTTTCGATGCTAAACATGCTGCATTAGGAAAGTGGAGGTTTTCTGGTTCAGTCGTATATCTCATTCAATCTCCTTTAAAAGGTAAGATATCAGTCGTATCAAGCGTCTTCAAATCTTAAGAGCATCCGTGAATGGAAAAATTTGAGTCTGTAATATTAGACAAACTATTAGTAGGCAATAAGAGGAGTGAATCAAAATTCAAATCCCGTGATACCCTATTTGTCATCGGGGGCCGTCCAAACAGAATAGAGGGGATCCCGACAGTTTGTGATCTTTGTTATGACTGATCTGAGAGCTGCTAACATCCACTAATTTAGGCTTTAGACACTAAAGTTTATGATCGACCCTGTTGAAATCGAGGATGCTCATATGGCAGGTTGACATGGACAGAGAGATAAAGTTCGGGTATTCAAAAGTTTCATCACATGATTACATGTTTGTATGTAACGATGACTGATTTATTAGTTATTGAGCGTGTAATTCAAATAAAAATGAGATATTCTCAAATGCGCTCACTGATCTGTCTTTGAGCTTATTTATTCTATACTACTACGGCCCAAGGAAGTGCTAGTTGTAACACAAAATTCTACTGTTTCCACCTACTACCGGCCAATTCAGAATCGGACTATGTTATGAGCCAGAAACGAAGTAGTTATCGGGCATGTGGTCACTTTTCGTAACGCTGTTGCAATTAGAGAAATCTAAACGCACGAACAAAGTGCGAAGTGATGCTACTTGCAAGAATGTGGCCTAAAACCGAACATAACAAGGTAACTCAATTGAAATGTACTCAGTAGTGATATTGCCAACTAACAGCAAGAAAGCAAATGTATATCTCATTGTAAATCTGGATCTAGAGCTAGCGAGCGACCTCGTGATGTGGCGAGTCAGCCTAAGAATCATATGACACTGTCAATATATACTGTCAATTTTGTAAACAATATTGCAGAAAATAAAGGCAATGAAAGATTAAGAACAGTTGTTTAATTACAATCATATTATCTTTCAGCTGCATGAATCGCCTTCGTACTCTGATTCAGGATCCAAGTGTGACGTCTCGCCACACTTTCCGCAGCAGGGATGTAGGAAAACATCCGAAGTTTTTTCTATTGTCTCGGTAAACCTTAAATCCGATGGTTTGGTCAGGAATGGTTGTCCTTCGTATTTGGAACTATTCAGAGCATGAAATTCTGAAGCTATTCGTTGTATAATCTCTGTAGATGGCTCCATGCTTCTCCCGCTGACAGATTCCAGCCGTTTCTTCAGCTCTCATTTGAAGTCTCAGAGTTGGCCACCCTCATACATGTCTTTCATATGTTAAGACAGGAGTATACACCCACTAGATAGGTCACAGCGTCAACGAACTTGAATATGATGAGTTCATGATCAATTCAGTTCATAAATGGAGGGTAAGAAACTTAACTAAAGTCACCCCTTCAAGTGAGGAATTAGTTCTGAACAGGAGAAGAATACTGTGGTGGTTCGTGTCTTGTCGAAAGTTACTTTGTCATGCAGACTAGCGCGATAGAGAAGGGCTGGAGATAAGAAGAATATGAGGAGAGGTGGTTCGACTCAGTATGCAGCACAATGCACCTTTATCTACAAGGGAAAGCAATGGACAACAATCAGAAATGGCATAAGCTCCATATTAAGGCAATCTTGGAATCGAAACCAGAATCAGATCGTGCTGTAACTTTAAGTCCGACTAGTTATCACGTAATATATTCGCTAATCGAAATACGACTTATTCACACTTGTATTGTACTAGACTAATGACTTTCGACCGGTCTGATCAGCCTAGCGTCTTTATTGGTACTATGCTCGCTTACTCGGTCCAGTTGAGTCCAGAATGCCAATAACAGCTTCCACTATGCAAATCATTTATTACAGACATACTTGGTTTATATATCAGCCAAACAGACCGCATCGCACCATAAAAAAGGAAACAACATTTGTACAAAATAAAGCCAAAAGTGACTGTGAACGTGGGAGACAGTGATTAATAGACTGAACATAACTTAAGAACAGTAATAATAATCTGAAGGTCAAAACGAAGCTTATAATGAGGGGAATATGGATATACACAGTCTAGTTACTGAGTGGTTATACAATGACAATACATAGATCATATTAGTCCATTAATAATTCTCAGATGTTACTCGTAAGTTAATCTTCGCTAGGGTATCACAGGTAGCTCAAGTCGCCACAAATTATTTAGAGCATATCTTTCAGGAACTGTATTGAATCATGACAACATGATCATTAGTGTTGAACATACGAAACCACGTATGGTTTGCGATGCCCTTTGAACACTTCGGAAAGGTCAGACAAACTATATCTGAGGGCAACCAAAGGAGATAGTATGGTTCAATCAGGCACGCATGGTCAATCTGTATAACCTCTTGCTCTTCACATTGAATACATTGTTTCACTAGAACCTTGAATATGCTCCGTAATGGTTCGTTAAAAACCATACCACTGACTGTCATAATAGGACAAGTAAAAATAAGCAACGATATGACTTCGACGTTGAAGATGCCACAGGTATTCGGAGTTTGACAACGCTTTAACCAGTAACACCTTCTAATACGGAGCGCACCCACCAAGTAAAAATCAAAAGACAGAAGTGAGGAGATCGAAGATATATTTGATAAGCTATCAATATATCGAGGATCGTTTGCACTAACCTGGCTAGCGATTGCGGCAGATGTTGAGCACGGCGTTCCCACACGTGATTTGGTGCGGATGCTTGACCGAGCGCCTTCAGCTAGATGAGTCCACTAAAACTGTGGTCAGCATCCAATGTCGAAAACTTACAGAGCTATTTGATATTGGGGAATTATTTACCGCTACAGATCACTCCCCCCCTAGTGGGGTAGTGATGACCCTAAGACGTGGCCAGCCAGAAGTTTAAACCCAACGAGTTTTTCGTTGGTAAACACTCTTCTGATAGCTTGCTAGGTTTAGCAGCGTCTGGTCGCCTTTCCTTACTATAATGGACCATGATGTATAATACAGTAAAAAAAAGGTACAATGCAGATTTCCGTTTCTCGCAACTTCATCGTTCTTTTCATCGTCTTTTCCAGTCGACCTGGAAAAGATAAGAACAATATGTAAGTGCATGTCGAAATACACTCGTACGCGCGTAAAAACACAAAGCGAGCGGAAGAAATGGAAAATGAACTCACGCTCACGTAATAGCGTAAAAAAGGATTTTTAGAATATTGTTATTTTTTTGTTTTTTCTTTTTTTGAAATAAAAAAATAATGAAAATATGTAAGCATATTAAATTCGGGTTTTTTTTAAAAATATATATATATATAGTACCAGGGAAAATCGAGAGGATATAAAATGTTAACTTGTGTCTTACGTGCAGTAATCGTTCAAGTGTTCTGGAAATCTTACTCTTCTTCCAGAACGCGTTGTTTTGAGTTTATTTTCGGATACTGTCGAAGTATCAACGTGTGTGTCGGCTGTCGATTGAGGTATTATAAGTGCAGGAGTTGTGTCGTGCGATTGTATTGAAGGAAAATCGATGTGAATAGGATTTCCTTCTAAATACGCTGCTTTGAGGCGATCGATACTGATGCTTTCGTTGGTTCCGTTCTTATCGATTATATAGTACTTAGATTCGCGTTGAAGAACTTTGAAAGGCCTTCTTATGTTGATTCGAGAGGTCGTCGATGCGAGTCTCGACGCACGAAAACGTGTGTACTATGTAGTAAGTCAGGTTAAACGAAAACATCAGTTGATTGTGGTCGAGTGGAAACAGGTTTAACTGAACGCATTGCGTTTGTAAGCCTGTTCGCGTAGGAGGTTAGATCCATGTCAATCGAAGAGGATGAAGGGTCCACGAACTCTCCTGGAAGTCGAAGGGTCGTACCATAAACGAGTTGAGATGCAGTGTATCCAATGTCAGATTTCACTGCATTGCGTATGCCTAGTAAGACGAGTGGAAGAGCGTCAGTCCACTGAGAAATGTTTGAGGCTGATAGTGACGCTTTTAGTTGCCGGTGAAAACGTTCTACTAACCCGTTTGCTTGTGGGTGGTAGGCCGTCGTTCGAAAGCGAGTGATTCCTAGTTTCATGGTCAGACAACGGAACAGTTCAGATTCAAACTGACGTCCACGATCTGTAGTAATGGTTGTTGGGCAGCCAAAGTTTGCTACCCACCTCTCGACGAAGGTGCGGGCCACTGTTTCAGCAGTAATGTCTTTGATGGGTACTGCTTCTGGCCATCGAGTAAAACGGTCTACGCATGTTAAAAGATAAGAATATCCATTTGAATCTGGTAAAGGTCCCACCAAATCCAAATGAACATGGTCGAAGCGAGCATCGGGAGTTTTAAACGAGCCTAAGGGACATTTGTTATGCCTAATAACCTTAGATTTCTGGCAGCTTACACAGGAGCGTGCCCACTCCCTCACGTCTTTATTTATACCAGGCCAGCAAAACCGTTCTGCTATAAGCTTGATGGTTGCACGAACACCTGGATGAGAAAGTCTGTGCAACGTATCGAAGACGTTGCGTCGATATTGTTTCGGCACGATTGGGCGATCCCTACCTGTAGATGTGTCACAAAGTAAGGTTTCCTCACCTGTTCCCATCTGTTTAATGCGCAGTTTAAGTGTTGTTGAAGCCAACTCGTGCTGATGATCAGTGTCTTCTTTTTTGAAGTTGGGCGAGTTTTAAAAGGTCGATTCCTTGGGAACTGTTCAAGGAATTTATTCGAGACAAGGCGTCTGCAACTACATTGTTTGCTCCAGAAATGTGTCGAATATCTGAAGTAAACTGCGAAATGTAGTCCAGTTGTCGAGACTCACGTGGTGAGTACTTGTCTGAAGAAGAGCTTACGGAGAAGTTAAGTGGTTTATGGCAGGTAAAAATGGTAAATTCACGGCCTTCGATATAGTGTTCGAAATGCCGGACAGCACAATACTAACTAGGAGTTCCCTACCGAATGTGCTGTACCTCGATTCAGTGTCTAGCAACCGTCTAGAGAAAAATGCCAAAGGTTGCCAGGAGTGGTTAACCAATTGTTGTAAGACTGCTCCGATTGCTGAGTCGGATGCGTCTACCGAGATGCTAATGGGCGCTTTAGGGTCCTGATGAGCAAGCATTGCTGCTCGGGCGATATGTTCCTTAACCGTGGAGAATGTTTTTTGGGTAGTGTCATCTAGATTAATGGATTTCGCATTTCCACGAAGTTGGTCGGTAAGGGGTTTCATAAGTAACGCGCATTTCGGTATGAATCGTCTATAAAAACTTACAAGACCGTTAAACGTGCGCAATTGCTTGATGTTGGTCGGTTCTGGGTAATCCAGAATGGCCACCACTTTTGTTCTAAGGGGTCGAATGCCATGCGCATCTATGGTGTGTCCTAAGAAGTCTAAGGATTCGGTTCCGATTTGGCATTTCTGAATGTTTACGGTAATGCCATGTTTTTGTAGTCGGTCGAAAACAAGGTCCAGATGCTGGAGATGTGATTCTTTGTCCGGACTTGCTATTAGACAGTCATCAACGTATGCATGTACGAAGTTGAGACCTCGAAAAACGTCATCTATGAACCTTTGGAAAGTCTGTGCCGCGTTTCTCAGACCGAAAGCCATTCGCAAAAATTCATAGAGTCCGAAGGGCGTTATAGTAGCGGTTTTCGGAATGTCTTCAGTGGCCATAGGAATTTGGTTATAAGCTTTTACCAAGTCAATTTTTGAAAAGACAGTTGCACCTTTCAAGGTAGCTGTCAAATCGTGAATGTGGGGCAACGGGTAACGATCGGGAATGGTTTTTGCATTCAATCTCCGATAGTCACCAGTTGGACGCCAAACGTTGCTGTCCTTAATAGGGACCATGTGCAACGGAGATGCCCATGGGCTATTTGACGGTCGTATGATTCCTAAGTTTATCATATGGTCGAATTCGTTTTTCGCCAACCTTAACTTTTCGGGGGCCAGTCGGCGTGCTTTCGAGAAGACAGGTGGTCCTGTGGTCGTGATTTGATGTGTAACATTGCTGGTTACACCCGGCAATTTCCGTTGCGATTGGTAAATGCCAGAATATTTATCGAGTAGAGGTTGGTAGAAGGGGTCTATAGTGTGCTTAATAGTGACTGGAGATAACCTGCAACCAGAAAAAGAAGTCAGGCAAACAGATAAATTAGTGTTTCCGTCTACTAACCTCCGTTTGCGCGTATCGATAATTAAGTTGTGATGTTGTAGAAGGTCCATACCAATGATTGGCATAGAAACATCTGCAACAACAAAAATCCAGTGAATGGGTTTGCGTAAACCCACGTTAAGATAAACATACCTTTGGCCATACGTAGCGATAGACTTTCCGTCTACCGCCTGTAGATTTAAAACAGGCTCGCGTGCCGGCTTGGAAGTTTCCTGAAACATTCTTTGCGTCGACGGATTTCGCGTTGGGAAAATTGCAGGGTTTTCTGCAATTTCTGGCAGACTTTCCATACTGGTTTTGGTACCAGCACCAATCAGGATTATCCGTCTCTCGAGTTCTAGATACAGATCGCCTACGTGATGTGCTTCTCCGCGGGGTAAGTGATCGTTTACGGTCGTTACAGAGTTTGAGATAACGAGTAAGTGTATGACATAACTGTGTTATGTCATTCTGGGTCGTTTGAGGCTTTTCTTTGACTGAAAAAACCTCGGCGTTAGAAGACCTAGTGATTTCGAGAATGCAGTCGGCAGATGCAGCCAGCTCGTCTACGGCGTTGTTTTGGAACGAGACCAAAACAGCTTGCACCTGTTGAGGAAGTTTGGATAAGAAAAGTTGTTTGGATAGGCCGTCATCGAAGGTTCTTTGGCCAATGACTTCTCGCATTCTTTGCAACATGTCTGTGGCAGAACCGTGTTGCAGGTCGATGTTGTTGAGGAGTTGGTCTAACCTTTGTCGATCGGTTAGATCTCCGCGTTTAAGGATGGCATGTTTCAGGGTTTGGTATGGATCAGAAACATCACTAGTAAACATACTAGGTGTTACGTACCTGTTAAATTCGCGCGGTTGTGCCTTGACTACTGCGAGGAATTATATACGCGCGTCGTTCACACCGTGCTCGAAGAAGTCGGCTTCTGCGTAACAAAACCAGGCTTCGATGTTGTCTGGCCAGAAAGGCATAAGTTGGAAAGAGGGTGGGGACACAGTCTTTAACTTAAATACTTTAGGGGTTTGTTCAGTCATAGTAATATATCGAGTACGAAAAGTGAACGAGTGGCAAATATATATATAAACCCAAAAACACGGGGGAAAAAATATCACAATGTTAAAAAAATTAAAATAAGACAATGATATATAAAATCACAAAAAGGAACAGACTCACAGTTTACAATATGGTGTACCAGATCAAGTCGGGCTCACCAATGAAGATGCCACAGGTATTCGGAGTTTGACAACGCTTTAACCAGTAACACCTTCTAATACGAAGTGCACCCACCAAGTAAAAATCAAAAGACAGAAGTGAGGAGATCGAAGATATATTTGATAAGCTATCAATATATCGAGGATCGTTTGCACTAATCTGGCTAGCGATTGCGGCAGATGTTGAGCACGGCGTTCCCACACGTGATCTGGTGCGGATGCTTGACCGAGCGCCTTCAGCTAGATGAGTCCACTAAAACTGTGGTCAGCATCCAATGTCGAAAACTTACAGAGATATTTGATTTTGGGGAATTATTTACCGCTACAACGTAAAGCTTTATAGATTTGGCAGTCATATCATGACAAGCGTACAACGTTGAATTGTATCCATCACTCTGTTAGCATAGATAAATTTGCTAGTGCTGACCTAGACCCAAATCCTACAGGATCTCTAATGCGTTGAAAATCATAAGCAATTTTTCAGATCAGCTGATCCGAATATCTAAGTCTGCTTGAAGTGCTCATCCATCTGCGTCTCCTGTTAATTCTTGCCAGATTTTTGCATCGTCAGCGTATGGTAGCAATGGGAACTTAACTACACTTGGGAGTTTATTTACATAAAGTATAAAAAGTAAAGGACCTAGGACAGAATCTTGCGGTACTCCACTAAGTACTGGTCGCCAGGTGGAACACTGTACACCACTTTAAGTAGCTACTTGAATAGACATAACACTGACACTGAGAAAAACAATACCTAGACGACACTTTAATTGATAATTTAGTTCGAGAAAAATAAAATGAAAAGTTTTCACATTTTGAGAACGATCAAGATCAAAAGATTTACTCCTTAGGAAAAGATGTCACTGAAACTTTTGAATAGCGCCCGTCTACATTTATGCAAAACTAGAGGTAAATAAAAAAAATTTATAAAATAATAATGCACCTTAGTATAACTTGAGCACAAATTAAATATGCTACAGTCTGTTTTACGTTTTTTTCCACAATGATGTTAAACACTGAGAACTAAGTAGTTGCGTTCCATTTTTGGACCAATCAGGGCTGGGCTATTTTCATGTCGCATTATTATAATGTCTTTATGTGTGGGAATTTCGATAGCACTTTCTTGGTAGTATTCAAAGTTGATTATATTTTTTGAGTGTCTGTAATTATGTTTAAGTGTACGTTTTTAGTGGTAAGGATTCTGGGTGTTATCATGTAACTAAATTTACTTGACAATTAATACGTTGTTCAGAATATCAGTTTTATTGACCTAATCTTGTAAATATTTTGAATCCATATTTTCATATTATGTTACTCATACTATTACGTATTTAGTGAATGCTTGGAACCTTTATATAACGGATCCCAGTTGTAAGATAGATATAAGATATCTTACAACTATTATAAACTTTAAGCTTTAAAAGACATAGATCAAATAAGTTATATATATATATATATATATATATATATATATATATATATATATATATATTTCAACTATTCACAATAAATCACAGGCAGTGCCTGGGTAAGTTAATGTTGGAATTGGCTTCAATATTTGATAAGGGTTAGTTGTGAATCATAGTTGCCAATTCTTGTTGTCAGTGTTGATTCACCATAAGTTTTTGATTCTTGCATTTATGATTTGTTGCAACCCACTCGTAAGGGACTAGGTCACACGTACTTAAAATTTATTTGAAACTCGGACATAGGATTTTACGTACAAACCACATTGTGCCCCCTCCTCTCCAACACTAGTTTGTTTGATCTAATAATACTGTCAGTGACCTATCAGATTAGGAAGTAAACTATGCAGTCGTATACTACCATTGTTCTTCCAAATTTTACGTGGTGGGATGTCATTAAACTCTAAAAACACCTGGTAAGGGTTGCGCTGTATATTGCAATGTATACAGATTACTTGGTTTCTTCCGACTTGCGCCACCTGTGGTGCAGACAAAATATCCTTCTGTCTCTCAAAAGGCAAGTACACTGTACATCATTCTGCTCTATACTGCTTAGTGGTTGCAGAACATTGCCAGTGAAAGTGTAGGTTGTTAGTATCCGATCCCATCTCTTCAAAGCATTTTCCGAGTATTATGAAAAAAAAAGAAGTAATTCTAAATTTAAGCATTCGCTTTTTAGTGAAAATAGTTTTTCGATTTATGGTTAGGTTATGTACTGCTGATACGATAGACAAAAGTATACAAACCTTTTAAAGGCTCTCTACTTGAACACTATTGATCGGGTCAGCTTATAGCGAATTGCCACAAGAATTATTAACCTCAAGTGGTATCATTTAGTTATCTCGCGTTTAATTGGCTTCGCGATATATGCTTCTCTAGCAATAGCACTTTCTACACTTCACTTTTCAGGTGTTGGTCTCTCTTCAGAGAGTTCACTTATCGGCTAGAAATACTCAGGTGACGACGCTGACACAATGCAATCTTGATCGTATCAAGTGACTTATATGAAATGCTATCCCATCTCTCTAGTTACATAGCGTTACTTCATGACTGACCTGGGTCTACGCTTTAATTAATGACAGGAAAGTAGTTAAGCATGTTGACCACTTGTTTTGAAGGTCTCACCGCCCCTGGGGGATAGTGTCTGACGGGATCTCGGGACAAATTCAGAAAGCTTGGTTAGGTTTTATCAGCTTATCTCATAGCCAAGATGTCCATCTGCCAACTAAGGGCATATATACACAGCAATACGATCTGTATTATTTTATGGCCGTGAAACGTGGTCTATATAGATTGTAGATTTCTGGTCAGAGGTCTTCAAAATACTTGCTTTTCTTGGAATGACAATAGCTCAGATGCACTAACGGTTTCTCTTCCTCTGGATCTTGAATTTCAGCATCCCTTCATGCATTTTACTTATTATTTGTTTATCTATTTGAGCACAAATTTTAATACAAAGGGGCACCGACACCGTTTATTTAAACTCATAAACATTGTTACAAAGGAGCACCAAAATATGTATGGTCCAAACCAATCATTGGATTTGTTTGTGGGCTAGGATAATACCCTGTTGTCCAAACCGAAGCAGGCGGTTTTCTCAAAGGGCCGCTCCCCGACCCTTTGACTCAAAGGTCTAGTCCAAAAGGCGGTGAAGTAATGTTATAAAATATGGCCTCATGGTAGCCGGTGATGGGTTCATGTGCCATTTATTCCCTCAGGGTCCTGGAACCCATGTGCACCATTGGTTTGGAATCATGGTTTTCCAACTTCCCTGGCCGGGCACTCAGCACTCACTAACCCAGTTTAGGCGCGGGAAGTTGGCTTTTTGTCTTCTCAATTTCATAAGCAGTACCCTGGTCGCGAGAAGGCAGTGAATAAGACTTCCCTGACAGTGGCTATATACGCGCGGCCGTGTATGAGCATTTCGAGAGGGTGAAAGGATTCACTTCATCCTTGGCTGTACCAGGGCCTTTGAGGCCACTCATGGGGCTTACGTCAATACCGATACCTCAATCTTGTAAGCAATTATCAGTCAGCCACATCGTATCACTGTTCATTATCGACTGAACATTTTTAACAATATTGTTAAAAACAGTTTGAGATATCTCGAACTGTTTCGATAATCAAATCATCAAAACTTTTCCATAGCACCTAGGTATGCTTAATCACTTTCTACTGCAATATACAGTGGCAGCTAGTTTTGGCACAGGTTTAAAGGAGGTTAAGGATGATCAAACCAGCATCAGTTAATCTCGTCAGTGATTGTTGGTATGAACCGTGCGAAATTCGTGGTCTAGGTTATTACAATAATCGTAATCCATGGTTGAGAATGTTGGAGATGTCCCCAAATCACAGTAGCTTAGATAAATCTATTGTTTGTATACCACTAGGTCATAAGCTTCAACATTGTTCCATAACTTTTATTGCTCAAATTCACTCTTTTCTAAACCACATTCTCTATATTTGGTCTCTTACCATCATTTATATTATTAATTTCGATTCTTTTACTACTCGTTCTGGTAAATTTATCTCAGTGTGTTTATGTGGTTAGTTCACTTTTTCTAACTCACATTCTTCCTAGTTTCTACATTGCTTGTAACCGACCAACTATATTTTGTGCAAGTATATGTATCTATTTCATTGAAATCGTTCCTCAGATCAAAACGTATCCAACCCCTAGATAGAAATACGAAAAGAGAAGCCGAAATTTTGAATCAACAGGGACGTCATCCTTCATGCATAGCAAGTAGTGGACCACTTTATCAATCTATATGTAGTTATTTGACAATACGATAGATGACTGAGGTGTGCTCCATTTGTTTAACCATCATCATCTACTTCAACGCGCAATAATGGTTGGTGTAGGGGCAAATTTAATGAAAAAACCGGCCAAGCTATAATATGGCGTCAGTTAATAAATTCATTGAATGCCAAACTGAGTTGTAGTGATAATTGCAAACCGCTTATTTAGAGTTTTCTCGACAATTTTGGGTAACGTGACTTGAAATCTGGCAAACTGAACCGGATCTTTTAATTTCTACCTTTCGAACTATGTTCTTAATGTTTGGTCTGAAAATCATTGATACTACCACTATTTCGTTATTTATACAATTAAGTTCATCCCATGTATTAAATAAATAAGTAAAATGAATAGTTTTATCTCATGTTAATGTGGTTTGAGAATTCGGGGGATAGCACATTTATGCAAGGTTCTGGGTTAACTATCAATAAACGAGATCCACATCTAATCTCTAAGATCTTTGACTTGGCGTTTTTTGAAGAGTAAAATATTAATTCTCACGTCCTCAGAATATGAGGTTTAACATTGTATATACTTAGGATTTAAATCGATAACCTTTAATTGCATATATTTTAGACCAGGTCTTAAACAATTATGACTGTAATCTTTAACCATCCATTTTATTTCAGAAATCCCCACTGGTACAATACTTTTCGGTTATAATGTATTCAGTTATTTCAATCGATTTTCGAACAGCAGTTAGTACTATTTTCGGTCTCAACTTTTTCTATGACATCATAGGATGAGTTATCCACCAGATGCTTCACGTTCATGTCATGAAGCTGATGGACGTAGTGATCGAAGCGGTGGTAGTGGTGGTGCAGCTAGTGGGAGTGGGGGTGGTGGTGTTTATGGAACATTATGCAGTGCATTTGGAGGTAGCAAATGGTCAAGCAGTACTGCATCATATGAAGTTGGACCTGATCCCATAATTTCCGTAGCTCCATCAAATACAAATGAACGGATGATTTCAAATTGGAAGAAATGGTCGTTAGGTTTGGATTATTTACTTCAGGATAGTGAAGGTGTAGCCCTTTTTAAATCTTATCTTCAATACGAAGGTTGTGCAAATCTTCTTGATTTTTGGTTTGCATGTCAAGGTTTCCGGAGTAAAGTTGATCCTTCTGATCACCGAAAAATAACTCAATTGATTAAAGCAATTTATCGTACGTACATTAGAGGGGCTAGCAGTAGTCTTAATTCTCAACCTCTCCTTTATTTGGGGAAGCAACAGTCCACTCCTGTGCTACAAAACCGAAGTGAACCTATTCGTCTTAGGTCAGAGACTAGGCATGCTATCACAGAAAGAATTTCACGTAAGCATACTTTAGACCAAACTGTGTTCGATTCGGCTCAAGCAGAAGTTGAACACTTTCTACGAACAACAGCATATCCTGCTTTCCTTAAATCTGATACTTATGTCGACTTCCTACAAACAGCTCTGGAAGGTTCTATTCGTAAGTTTCCTACGTGGGAACAAACGGTCTCTACCTCGTTATTCCCATATACTGGTGACAAACAGTTAAGTACAGCTACTAACCTCTCAGAATGCCCGTCAAACATGGCATTAGGAGGGAAAGTTCTCCCAACTTTGGATGAAGATCGTGAGTTGCAGTCTGAAGAACTGTCACTATTGCACCCTTCAAGGCAAGCTTGCAGACCTGCTTGTTGTCAAATACTTTCATTAACTGATACAGCTGCTGTTACGCCTGATTATGGTCATTGTCAACACTGTAAGAAATGTCAGTTATATAATCCATGTTTACCACTGGATTATTCTCAACCTATCCTAAGACCACCATCGTGTTATCAACAATCGCCAGTTGTGCCTACTAGTTCAGCAGCACCTCTAACTATGGAAAATTTGCAAATGACTCGATTTTATCGTACAGAATTATCGCTACAACGTTCTTATTTTAATCCATCTCAAAATCCTTATGTTACAAGACCTAATCAAGAAGGTGAACCTGTTGGACATGCACATGTATCACGTGCTTGTAGTTCAACTCCATGGCGTTTTCACAATCGCCCCAACTACGCTTACACTCACTGGGCAGATGCGATGTGGTAAGTAATTTATTTGCTTGCGTATATGTAGCGTTTTATCACTTACTATAATTTATAAATAATTAGTAGCTCAATTTAGATGATTACATCACCTTAAATTTATGCGGACACTTTTGAAAAACTGAAGTTTGTACATCCTCGTAACTATATATCTTTTTAGCTTTTTGACGTCTGCACACTATACAACAAGACTTCTGGTACTTTTTTGTACACATTTTCTAACCATTTTAGTCTACGAGTGTGTACAATCTCATCATGTAATTTTCTTTCTCACTCAGACCTCCCACACAATAGAGCTGTGATTTTCTAGGTTTAATTACCTCATTGTCAATCCTAGGGTCATAAGTCCGGAATTTGTACGTGTTTAGAGAAAATTTGTGTTATAATGGATATATGCTGTAAACACTTTTAAGGACATAGAAAAATTTAATTCACTCGTTTGCTTTTTTCGGACAGCAGGTTCATTAGCATCGATTTCTCAGTGAAATTAAGTGGTTAGGTACAAGTTTGGGTGCACAGTGCAGTGATACTATTTAGCTAAGCAGATTGAAGTAAATTGACTGAATTCGGGTCCACTACTCAGTCGTAAGGAGTTAAATGTTTCAACCTTGAACAAACTTCTTGGTCTTTTACATTATAACTGCTTATTATTTATTCAATAAATTGTATGCCCCCAAATGCCCTGGTACATCCGAGAGTGGGAAGAGTTCGCTCTCCCTCTCGAAATGTTTTCACATGACCCAAATCACTGCCTTCTCGAGGTGAGGGTGTTGTTTACGAAACTGAGAGGGCGAAAAGCGAATGTTTGGCGATTTAATCGGGTTGGTGGATACCAAGGGTCTACCTAGGAGAGTTGGAAAAGTGATTCCAAACCAATGGTGAATATGGGCTCCAGTATCCTGAAGAAACGTTGCTCCACTGCTTTGTGGATTAGGTCTTTCGGTCAAATGCTCGGGTTGTGGCCCCCTAAGAAGACCAGCTACTTTGGTCTGAGCATTTGGCTAGTATCCCAGCCCTCACACAAATTGAGTGATGAAGTGTGACGCATATATATTTAGTGCCTTCTTGTAGTAATGTTTATGTGTTTAAAGAAATAATAAGTTGTGTAACATGTCAATATATTAATGTTTGTACCTAAAATCTATAGCCAATCGTTTTGTTGTCCCTGAATTCTATTCTAATCCATAGTGTAAAGATTGGGCTTTTACTATTTTAACCGACTCAGTTATACAGTGTTGAATTACTGTAATTGTAAAACTTTCAGTAATATATTTCATAATTAATGTAATTCACTTACCGAGTAGACGTTCTGTGTGCTATACATTGAGCTATACTGTTCATATGAAGGCTGATAATGTTATCCAGTTGTCCAACTGAATTAAGCTTTTAATAAATATATTTTTCGTTATATCCCAATGAGTAGACGTTTCGTGACTTAATATAAGCCAGTTCTTCAAACTTGTGACCTATTAGTTGGAAACCAATTGTATTAACCAATGTCACCACATCTCATAACTAATCAATGACTTAATCACACTTTATCTGGAATTGTGCTACCAGATCAATCTGTTAACTGATATAATATTGGACGGGGTACTTATCTTGAAGTGGCCTATAATTCAGAATTCACCAATTTGATATTGTATGGAGCGGTGGCTTATTGGTGAAAGTATTTAACTTTCGACCACTAAGTTGAAAGTTTGAATCTCGCTCCATCTACTTGGATGTGAACAGTCGGATGGTATTACTAACTTTATACATATAAAATGTGGGCCCAGTACACGAATCTGTGCTTAGTAATTGAATTATCGTACGTTAATTGCTTCAATTTGTAACGTTTCGCAATAGTGTACTTAGATCGGAGAAAATTTATCATTTCATAGTTTGATAATGAAGATAAATAAAAATAAAAAGGATTATTCTTATCATACGGTACTTTAAATTTAAATTGTCGTTTGTTTGTTTTTTTTGTTTCTAGTCCACCTTCTATGGATCCACGTTTAGGAAATTTGCCCAGTCAACCGCCTAATCCATATCATATCTCCTATGCACCAGTTTCAGCACGTGACTCAGAACATCATAGTCTTTCAAGTGATGCACGAACTGATGATACTCATTCACATACAGATAGTAGCCAGTAAGTTTGAAAATTTAACATAATAGATTTTGTTGTTATTATAATTATGATAAGTAAAAAGGAATAGTCTCAGTATAGGATCTGAGTTAAGAGGGGTTGATTTTTACAGACAAAATTTATCTTTAAACTCTGTTTAGCTTACATCATTTTGAAGTAGCTGAATTGTTCCATTTACCTACTTACTCACGCCTGTTACTCCTCGTAAAGGAGCATAGGCCGCTCACCAGCATTCTCCATCCAACCCTGTCCCAAGAAATCCTTTCAAGCTCTTTCCAATTGTTATTCATCCTTCTTATATCTGATTCCATTTCCCGACGTAATGTGTTCTTTGGCCTTCCCCTTTTTCTATTCTCTTCACGATTCCAAGTTAGGGTTTGCTTCGTGATGCAATTTGATGATTTGCGTAATGTATGTCTTATCCATTTCCATCATCTTTTCCTAATTTCCTGTTCATCTGAAAGCTGGTTTGTTCTCTCCCACAGAGGGCTGTTGCCGACGGTATCCGACCAATGAATGTTGAGTATCTTGTGTAGACAATTATTTATAAATACTTGTACGTTTTTGATGACGGTTGTAGTAGTTCTCCAAGTTTCAGCTCCGTACAGTAGAACTGTCTTGATGTTCTTATTGAAGATTGTGACTTTGATATTGGTTGATAGACAGTTGTTTCGAGTTTCATATATTCTTCAATTGTAGGAATGCGGCTCACACTAAACTTAAGCAATATGGTTCAAAGTTTACTAAATAAATCTATCTGCGAGGCACGTTATTCATACTTAATGGAAAGACTATATCTAACTGATACTAAGATCCCATGAAAAGGCTAGATTGTAGCTTAATACAAACTGTCGTTTATCATACCTTTTCATAATTTAATATACACCAAATCCGTAAAATAATACAGTTAATAATGTAATTGAGTAACTAGTTATTTACTCGTGTATTAGACTATTATCTGTATATATACGATGCTATTGATTGAGCTTAATTTAATGTGGCGAAGTTCAAATCAGTTAAATAATAGTGAAAAGTTTTGCGCTTAAATGATCATAGAGTCAATTAAAGCTAGACCACCATGGAAAACCTGGAAGCACTGGACAGTGTTAATATCTAACACCGTTGGATGCCGGCTCAGTGGTCTAGAGGTTAAGCGTTCTCGCGCGAGATCAATAGGTTCTGTGTTCAAATCTCTCGGGGCGAGATCGTAGATACACATTGTTGAGGAGTCCTATACTATGACAGAACGGCTATCCAATGCTTCCAGGTTTTCCATGGTGGTCTAGCTTTAATTGACTCATTGATTCAACTATTAATTGACTAAAATCTCCGCAAAACCCCCTTCTGATAGATTTCTGTTTAATCGTATTGCAACCCTTCCAGCGGTTTATGAACTTCAAAGAATAACCATTATTCACTAACGTATCAGTCAAGAGCTTATTCAATAGAATCAATCGTATTCGTACTAGTGATACTATTGAAGTCGAGACGAAGCTCTTGACTGATACTTTAGTGAATAATGGTTATTCTTTGAAGTTCATAAACCGCTGGAAGGGTTGCAATACGATTAGACCTATGATACTTCTGGCACCTAAAAAGCGAGATTTCTGTTTGTCAATAAGGTTTTGTTTGAAATCAATCTATTATATGCCTTATATCGTTCTAAAAGACTGAGGTCATTGAGACACGTATTACGTGTATGAAACATTCGCCTACTTTGATGTGCGATACTTACTTGTATATGACTGAATCAGAATAAAGCTGGGAGTGAGTAAACAAAGATGTGGCATTAAACTGTAAAGTCATTAAGAGTTGGGCCTTATTGTACTGGTGTGTGCAAATCATCTGGTTGTGGTTCATGCGATTATGATAACCAGTATTTGTAGACGTTGAGTTGACATGAATCAAAATCGGTCACAATAAAACAGATATGTCTACTTTTTTGTCTTACCTTAAATTTTAGAACTTTCAATGATTAAAATCATGAGTTAGTTGAAGTCAGACCACCATGGAAAACCTGGGAGCACTGGACGGCCGTTTCGTCCTATTATGGGACTCCTCAGCAATGCGCACCCACGACCTCGCCCCCTGTGAGATTCGAACCCATGACTTACTGGTTACGCGCGCGAGCACTTAACCACTAGACCACTGAGCGGGCATCCAATGGTGTTAATGTCTAACTTCAACTAATCCACGAAATTGAGCGACACATCCACCATTGTCTTCAGTGAGTTACTATCTCACAACAGACCTGGTTAAAATCCACTGGTCACTACTACTTTATTAGATTTTTGTTTTATTCCATTAGTTCATTCTTTCTTTCTAATATCAGTGTTATTATTACTTCTTCTACTGCTCTGGGATTTGTCTTACTGTGCTCATATAGAGTAACAATATGAACTGGATACACTTATGTTTGATTGTCTATTTTGCCTACATCTGACTTACTAACTGTCAATTAATAAATATAATCTCATTTGTATTAATGAAGTGGATTATCTTGAATGAAAAAGCAATGAAGATAGTAACAGATCTATATAATAAGGTTTCATCTTGTTTTTGCTTTTTTTTTCAAGGTATATATTCTCTGTGACTCACTTTGTTGAATGTATAGAATTTTCATGATATGCTTACATAACTACTATATTGCATATGGCTGATTGACTGATAACTACATATGCACAGTAGAGGTGATAAAACTAGCGCGCATGCACACACACACACACACTACATTTCATTTCACAATATACCACATGTACACATAGTTCTATTCTTTCTGTTATCAACTTACATATATAATATTGTCGGGATTAAGATATAAGATCAAAGGTAATCCCGCTTTTATAAATGTAAATAGTATAGAAATAGCAATCACATGTTTGAGAAATTGATCGTTTGTAATGGAATGTTACTTTATAGTGTGTGCATATTCACTAGGGCGAGAGAAAAAGATCACAAGCAAGCAAACCAGAGAAACTGAAATACTTCTACTGATCGAGTTAACAACATGATTATGATGACGGTCATAGTGTTAATTATAATAATGATGGCAGATAATAACTGGACTTGGATACGAATATATATATATATATATATATATATATATATATATATATATACCGTGGGTTCAAGCCAGCAGGATAAATATGATCATTGATTGGAGACTTTGGGTAATATGAATCGGAATAGTTCACACTGATGCAAATGTATTTAATCGTTATATTCATGTAGATTTTGGGTTCCAGTATTATTTCATACATACCTTTTCACTTGGTCTTTTTTAACTGTACTTTCAATGCTTAATCTTCCTCGTCGTGACTGCTACTACATTATTTCAATCTCCTTTAGCTATCCATCTGGTTAGATCACCACTGAAAATCTGAAAGCATCAGACAACTGTTTCGCATTCTAAGGAGTCCCATACTAGGATGAAACGAATATTTAATACTTTCAGGTTTTCAATAATGGTCTAATATTGATCGGTTCATGATCTCAATGTAATTAACATCGTCTACGTGGATGGATACTTATCTGAAAAGTTCCCGCATATTTAATTATATATTTTTTACTTTCGTTTTTGAGATTCAGTGTATTATCTGGATTGTCTATGCTAAGATAAACTTCCCAATGTTCCTGTCAGTTTATTTTATTCTATTTTCAAAAAAATTATCTCTTCTAGCGACGGTGCTTGCAATCGTTTACGTGCTCTTAATCATCGTTATCCAAGTCCATTTCAATCATCACGTTCTCATAATAACAATAATAATAGTAATAATAGTAAGCGTCAAAATCAACTCTCCCATCATCATCATCATCATCATCACCATCATCAACGTCATCTATCTACCGGTCCACAAGGGAGTAATAGTGGTGTTGGTGAATTAATGGTACAGTGTACTTCTCCTAAATCATCATCATTTCCAACTTCTTTTCAAAGCCGTTTACAACAATCTAATCCATTTTGTCGAAGTCCGATTGGGATTGGTGGTGCTGGTGGTGATAGTCGTATCAATTATCCTTTGGAGACTTTTTCAACCAATCCAAGTTGTCCAATAAGTACAGCTCCTATTACTACTAGTAATAATGGAAATAATCAAGGGGTTGGAGAGAAAATCGCTCAACATTCAATAACAGATCCAATTAATAATAATAATAAGTCACAACAGCAAAAACATCAACGTCGTCTAGCTAGACGTGGTGCCAGTTCTCGTCCTTTCAGTGATAAAACAAAACTACATAATAATAACAATTATTGTACGGTTGGTAGTGCTGCTGCTGCTGCCTCTTCTGCTGGAAATCCCACCGGATTGAATGTTCCAGTTAAACCAAGTAATAAATCATCAACCAGTCGATCATACAGCATGGCTGAACATGATCCAAAAGCTTTTGCACAAATTTTATCAGAGAAACTACAACGTTTATTAAATAGTCAATTAGTTACAGAACGTCTTGACAATCTTATGATTGAAGTAGGTTATCCTTTAAAACATTTGTGGAATTCATTAAAAATTACTTTCGCTTTAATTCTGAAGTATTTTATAGTAGAGCTGTGGTTGATTAGTTATGGAGCCATTCAATGCTTAGATACGAAGTCTTATCCATCTATTTTGGTTTAAGCAACCGGATTGGTATCTTTAACCTCGTGATGTTTGAAGTTTAACTTGAAATCAAATGTCTTACCTAGTGAATGACAGTTTCATGTGCGAATGGAATTCTGTCGACCAAATGAGAATATACTGAGAATAAATGATCCTTTAACCTCAAAGGGGAACGTATATATTGATAGTTAATTCGAATGATTTTGAATATCTATTAAGGTAGGGTCAAGGATCAGTGGTAATTACTAATAATTCAAAAGTCGAGATTCATTCAATTTTGTTGGAGTTTCGTTTTTCTTTTTTTGTTGAGCTGGATGGTTTGATTATGGAGCTTTCATTGTTCTTCTGAACATCATCATCATCAGCAGCAGCAGCAAAACTCCAAGTAGAATTGAGGTATTAAAATTTCTTCACATATGACTCATAGCTTATCCTATCAACTTCAATCTTGATTTGGTTTTATTGACCTTTAATTCGTCATTGTTTACTTCTTTATTTTGATTGTATCTTCCTTTGATTTAATTCTTGGTCCTATATTTGTCCATAATTTTTCTGATTGCATCGACTTCAATATGTTTGTTGATTGCTGATTGAATTTTGAGGCCCAAGCTTCTAAAAATATTTTCTAGTGTTCTTAATATTCCCTTCATCCAAAATCTTAACATTTTCTCAGTTTAATGTTCATCTACAGTTGTCCACATGCATTGATATAAGTGAAGATATATCATGACATTTGACCACCAATTGATGTTCATGTAGGCAAAGATGAAGATGGTGTCTGCTTTGTCCGATACGTTTTTCGTTATTGTAACAATTTATTTTGTAGATGATTTTCGGTTCTACTTATTCCATCATTTCGTCCTTTCGTTTTCATAAGATTGATTAAAGTGATTTTGCTGTTTTATATGCTACATCTATTTCAAATGGTTTTAATAATCTTATTGTCTTTTATATATTGTAGAACGATCCGTTTCTGTTGATGAGTTGGGTTGATATTTTTTTGATGAAGTTGCATAGGTAGCCGTTCTTTTGTAAGATAGTCGTTGGATTTTTTTTGGCGCTCCAGGTGTGCTGTAGTGTCTTCTTACCCTCTTGAATAAAGTTTGTACTCAGTCGATTTTGTGCGATCTTAGATTTTCGCTACTGTAGTTGAGAATTTGGTGTTTGTGGGTTAGCTTTCGATATACTTCAGTCTCCAGTTTTTTTTGTGTGTCGGTTCTGGTGATCAATACATCCATTTTATTGTGAATTTTATATAACCGAAAATGTTGTTGATTGAATTGCAGATGTTTTCCAGCTCATGTTTTTTAATGATGACGAATATGTCGTCCGCATAACGAATCTACATTTTTGACTTGATCACTGGTAAAATCGAGGCTTTCAGTCTCTGCATTACTGCTTCCTCATTAAGTCTTGATATTAGTGATCCTATTGGTGTTCCTTTCGTTTGTTCGTAGATTTTATTGTTGGATTAAAAACATATTAGGTACAAACTGATGAGTTCTAGTGAACTTTGCCTTTGTGTACCTTTTGAGGTTTGTGTCGTTCATGAAAAAATAGGGATAAAGTTTCGTTTGTTAAGTTTAGTTCGACTGAGGTGAATAAGGCCATTACGTTGAAGAATATCATGCTTTCTTTGTTATTGATTTGAATCTCTTTTCTCTTATCGAAGAATTGTATAGGAGATTTATTGAACTTATTGGATGAATCCACCAAATGTTTCAATATTCTTAAAACTTCTCTCGATAGATTGTATGTTTGGGGTCCCGTGGAGTAGTATTACAATTGGTTTGTTTAGTTTCGGCCTACCATAGAATCTAGGAAGCACTGGTTCACTGGATTTCATTTGCCATTGATATTTTTTTGTTGTTGATGTTTTACCTGCTCTGACAAACTTGTTTGTTTGTCTAATCTTTTGATTAGATTTATGTTCATTGATTCATTTTCAGTTTTATGTGCAAATAGTTTCTTCCTTGTCCATAATGACTTTAGTGCGTATTTTGTCCTCTTTATTTATTTATTTTATTTTAACACATAGATATTGGTACAATGAGGCACAAAATACATATGTGCCACACAAATCTTAATTGATATGTTTGAGGGCTATGATACTGCCCGGGTGGCCAAACCGAAGCAGGTGGTTTTCTTAAGGGGCCACACCCCGAGCCTTCGACCTGACTGTCTGACCCACAAGGCAGTGGAGCATCGTAATGAGATGCAGTCCCATGGTAGCCGGTGACCAACGATTGGTTCATGCTCCATTTGTTCCTTCAGGGTACTGGAGACCATGTGCACCATTGATTTGGAATCCGGTTGAAGCGCCGGCCATTCGCTTTTCGTCCTCTCATTTTCGTAAACAACACTGGTGTTACGAGAAGGCAGTGAGTAGGACTTCTTTGTCAGAGGCTATATACGCGTGGCCATGTGAGAGCATTTCGAGAGGAAGAGCGAACTCTCTCCACTCTCGGCCGTACCAGGGCATTTGGGGTTTCTTTAAAGCTTTTCGTTCTTATACAGTCAATTGAATGTTTCCAAGTTAGCGGTACTATGGTTTGCCTTATTTCCTATTGAATTTCTTCATTTATTTTAGAAGTTTTAAGTGATAACTCTAGTCTTCTCATTTATATTATGTTATATAGACAATCATGGATATATATTTGAATTTGGTTGATTTACATAGTGTTTCTGTATATATATCTATATTCTTTAATTGAACAGACTAGTCCAAATATTCAAGAAAGTCAAGAACAAGTTAATGATGAAAGTACCAATGTAATGATTACAGATTATAATAATAATAATAATAATAATAGTAACAAGTCTAAGAAAGATGAACCATCTATTATCAGTAATACTTCAACTGTTATTACATTCACAACAACTAATTGTTCTATGGTTACAAATACTACTAATATTATTGAAACTACTACTACTACTACTATTACCAATACTACTAATACTAATACTAATACTACTAATTTAACAAATACTCAATCAAATTTTATCATTCATAATAAAATTACATCATCTATTAATAATCGATTAATGAATGATAATACATCAACTGTTGCTGTTATTACTACTACTACTAATACTACTACTACTACTACTACTACACCTTCAGTACTTCAACGTCCATGGGCTGATAAATTATTAGCTGCTGCTCGTGTTCAACATGAAAATACACGTGAAAATGCTCAGGTTAGTCTAATAATAGATTATTATTGTTAATTTTAAATGAAATTATAAAGTAAAGTATTAATGAATAATCAAATCAAATGATATTATTATATAATCATTTAAAAAATTGTCAAGATTCTATGTTGAAAAGAAGATCCAGAAAATTCTTTGAAATAGAAAACTAATAGAAGGATCTAAAAATGCTGAAAAACATCTAGAAAGTGAAAAAAAAATTACATAATTACCTATATTGCTACTATGTTTAGTGTAGTAGCATTGCAGAATATTCTGGAGAAACCTATGACCATCTAAAAGATTATAAATGTTCTAGATTTTCTATGAATAAATGAATCTTGGAGTAAAGCGTTTTTTTTTTCTTCATATTTCGCTACTTTTCTCTTGTGTTCAGGTTGCTGTGTGGATTTAGTCTGGGGAGAGGGGTGTACTAGAAGGAAGATCTTAGTAAACCGGATCTAACGTTCAATTAGAAGATTGAACAGATTCTTTATAATTTTCAGTGTTGCATAATAAGCTCAAACTATCTAGTTATCTAGTTATCGATATGGTAATTTGAGATATTGACTGATATAACTCAAAATTGATCATAGTGGTAGAGATACATTCACTATTTATCTTTCGATTATAAATGCCAGTAGTCATTCATATGTACCATTTTCATTGCATATTCTTTAAACACATAAACAATGTTTAGTGTTTGTCGCTATTGCTGTTATTTGAACTTCTTTGCTATTCATCCTTTTAATCTCATTTCACACAATAAATTGGGCTAATGCACATTTGTACGACAGAGTTTATGTTGATCGTAACTCATTGATAATGCATAGCTAGATTATTTTTCATTCATTCATTCATTAGACTTCCTTGTATTATTATCAACTACTATAGTAGTTGAAATGTCCACCCACCCACCCCTTTCTCTCTACCTTTTTTCCAGTCTAAGAAATAAGTAATTCTTTTTAACTATTCGTTCCAGTTAGTCATATACAATGTACAACCTGACACATCTGTGCTCATTGGTTCAAAATAATGTACTGCCTTATTACACCGAGATCATGTTATTTTAGGACAAATTATTATAAGTAATAACATTATTGATAGTAATATTAATAATAATTTGAAAAGATTGAATGTAGAAGAAGAAGAAGAAAAAGAAAAAGAAAAACAACAAAGACAAGGAGTGAATGCACCTACATCATTACGACGAACAATTCTAAGCCATATCACTCAAATTCTCTAATTATATTGGTTACGATAGTCATATAGACCCCATTTTATTATTTTATTTTAACACATAGATATTGGTACAAGGAGGCACCAAATACATATGCGCCACACAGATCTAAATTGATTTGTGTGAGGGCTGTGATACTGCTCGGGGGCTCAAACCGAAGCAGGTGGTTTTCTTAGGAGGCCACACCCCAACCAAGTAGTAAGTAGTCTACATTGATTAAGATAGTTCAATCCAATTGTCAATAAATGGATATAACAACTTAGTTTGGCTATTTCACTCCGCTCCTCTGTACATCAAACATCATCCATTGTGGTAGACGGTGCTTGGGTGTATACATCATATAACACATGTTCGTTTATATTTATCCCCATTAGGTTGTGAAAAAATTCATTCTTATTTCGGTTTATCTCTTTAGAGAATTTCAATTCAAGAAGATGTATTTTGTAAGTTTTTTTTTGTTTTCTTTCAAAATCAAAGAAAAAGTTTTAAATGGTACATGTTTTCTGATGGAATTATATTTACTTCTATATATTAAGAGTAGATTGATAGAAGAAGCATAGAAGAACCACCATATTGGTTTTAAGGGTGAGAGAAAATCTTTTTTTTTTTTCGTTGAACTTGATGATAATTATAATCAAAGAAGGGTTTTTATTTTGTGGATATTATAAGAATTTCAATGGTTGAAATAGGTCCTGGGTTCGAATCTTGCAACGCGAGGTCGTGGATGCACACAGTCACTGAGGAGTCCCACAGTAGGACGAAGCCCCCAAATGCCCTGGTATGGCCGAAAGTGGGGAGAGTTCGCTCACCATCTCCGAATGCTCTCACATGGTCACACGTATATAGCCTTTGCCAGGGAACTCCTACTCACTGCCTTCTTGTGGCGGGAGTGTTGTTTACGAAAATGAGAGGACGAAAAGCGAATGTCCAGTGCTTCGACCGCGTTAATGGACATAGAGAATCCACCAATGGGAGTTGGAAAACCACAATTCCAAACCAATGGTGCACATCGGCTCCAATATCCTGAGGGAACAGATGGCGTGTGAACCAATCGTTAGTCACCGGCTACCATGAGACTGCATCTCCTTACGATGCTCCACTGCCTTGTGGGTCAGACCTTTAGGTCGAAGACTCGGAATATGGCCCTCTAAGAAAACCACCTGCTTCGGTTTGGCCACCTGGGCAGTATCCCAGCCCTTACACAAATCAAATGAGTTCTGTGTGGCGCATATGTATTTTGTGCCTCCTTGTACCAATATCTATGTGTTAAAATAAATAAATAAACTATGTTTTCTTAGTGTTATCACTTAAAGATATAACTGTTTGTATACTTTAAATCTATGCAGAAATTTTCGGGTAAGAGATGATTTTCTAAACAGTTCAATTTTTAAAATTCAATTAGGAATTGTAAAAATGAAAAACACTAGTACTTCATTGTAATTTCACAATCTAATCAATTATATTAGAGAGTAGAAGATATAGACTTGCATCATCTTGATGTACGCCTTTCAACATTGAACGGTTTGCTAATATGATAGATTGACTTATATAGTTACTATAAACGATTGTCTGTTCAAACCTTCATCATATGGTGTATGTTTACCTATAAGTTTCCCCGTTTTACATTTGTTTTTATTGATTAGTTCTGCCTAGCAACTGCATATCCATACATATCACAAATGTTTATTTTTTCTTACGAAACTCAAGCATTACCACTACGTTGATTCGTATATTTTCCACCTCCTCCTTTGTTAATTCGAGAAACGAGCAGTAATTACTATAGAATTCATACATGAAATTTACTTGGTGATATAAACCGTTGTCATGAGAGTTGCAGTCAGCCAATTACAAATCACTGAAATGATAGATCCATATAATTGGCCAAGAACTAGCTTTATTTTGCAAGTGATAGGACATGACCTACTGAAAGGTTTAATTTTCTATGGGACAGATATACATATATAAACTTGTGTATATAGGTATTTCTCTCGTGCTCACTCTCACTTCCTTAGTGACTTCAAGGACTGATTCCACGTTTTTGGTTTGGCCGCCCCTAACTTTCTTCCAATCATCCCTAACACCGGTTAGCATTGCGCGTCGTAGTAATCGGTGTTCAGGCATACGCAGCACGTGGCCTCACCATCTCAGTCGGTGAAGATTCATAACCTCATCAACTGATTCACCCTCATTTCTTAATACCCTGCGTCTAACCTCACTATTACTTACCCGGTGATCCCAACAGATAGCAACAATATTTCTAAGGCATCTATGATCAAATACTAGTAATTAACAAGTATCTTCTACTATTCATGGCCACGTTTCTCAGCTGTAAAGTAAAACAGAACTAACTGCTGCACAGTATACTCATCCCTTAATTGACAGACGGATATCGGGCCTTCTCCATAGGTGACGTAAGTTGGCAAAAACTAGACGAGCTTTTTGAATCCATGCAGAGATTTTGTCAGACATCAACCTATTAGGGCTGATCAAACTTTCAAGATAAGTGAAGTTGTCAACGCGTTCGACTACTTCACTCTCTATCTTTAGTTCAGATGTTGATGCAGACCAATTCTGAAGCAACAATTTGCATTTAGAAGTAAGGGGGAGAAACACATCTCAAACATTTCGGTATTGTTGCTCAATGTTATCAGCGTTTTCACTAAACAGGACTATATCATTTGCTTATATATGTTTATAAAATAGAAATCTTATTGATATATTACTTATTTTGTACTGTGACTTCTTTACTGTTATCAATTGTGTATGGTATTGAATAATAATATAACAGAAATGGTAAACGTATTGGAGACATTTTTTCACTTGTAAAATATAAAAAAAAAACAAACATTTCAGTTGAGATATTATTCTATACCTTAATAGAGTATCAAGTGATTAAGTTTGTATTTCTGGGTGGTTTTATTCAAAGAGTTAAGAGTAAGGGAGTAAGAGAGAGAGAGAGAGAGATGCTAAATATAGTAAATTCACAGGTACTCAGCACAATTCTATTCAGTAAATAAATCATATCAATAACAATAAGTTAATGTATGCATGAAAGTGAAAAAGAAATTTATCCTGGATAATAATAATAATAATAAAATGGATAGTAACTAGCAGTGGAATCTAGTTTGACGCGTGTTTCGTTCTATTTAAGATTCGTCAGCTGAATGTATTTGCATCTCAGAGTTGATGTTCACTGTGGGACTCAAACTCAATGCCGTTCGCTTCAATTGCCATCGTATTCTTCACTTAGCTACTGAGTCCTACAATATCAAGTCTATATATTCTTCTATAAATATCTTAGTTTTCTATGTCTTAACTCATTTTGAGAGTAAAATTTTCGTCTCTTACTTCTCACTTTTTTTTTTGTTTACTCTTCAAAGTTCTAATATAAGAAATCTCTTGGTAACTAAAAATCGATTAGAACTTAGTGTCAAGTGGATCAACTATCTCTTATATATGTGATATTTAATCAAATAACATATATAACTACTTCACTTACTCATCTAAAGACACCTAAAAAACTTACATCGTTTGTTTGTTTCTATAATAAAGTAGTTAGTTAGTAACTTACCTTTCTAATATCAAAATGAGATTTTTTTTGTTTTTAGAAAAGATTAATTGCTTTAAATTAGATTGATAAAGAACAAAACATATAGAGATTGATATATCTGAAGAATATTTTCATCAAAGGTTGGTACTATTTGTAGAAACATATAAATATCAGTACAAAGGAGCACCCAATACATATACACCACACAAGTCATTTGATTTATGTATGAGTTATGATACTGCCTAGGTGCCCAAACCGAAGAAGGTGGTTTTCTTAGAAGGCCATACTCAGAGCCTTCGACCTAAAGATCTAATCCATAAGGCAGTCCCATAGCAGCCGATGTCCAACAATTGGTTCATACACCATTTGTTCCCTAACGATCCTGAAGATTATTCTCTTTTCGTGTTATCAATTTCGTAAACAAAGGCAGTAAGTAGGACTTCCCTGACAGTGGCTGTATACGCGTGAGCATGTGTCAGTATTTCTAGAGAGAGACAGATAGAGAGTTGACTCTCCCCATCCTCGACCGTATCAGGACACATTGTCGTTGTATCTTTACCAATTCACCTAAACAATAACAACTATAATCACTGAAATATGTGTTTATATGTTATAATCTTCTACTATTATGATAATCAATGTCAATCTGTTGTAAGATAGATTATATATTCATTTTATCTATTTATTTACATTTTATATAGGTAAGTTTGTTTGTTTGTTTGTTTATTTCCCCCCCCTTTCTATTGTGTACTCATATTGATTTTATTTATTGTTGTGTTCTGTCAATTTCAACAAAGATCCATAATTGATCATTTTCTATTATATATTAAAAAAAACGTATTTATGAAGATGTAATAATAATTATTTTCATTGAATATAATTTTAGGCTATTCTTGAAGATCATTGTTCAAGAATATGGGCTGCATCAGCTGATCGTACTCCAAGTAGTGGAGGAGGAGGAGAGAGTGGCGATGGAAGTAGAGGAGGTGGTCATCTTCGTGATGTTGATGATGATGATGATAACAACGTTACTAATGATATTGATCATATTGGAATTGGTATAGATCTTAGTATGCATTCAACTAGATCTCATAATACTACAACATTAGATGATAATTCATCTCAAAGAAATATTTCATTGAATATAGATGAACGTTCATATTATCCATCTACTTCTTTAAATTATAATAGATCATATATTACTGATAATAATGTTATCAGTAGTGTTAATTGGTCACATCCAACTAATGATATAACAAAATCGCAACAAACACATGATAATCATTCATCATCATCTTATTCTATCATTGAAAATAATCAAACTATAAATCATTGGATGAATAATGAAAATACACAATGTATACCTAACAATAATTCTATAAATCCATATAATAAATCTTCCAAGTAAGTAGTATATACATGTTTATTCATCGTTTAAACATTCCCTGATCATCATCATCATCTTCAAAAGACTAATCTATGAATAAAGAATAAATTCTCTTCAGATTCTACAATTCTATATATATATATATATCCAAATGAATAATCCTGAAAAAGAAAGGTCAGCTTAAAGACAAAGTATATCAAACAAAATAGAATCATCATTATAGAGTTGTGTAGATTGTTCGGTTTAAAGTGATATCATGAATAGATCAATGTTAGACCATCATTGAAAACTTGGAAATACTAGACAGCTGTTTTGTCTTATTATAGAACTCCTCAGCAGCGCGCATCCGTGATCCTCATTGTGGGATTCGAACCCAGGACATTCGGTCTCGCACACGAACATTTAACCTGTAGACCAGTAGGTCGACATCTAACGGTATTAATGTTGAACACACCATTGTCTTTAATGATTAACTGCTACAATAACAGACATTGATATGACTAATCCACAAAATTGAGCGACGCATCCATCATTGTCATCAGTGAGTTACTATCTCACAACTGACCCGATTGAACTCCACTGATCACTGCTCCTCACTAGAACCCCAGGATATACTAAGAATACTACTGAATAATTGGCCTTGATGTTGACCAATACAGGAGGACTGGTTGAAGATATTTCTTCTGTACGTATAGTTTCAGTTTCTTTATCCGTATGACTACTACTTTAACCGTCCAGTGTTTTCTCTTTATTCTTGTTCATATAACTCATTTATGTTATATAATGTGCTGTTAGAGGTATGTGTGCGGTTGCCCACACCGTGGAAGAGTTCTTCTGGAGGTACCTTAGAGCGTTACTGCAGTGCCCAAGAGACAGCTGCTTGAGGTCGGTCACACACGACCTTTTTATGAGTCGTTTTTGTGTTAGCTCCGTACTTGTTGAGACCTTACCACCGAAGACGGATATCGTGGGATAAGGCAAGGTGTGCATTTTTAGGGTCGACCTTTTCTAACCCCACCCCTCCTTGTGGGAAAGCAGCATCGCTGTCATACTTCTGTACAGTCAGCAGTACGACTTCGCCTTCGGACCTTGGATTTGTCGCTTTTACTCTTACCGCTCTTCAACCGACCTGTCTGACATGGTAGGACCTTGAGGAAAGGTTGTTATAGCCAGTATAGCTCAGTTGCTTCATCACGATAGGCAAACCCGACCACCACGTCAAGGTATTTGTTTGAATTATTATCTTGAAAGATAATAAAAATTTCACAATGATGATATTTAGGTTACTATATAAATCTATCAAAATCATTCATTTAAGTTATATATCTTAACAATCTAAACATTGATATTCATTAGATTGAAATTAATTTTAGTTGATTTTCAAATGTGTCATAGATATATTAATTCGATGGTTTCTAGATTGATATTTAACTTTGACAGAGTTACCATCTAATGCACTGGTACGGTTGAGAATAGGGACAGTTAACTCTCCCTCTCGAAATGCTGTTACATGGGTACATGTATACAACCATTGCCAAGTAAATCTTACTCATTGGCCTTGTTTAAGAAATTGATAGGATGAAAAGCGAATATGCGACGATTTAACTAGGCTGGTGGATATGGAGGATCTATCTAAGGGAATTATAAAACCTTCATTCCAAACCAATGGTGTATATGGGCTCTCGGATCCTAAGGGAACAAATTGTGTATGAACCAATTTTTGGTCACTGATTACCATGAGACTGCATCTCCTGACGTTGCTCCACTGCCTTTTGCATTAAAGCTTCGGTCTGGCCATTCGGGCAGTATCACAGCTCACACACAAATCAAGGTAGTTGTGTGGCGCATATGTATTCGATGTCTCTTTGCTCCAATATTTATGTTTTCCAATATATAAATGGGATGATATTGAAAAAAAAGAGCTGTAATGACATGGAAAGTTCATAACTTCGACATCAAGCATTATCTTTCCAATTAGTTAGTTATATCATAGTTACTGACAAATTGCCCCGACGTGCGATGTTTTATGGTGTAGGAGTAGGTTGGAAGAAAGCTAGGGGCGTCAGACTAAAACATGGCACAAATCCATGAAGTCACTGACAAGTGGACTGAGTCATGTTGGTAGATGTAGACTACCTGGTTGGGGACCTCGAGATGATATCAATCGATGGTTAGAGATCTTGAATGACATGGCTCAAAATCGTTTACAATGGCGCAGGTGCATCCACTCTTTGTGTTCCCTCAAACTCTAATCTTCTGAATTCTTCATGTCGTTTCTTTTCTTTCCAAATCTATCCCACTAGATTATACTCCTTGAATAACATCATCAAACCCTAATGTTCCCTATCACTACTTATACTTTCACTACCTCTATTACTACGGGATTTGAATCGATAACTGAATCTCTGTGTTAATGTGGTGTGGCAACTCGAACTGATGTACGTACGTACGAAGTTCCACGTTGTTGCTGACTGACTGACTGACAAATTACCAAAATACTCAAACGGTTCTGATAATAATATTTCTAGAGCATAAGTTTGCCAATGAATGTTAATATAAAATTATAATAATATTTGAATGTGGGTTACAACCATAATTGCCTAATCCAATGCGATTTGACAAATATTATTACTATCAGAATGGGTTTTGTGGAGATTGTATTGATTTCAATCATTAAGATCATGAGTCAGTTGAAGCTAGACCACCATGGAAAACCTGGAAGCACTGGACGGCCGTTTCGTCCAATTTCGCTCAATTTCGTGGATTAGTTGAAGTTAGACATGAACACCGTTGGATGCCCGCTCAGTGGTCTAGTGGTTAAGTGCTCGCGCACGAAGCCAGAAGGTCCTGGGTTCGAATCTCACAGAGGGCGAGGTCGTGGTTGCGTACTGCTGAGGAGTCCCACGATAGGACGAAACGGCCGTCCAGTGCTTCCAAGTTTTCCATGGTGGTCTAGCTTCAACTGATTCATGATCTTAATGATTGAAATATTATTACTTTTTGAAGTATTATTACAAAGGTTGTAATCGGTTGAGTTCAGCCACATTTAAAGTAATACAGTCATGACTGTTGGTAATGAATAATAAAAAAAATCTCACAATATGTAATGATAAAAGTTCATAATATGCTTTACAGATAGTTTAAAAGTAATACGCTCTCTTCGATGCTTTAATGTTCTAGGTTAGGACCCCGGTGGGATTATTAAGAAAAATAACTAACATGTCTCATACTAGAATGAAACAGTTGTCTAATACTTTTTTTCAATTTCTTATAGTCTACAGAAATATTATCTTTTCATCATGCAAACTATCACTCACAAGCCTATATATAAATCAAGTGATTTGTGTCAGTCAGTCAGTCAGTCAGCTGCAACGTAGGACCAGGCACGTATATGCATCGGTCCAAGTTGCCATACCGCATTAGCACAACAAGATGAACACCGGATTCATAGGAGTAGTTAATCCAGTGGTGGTAATATATAGAAGAAAGATTGTGTATAAGGAGATAGTAAAGGAAGAAAGAATTAGTTCCTAGACAGATATGAAGCGATTTTAATCTCTTAATTTAAGGAAGACAGAGAGTGTATACACCGACGCCATTGTGATCGATTCTGAGCCATGTCACCAAGAGTCTCCAACCATTGGTTACGATAGTCACGCGGACCCCAACGTCTAACAGCACTTAAGTGATTTGTGTAGAGCATATGTTATTTTCGATGCCTCTTTACACTCAATATGTATATGTTCAAATAAAAGAAAATTGACAGTGTTATTGATTCAAGCCATTAGTACAATTTACATTTATTTAACAACAGATATTTCAACACTAGTCGATTCTTATTTGTGTAATTGGTTGTTGTTTTTTTTTTGAATATTGTTGAATTCTCTCGGTTTGCATCATAATTAGGAAGGATTGAACGGCTTTTTTTTTTTGTTCTACTATGGGATTCGTTATTAATGTCTATTCACTACCAAATTTGAGATCGAGCTCAGGATTTTCAGGTTTTATGATGAGCTCTCAACCTCCCGATTCTTGAGATAGAATCTAGCCTCAGTTACCTTTTGACATAGCCGAACCGTCTCTTAATGTCATTGCTAGGAAACTGTTTTACACTTGACATATGTGAATCCCGTTTGAGATCTTGAAGTGCCTGGGTTGGGTCCTTGGTAGGGTCGTGAATGCACAATTCTGGGGAGTCTCATCTTAGGACAAAAGAGCTGTTCAGTGCTTTCGGATTTCCCATCGTTGTCCAGCTAAGGTTAGTTTATGATATAGATTATCAAACTACATGAATGTGTTTACGACTTTCTCGTAAGCTTTTTCTATAAATATCTTTTTCTAGTATCCAAATGTTGATCAATAATTTCGTAATAATTATCAGCATAGGGTTTTGGAAATTGTTGCATTTTCATGATATCACAAGCCCATCTAAGTTAGAAAAGCACTGAAAACTTAGAAACACTGAATGGTTGTTTCATCTTAGTACGGGACTTCTCAGAAGTAACTAGCTTTCAGAATAAGTCTTCGGAATTTGAACACGGAGTTGTGATCAATGGAGTTTAGCTATGTCGGGCATGATTAAGTTACCCACCGAAGACAATGGAAGATAGTTACGTAATATCGTCAATTAATCAAAGTTAGTCATGTACACCATTGTGTGCGGTCCTTGGTTCGACTCCCTCTGTTGAGATCATGAATTCTCACTGGTGAGAAGTCAGTCCCACTCTAGAACAAGACGACCGTTCGATGCTTTCAGCATTTCACTAGTTATTACTGAAATGAACTACATACATTTCTGTTTCTACCGTATAAATTTATATCTAATATTACATCATTATAATCATTAGGATATAACGAAAAATGTATTTATCATTAACTTTCCATCGAATGCTTAATTCATTTCAAACTATCAAATCCAACTTTGTCATTGATACTTATAATTTAATTATATAATTACGTTACTCATGAGTAGTTGTCATAATTTATAAAGATTTTTTGTTCATTTGTTATTGATTTAATTAAGTAGTGTACTTATTGTTTAATCATCATACCAAAACGAAACTTACTTAACTTACGCCTGGTACTCCTCGTGAACGAGCATAGGCCGCTCGCTAGCATTCTCCATCCAATCTTGTTCTGAGCAATCCTCTCCAGTTCTTTCCAGTTGTTATTTATTCTTTTCATATCTGATTCTATTTCCCGATGTAATATGTTCTTTCGCCTTCAACTTTTCTGTTTCCCTTCACGATTCCAAGTTAGGGGTTTCCTCGTGATGCAGTTTGGTGATTCACATAGTGTATTTCCTGTCCATTCCCATCATCTTTTCCTAATCTCGTCTTCAACTGGAAGTTCGTTTGTTCTCTCCCACAGAAGGCTGATACTGATGGTATCCGGCCAATAGATGTTGAGTATCTTGCATAGACAACTATTTATAAATACTTGTAACTTCTTTGATGATGGTATTAGTAGTTCTCCAAGTTTCAGCTCCGTACAGTAGAACTTTCGTAAAGTTCATACTGAAGAATGTGACTTTGATATTGGTTGATAGACAGTTGTTTCGAGTTTCATATATTCTTCAATTGTAGGAATGTGACCCTTGCTTTTCCAGTCTTCACCTTTACGTCTGTATTTGATCCTCCTTGTTAATCTATGATGCTTCCGAGGTACGTGAAGGATTCTACATCTTCCAGAGTTTCTCCATCAAATGTGATTGGATTGGTGTTCTTCGTGTTGTATTTGAGGACCTTGGTTTTCTCCTTTTATATATTGAAACCTAATGATTCAGCATTTACATTATATTGGATTTTTGTTAAAAATTTCTCAATGATCTTAGTTATAAACTTTTAATTTTTAATTGATTATTATTAAGAATTCGTTTATTTACTCATAAGTGTGTATATGTACTCATAAACATGATATGGATTAAATAAACTAACGAGTTTTCTGATTGAGTAATGTCTGTTCCAGAGAAACAATCACAATTTACTTCAATGCATTCAATTATTGTTGTTTGTTAGATTAAAAGTTTGAAAATTATTATTATACCAGGATGCTAAAATACCTTGGTATGGCTGAGGGTGGGGAGAGTTAGTTGTCCTCCTTGAAATGCTCTTACATCTATATAACCACTGCCAGCCAAGTCCTACTCACTGCCTTCTCGTGGCACCGGTGTTGTTTACAAAATTGAGAGAACAAAAAGCAAATGTTTTGCGCTTTAACCGCTTTAGTGGATATGGAGGATCCAGCTATGAGAGTTGAAAAACCCTGATTCCAAACCAACGGTGTACATGGGTTCCAGGATCCTGAGCAGAATAAATGCCTTATGAACCAATCGTTGGTCACTGATTACCATCACATTGCATCTTGTGACGTTGCTCCACTGCATTATGGATCAGACCTTTAGGTTGACAGCTCTTGGCACCCGGTCAGTGTCCTAAGCCTCTCATAAATTGAATGATTTATGTGGCAGATATCTATTCGGTGCCTGTTTATACTAATGTTTATATGTTTAAATAATAAATAAATAAATAAATAAAGGAATTCATTCGTTCTTCTTGAAGCCTATTCTCTATGTGAACATTTTTACTATCATTACTTATATTACTACTGTTTCCACTACTTTAGTTATTCATATTTATTATTTCATGTATTTATTACCGATATGGTATCAACTTGAAGTGATGTATTTTTATATCCATGGTCTACATTTAGTCAGTCAGTAACAACGTGGTCTACATTACTGTTCATTGATTGATTTCATGTTCTGATCAGTTCGTAATTTGTCTGTTCTGTTTTATTTTAATTCTATTGTGTACCATCGCACAGTCGACCCATTAGCAGTCAATATATTATTATTATTATTGTTATTGTTATTGTTAGATGTTGATGTATACTCGTAGTTATACATTGTTAATATTGATAGTAGTAATTGTAGAACTAAATTATTTAATAATAATATTGTGTGGAACATTGAAACTTCCCTTGATATATTCACTGAAACTGTTAGATCTTTAAGTTCGGATCTCGCAAACGGCAGAATCGTGAATACACACTACTCTGAGGAGTCCCATACTAAGACGAAACAACTGTTCAATGCTTTCAAGTTTTCCATGATAATCTAGCTTGTGAATTCAACAATTAAAAATACTCATTTTTCTTTTTCATTTTGTTGAGATAAACTATCATCATTTCGTCAATATATGTGCCTGTATAGATATATATATTCTATACATATACATATATATATATATATATATATATATATATATATATATATATATATATATATATATATATATATATATATATATATATATATATATGGAGAGAGAGAGAATCATTCGTGCATGCAATTGTAGAGGAATATATCAGTTGTCATTATTCTTCCTGTGTATTGTTGATGGTGACAATATTGATGATAGAGTTTCTGTTGTGTCTCGTTAAGACAATGATTATTAATGGTAATAGGATATTAGTAGTAATAGTAGTAGTAGTACTTTTGTGAAGTTATTTATTCTAGTCTCTCTCTCTCTCTCTGCCTATACTTGTTGCTTGTCATAGTCGTTGTCCTGTTTTCTTTTTCCTTCTTCTTCTCCTCAATTCTATCTCTATCCTTGTGTTTGATTGATTAGTTATGTTATATATATGAAAGGAATAAGTAAGTAGGTATTATTAATCATGTGGTTCGTTCAGTGCATTCATTCCCCTCTCTCTATCTATCTATCTATCTATCTATCTCTACCCCTCCCTAATTCTTTATTGTTTGTAAAGCAACTACTGACCACACGTGTACATATTCTGTTGTTACTCTTTATGATTTATTTCATTGTCTATTGATAAGTTGAGATTATATTAAGGTTGGAGATAATGAAAGAGAAAGAGAGAGTGAGTGAGCGAGCGAGCGAATGGGAGAAAGAGAGATGGTGAATGAAACAAGACAATAGTTGGTTCTGATTGAATACTTCATATATTTGTATGTGTGTATCATGATTTGTTGTTGATGATGATGATGAATTGTGGTTATAATAATGAAAACTAATCATACACATAGTTGGATTAGTTACTTTGTTAGTTAGTTAGTTACTTGATTATTTTCATTGTTCATGTTTAACACTAAATTTTGAAAATAGACCCTAGTAATACTTATAAAGAAGAATAATTCATCACTAGGATTGTTTGATTTTTCTTACTATTCTATTCTATTTATTCTTGTAGTTTTGTTGTTGAAATTCAGGGTTGTCTTTTTTTGTTGTTTCTTCATTTTTTTTTCAAAACTGTACATCTATCATAGGTATCTGTGTATCGATGTATGTATCTGTGTATCTGTGTATGTGTGTATGTGTATGTAAAATTATTGACAGAAAACTAAACAAAACAATCCATTTTCCAAGTACATATTACATCATATTAAATTCGAGTAAATGAGACCCTGGTTTGAATCTGTGACTTATTGATTCAATGTTAAACACATTAGTCACTGAACTATCAATTCACTTTGTTGTTGTTGTTGTTGATTAGTTTATATGTTCGAACCCATATATTTTTCAAATGATAAACTCATAGACTGTGAAATATAACTAATCATATTTGAATATAAGTAAAAGTATTTACTTGGTCTCTATGTATGCTACTTTCTTCCTTATTTTACTTAAAATTACTTACGCCTATTACTCCCAATAAAACATAAATCGCCGACCAGTATTCACCAACCTACTCTGTCCTTGGCCCTTCTTTTCTAGTTCCATCCAATTCTTGTTTATTTTTCTCATGTCTATCTCTATTTCCTGGCGTAATGTGTTCTTCTTTCGTCTTCCTCTTTTCATTTGATCTTCAGGATTCGAAGTGAGGTATTGCCTTGTGACACAGTTGACTGCTTTCCTCAATGTGTGTCCTATCCATTTCCAGCGCTTCTTCCTGATTTCTTCTAACACTGAAATCTTGTTTGTTCTCTCGTACAATTTATTATTTTATTTTAACACATAAGTATAGGTACAGGGAGGCACCAAATACATATGCGCCACACAAATCTCAATTGGTTTGTGTGAGGGCTGTGATACTGCCCGGGTGCCCAAACCGAAGCAGGTGGTTTTCTTAGGGGGCCACACCCAGAGCCTTCGACTTGAACGTCTGACCCACAAGGCAGAGCAGCATCTTAAGGAGATGCAGTCCCGTGGTAGCCGATGACCAACGATTGGTTCATACGCCATTTGTTCCTTCGGGATACTGGAGCCCATGTCCACCATTGGTTTGTGATCCGGTTAAAGCGACGGACACTCGCTTTTCGTCCTCCCATTTTCGTAAACAACACCGGTGTCACGAGAAGGCAGTAAGTAGGACTTCCCTGGCAGAGGTTTTTTCTGATAGTGTCTGGCTAACAGGTCAGAAGTATTTCGCGTAGACGCATATTAATCAACACTTGTATCTTCTGGATGATGGCTTTCATAGTCTTTCAGGTTTCCGCCCCATACAGTAGAACTGTTTTGACATTTGTATTGAAAATCCTGATCTTGGTGTTGGTTGTCAATTGTTTTGAGTTCCAAATGTTCTTCAGTTGTAAATATTATATTTTAAATATCAACAATCGTGACATAATTGACAACATACAACTCAAATTAATTGAGTTTATTGCTAGTAAAAACATTCTGAACAGTTAATATTTGAGTCTTGGTAACCTAGTTTCATAGTTTTGGATTTTATCACTGAGATATTCAAATGATGCGGCTTTTGATCTCATCCTTACGAATACCGACTAACAAAAAACTGATGTCCACAGTACCTTGTCGACTACTAATGCCATCTATTTAACATTAAGCGAATAACTTGAAGTCAGGAAATTTCGATTCAAGATTTATCGATCGCTTCTTCGACTTAATTTACAAATAAAATGTCACAATTCACGTTTTTATTTTTTTTTGTTTTGTTCTTGCCAGTACAATTGATCCATCAAGTACAAAATCATTACCAGTAATCGTTCCACCATGGTTTGCATCATTTTCTCAATCGAAATATTCGCATAAAACATCAGATATTCAATTACATACACATTGTACAGAGCCTTTAGTCGATTCTATTAATACCACTGATGCTGCAATATCTATACATGATACAGATCGAACGGAAAATAGTCCAATTAATATTGGTAGTAGTAGTAGTAGTAGTGGTACTACTGCTACCACTACAACGACTACAGCTTCTACTACAACTAGCAGTACTAATGATCATCATCATCAAGGTTCTGTTACAACTAACACCACATCTCAATCAACTCATTCTTCATCAACATCAGCTGTTTCTGGGACGTCGAATTCCACACCAGGAAGTTCCGGTGTAGGTGTATGCACCTCGTCCAATTCACTTGTTATAGGCTATTATATGGGTGATGATCCGGTACCCTATAGAAGTTTATGGCCATCGTCAGAGATTACACTTGGTCAATTTAAACAATTAATTCCAAAGAAAAAAGGCTTATTCCGGTAAGTATTATCATATGTATATATTCCATACTATTTTGTACAAGGTGCCTCGGTTTCATCAAGATTACAGGTACACTTTGGGTACAAATCCCAACTAGCTCGAAATTGTAGGTTTAGTAGAGTTCCTAGTCAACTACATCGAATCACCTTAGATGTCAACACAGGTAGTTGTGTAGGTAATGCCGAATCACATAGATTAATACGATCATACCACAACTTATTCAGTTGAATCCACTCAACACTAAAGGAGTAGATAAACATGTTGAAGATGCTAGATCCTCAGAAATTACTTGGTAAACTTCTTATTCCCGTAATATAATCATGAAAATTCGAATTTCTCATTTTCGCAACAAAGGCGTCCATCATTAATCTTCAGCTTGTATTTCTCTCCTGGAAGCATCCTAAACTTCATTGATTCGTTTTCGCTTTTGATACGCTATTTTATGACACTTCAAGGACATTTTTGTATTGTATATATTACACATGAGTTTAGTACTTGTTGTTTCGTCTTCCGGGCTGCTTGTTGAACTATATATTTTTACGTTTGAATTTGGTCTTCTTTTTCTATTTAGCAGGGCTATAACGCAGAGGATTAGCTTAGTTCCGTTCTGTTTTTTGCTTTGCCGGTTTTCGTTCCGTTCACCGCCCCAAATGCCCCGGTACGGCCGAGAGTGGGGAGAGTACGCTATCCCTCTCCAAATGCTCTCACATGGCCACGCGTATATAGCCTCTGCCAGGGAAGTCCTACTCACTGCTTTCTCGTGGCACCGGTGTTGTTTACGAAAATGAGAGGACGAAAAGCGAATGTCCGGCGCTTTAACCGGATCCCAAATCAATGGTGGACATGGGCTCCAGTATCCTGCCTGAAGGAACAAATGGCGTATGAACCAATCGTTGGTCATCGGCTACCATGGGATTTCATCTCCTTATGATGCTCCACTGCCTTGTGGATCAGACCTTTAGGTCGAAGGCTCTGGGTGTGGCCCCCTAAGAAAACCACCTGCTTCGATTTTGGCACCCTGGCATTATCACAGCCCTTACACATATCAAATGAGATTTGTGTGGCGCATATGTATTTGGTGCCTCCTTGTACGAAGATCTAAGTGTTGAAATAATAATAATAATAATGTTCCATTCACCGATCCAAAGTGATGTCATAATACCGTGAACATAGCAAAATATGGCACTGGTCACACTACTAACTGATTAATCACTTGTAAACACTCAATTATGAATTATTCAAAAAGAATGTCAAGCAGTTTTTTTGTCTCTAATGGGCATTTTCTGATAAGAATACACTGTGTTCTCGTTCGCGATTTTGACCTTGAACCTGGTAACTAACCAAAATAAAGCGGCGAATTATTATTCACACTATTGTAATCGCTAATAGAAGGCTTGTTTTGTTTTGTATCATTTTTTTATTGGCTTACATGAAAAATGTCAAGTCTTCTATAACAATAATATCACATACGAATTTTGTCAGTAATCACCGAAAAGTGCTTGCATATTTAACATTTTAATTAACACACATCAGGTTGATGATGTTTTCAATAATAATCAAATATATCATATATTTGATAATACTGGTTGTAGGTTTGAACTGGATCCTGTCTATTTTGGTTTAGACATCTGAGCACTAGTATCATCGGTGAAAGAAAGTAACAAATATTCACTTTTCATCTTGTCCATTTATTAATCAACACCATTGCCTCAATAAGGCAATGAGTAGTACTTCTCTGGCTGTGATTGTATACACATGGCCATATGAAAGCTGAATCACTCCTTATTCTGACCTGTATCAGAGTATTTGGAGGCATATGATAAATAACTGTTATAATGTTTATTAATACTTCACATTATCTATCCATATTTATATCCAAATTTATTTTTCTTTTTTTTTTTAAAAACAAACAAACAAACAAATAAACATACAGATACTTTTTTAAGAAAATTTCAGATGAATTCGATTCCGGTGTTGTACATCAAGAGATTACAAATGATGATACTATTCTACCATTATGGGAAGGTAAAATTGTTGCTAAAGTTGAACGAATTGATTAATATTTACAAGTGGATGAATAATAGTAGTTGAATAGTAGTACTAGTAGTAGATTGAAACTGTTTAGAAGAATACAAACATTCTTTATTATTATTTTTTTTTTGTATTTTTTTTCTTCTTCTAAGGGTATAATAATTATGAAATCTGTTTATTCTCTCTTCTTATTACACACACACACACTCTCTCTCTTTCTTTGATTTTCACTATATTGAACAATGAAGTAGTATATCACCAACCCTCTTAAGATCTATCTTTTAACTATTTTGTTTGCTTTCTCCCTCCCTCCCTTCCTTCCTTCTCCTTGATACAATATGACACAAATGATTCAAATGTTAAAAAAAGTAAGCGCCTCAAATCATTGTATCACAGTTTTTGTATTCTATCCCACCCCACCCCCTATACTCCATTATCATCTTCAATCTCATTCAAATCCGGTTATTCTTAATTTTTTTATTATTTTCAATTTATTCTAATAATAATAGTGATGATGATGGTGATGTCATTGTGGGTTAATTTGTGCCTTCTTATCATCATTATTTGATCTTTTTTTTCAAGTTTTATGTATGTATGTATATGTGTGCGTGCGTGTGTATGTGTGCAGTACACTTCAGTCAACAATCGTACACACTCATGTATTGTTCCCGATCAATAACACTTTTTCCATGGGTTAAACAGGGTATAATACTACTATGAATATTAAATTATAGTTTCTATTTTCTCTCCTATTTTGGTTTTACTTGTTGTTTTTTTTTCTTTATAGTAAAAAAAAACAATTTGCGATTTATCCATTTTGTTTTGTTTGTTTGTTTTTTTTAAAAAAGAAAACACATTTATATATCTCAGTTGTATTGTATGTGGTGAGTGTAATGCGGGTGAGGTGGGGTGGGGTGGTGTGGTAGCAACGAATAATCACTAAGAGGTTATTGTAAATGTTTATTTTATACATAGTTAATTACCTCTTGTTCCATTTCTCAATAAGTTTTATTTTACATTATATATATACTACTATTACTACTACTACTAATTGATATTAGTTAATGTTGCCTTTTTCATTCTTGCCCATTTTCATTTTATACATGACAATATGATTAACACTATTTACAAAGGCATTAATGATACCTTTTAGGTATGTTTATTTTTTGTTTTCCTTAGAAAAATACCCCCCCCCCACCCTTTGCTTTTACAATCAATCAATCAGTCAATCTTGATAGTTTTTTTTTATTGTATATTTTAAACTTATCATGATAGGTGAATTCAGTTTATTCGTTGAAGAGGACGGCGGGTTGGGATGGGAAAGCATTGCATGATATGAAATCATTTGAGCTTTATAGAATGAACGCACACGCATAATCTTATTCATTATTATTATATTTTATATAAATCAGTGAATGATGAGAAACAGATAGGGAGAGAGAGAGAAGAAAAGTATTTCTTTTTTGTGTTTTGTTTTGTTTGTTTTTTCCTTGCTAAATAAAATGTTCCCCTCTGAGTAATGAGTAAACTGCCTATGTGTACATGTGTGTGTGTGCGTGCGTGTGTAAATGATGGAAAGTTGGAGACAAAGGGGATCATACAACAAGTACGCACACACACCTATCCACCCACCCACACAATATAGATGATAGAGTAAATAATAATAATAATAAATATGTTTTCTACTCATATTTCCTCTTCTGATATCAATTTTATTGTTCTATTGAATGAATGAATGGTCTATAAATGGCATGATGTTTCTATAGTTTATTGATATTTAAAATTTGTGCTTTATAACATTAGTGCGTCTGTGTACTGTATTTTCTAATGCTGATATCTTTCTATTAGTGTGTTGTGAAAACTGTTGGATCGAAGATCTAATCCACGAATTTGTACCACTAATCAATGAAAAATTGTTATAACTTGTAGCTGTGTAGCCTTATATTCATATTTAATGTAACGATATTGCCAATTAAAGAATACTGATTTATCGACTAGGCTAATGACGCATAAAAACCCTTTATAAACAGTCTATAGATGTTATCGGTTCTGTTTCCTTCCTAACTCTTGCCTACCTGCTATTGAGTGAAGAACATCAATCTCAGCTTCTAAGAGATGAATCATTCATTTCAAGTATAGTGGGTTTATATACATCAGCCAAACAGATCACATCGTATCATAAAAATAAGCAACACTTTAATGGTTCTCTAACCTGTTTTAATCTAATAATCAATTAAAAGATGATTGGGAAGGAGACTAATTTTCCATCGTAACTAATTTAATCATACAATGATATATTGAAAATATCAGATCACACAGAGGGTATCAAATATAAAGTCACATTTGAAATACAATTATGCTGTAACTAATAGCGAGGCAGAGTAAACAGGTCTGTTGCGAGATAGTAATTCACTGATGATGAATGTGTCGCGCTCAATTTCGTGCATTAGTTGAAGCTAGACATTAACACTATTGGATGCCTACTCAGTTGTTTAGTAGTGGTTAAGCGCTCGCTCGCTAGACTAATAGGTCCTGGTTTCAAATCTCGCGGATGGAGAGATCGTGGGTGCGCGCTGCTAAGGAGTTCCACAATACGATGAAACGGCCGTCCAGTGCTTCTAAGTTTTCCATGGTGATCTAGCTTCAATTGACTCATGATCTTAACCGTTGAAATTAAAGAATAGTTAAGCATATATATATATATATATATATATATATATATATATTCGTTCTATTATAACAGTATGGTAGTTCATTTAAGATAGTGAACAGTACAGTTTGTATTGAAGCTTTATACTGGTTAGTACTTGACAGCAAGATGTATCTACAGTCTTAAGGTAACGGATATTCTTTGTAGAATCTGGACTCGTGTTATCCAGCTTCACAAACTGAGACGTTATCATTGAAATATCCAAATCATAACTAATGAATAGTAACTTTTGGGATCCATTTGTTATGATTTTGATGTCCGGCTTACGATCACGTGACTTATACACCAATCAGAATACGGCTTATACGAATATTCGCACTATGACAAGACCAATGACGTTCAACCGGTCTGAGCAGTCTAGCGTCCTATTGGGTCCTACGTCCTTCTAACCCGTCCTCTTGAGTCCAGAACACAAAAGCAGCTTCTGAATCAACCAAATCGAACCAAATCATTTATTTCAGACATACTCGGTTTATATATCAATCAGGCAGACCACAACGTACCATAAAATAGAAAATAACATATGTACACAAATAAGCCAAAAAGTGGCTGTGAATGTGGGAGACAGTAATTAATAAACTGAGCATAATTTAGGGATAGTAAATCGTACAATGATAAATTATAGGTCAAAGTGAAGCTTATGATAAGGGGAATATAAATATACATAATCTAACTATTAAATAATTACACCGTAAGAATATATAGATAATATTAGTCAATTAATGTCTCAGAAGTTACTCGTGATTTAATCTTTGCTCGGATATAACACCATTTATGGACCAATACTAAACGTATACGTTTTTATTGTAGAATTATTATGTAACTAAACTATACCTATGAACTGTTAATATACGACTTACCGTTCTTGAGTTATACCCTGTCTATTAATCACTACCCCCCATGTTCACAGCCACATTTGGCCAAATTTTGTACAAATGTTGTTCTCTATTTTATGGTACGGTGGGATCTCTATGGTTGGTATATAAATCCAGTATGTTTGAAATATAGGATTGATATTGCAGAGGTTGAAATTGATGTTGTAGACTTAACTGGCTGAGCTAAGTAAGAAGCGGGATTGAAATAATATCAATGTTTGTCTGCATCTTTAGTGTTGATCAAATTCTATCGATCAAGTTCGTTGTAACTGACAATTTTTAATCAGGAAAGTTTGTATCTTAGTATATGGGAAATATTGAAAGCGTATGTATTGAATAGATTCATCGTTAAAAATCGCAACAAGACATTATGTCTATTTCAATAACAAATACAGATGTGCGCATCCACGATCCCGCCCCCCGCAGGATTCGAACCCAAAACCTATCAGTCTCGCGTCAGGCGCTTAACCAACTAGACCACTGAGCCGGCATCTGACGGTGTTAATGTCTAATTTCAACCAATCCACGAAGTTGCGCCACCGTCACCATTGTCTTCAGTGAGCTGATATCTCACAACAGACCTGGTTGAACTCCACTGGTCACGGCTTCTCACTAGAACTCCAGGAGTATCTCTTGAAGTCAGTCACTAGTGAGCAGATGATTATTACTAGAATGGGTTTTGTGGAGAATTGGTAATTTCAATAGTTGAAACCATGAATCAATTGATAGCTTCAATTGATTTATGGTTTCAACTATTGAAATTACCAATTCTCCACAAAACCCATTCTAGAAATACAGATGTGATAGTACAATAGTGTAAGAGATCAGAAGTTGTAGGTATAAAGATATATAACTTGAGATTAGTGTATTACGATGTTGTTGGGATTTCTAAGCTGGTTAAATTGGTTGTACAATTTTCATTGTTTATAAGATCACTGAGAAAGGAAGTCAAATGTACCTGTTGCAAGAATTACGTGATTCACAATCACAATTTACTCAACTCAGAGGTTACAACAAATCTAACATTATCATCCTGAGCTACAAATGTTCTCTATCATCTTATGTGTTACGTTATCTGAATGGACACAGACACATTCCTTTTAAGTAAGCCCTACCCTCGACGTCATTGAGAACATTAAGGATAAATGGGATGCTATAACTGGCAAATAAATCACTGTATACACAAAACATTGATCAGTATATACTTTTATGATTTGAATTTGTATATTACTAAGACATTCTGTAATTTTGTATACAAATACATTCGATTGGAACCCACTGGTGTTCTCGTCCAGTACAATACTACTTACTTTACTTACGCCTGTTACTCCCATTGGAGCATAGGCCGCCGACTAGCATTCTCCAACCCACTCTGTCCTGGGTTTTTTTTCTAGTTCCATCCAATTCTTGTTCATTTTCCTCATGTCTTTCTGCATTTCGCGGCGTAATGTGTTCTTTGATCTTCCTCTTTTCCTTTGATCTTGAGGATTTGAAGTGAGGGCTTGCCTTGTGACGCAGTTGGGTGCTTTCCTCAATGTGTGTCTTATCCATTTCCAGCGCTTCTTCCTGATTTCTTCCTCCGTTGGAATCTGGCTTGTTCTCTCTCACAATAGGTTGTTGTTAATAGTGTCCGGCCAACGGATCCGGAGTATTTTGCGTAGACAGCTGTTAATAAACACTTGTATCTTCTAAATAATAGCTTTCGTAGTTCTTCGGGTTTCCGCCCCATACAGTAGAACTACTTTGACATTTGTATTGAAAATTTTAACCTTGGTATTGTTTGACAGACAGTTCTTTTGAATTCCAGATGATCTTCAGTTGTAAATATGCTGCTCTTGCTTTTCCGATCCACACCTTTACATCTGCATCAGATCCACCGTGTTCATCGATGATACTGCCCAAATATGTAAAGGTTTTTACATCTTCCAAAGCTTCTCCGTCAATTGTGATTGGATTGGTGTACATGCTGTGTTGTTTCGGAGAATCTTACTTTTCCCTTTGTGTATATTAAGACCTATTACTACTACATTGGTCGCCTTCTCCTGTATTTATTGTTGAGTTTGTGATAGAAGAGCCAGATCATCTACGAAGTCTAGATCATCCAACTGCATCCTAAATGTCCACTTTATCCCGTGCTTCCCTTCAAATGTTGACATCTTCATGATCTATTTGATCACCAGTAGAAAGAGAAAAGGTGATGACAACCGAGTACAATACTAGCTAACTATTTACTTACTTTAAACACAAAGGCAACCATAAGATACCCATGGACATTTGGTCAGTAAGATCCATAGTTCGAAACCCACTGCATTTACTAATAGATAGTATAGAAAACTAGAACATATTATTATCAATATATATATATATATATTTTTTTTCATATTAAAATGTAGTTTAATATCAGTAATATAAATTTGTAAATAGACTATAAAATATGTCATAATCATATAAGAACACATAAGAATTAGATAGATAAGATAGATAGATATAGATAGATAATACTAATACATTATTAGTAGTATTAATAATTCTAATAAAATAAAAATATGTTCATCTCTTCATAGAATAAGTAAACTAATACAAATGCATCAACTATAATTGATTCAAATAGGGGTGTAAACAAGAGAAGATAATGATGATGATGATGAAGAAGGAGAAGGAGTAGGAGAAGAAGAAGAAGAAGAAGAACCAATTAACATAAAATATAGAAAGATATAATGAATTATAATTCATTTGAAATATAATTAGATAATAAAAAAAAAACAATAAATAATCAATCTATATAGATATAGATCTAGATATTCATAGATTGAACTGATCTATTCATCAACTATAGAGATTAGGATCACCTTTAATTCAAGAGAATAGTTAAAAAGAAAATGAATAATGGAGAATGAAAATAACATTTGAAGTGAACGATCCTATGATAGTCGAATCTTAAAATAAATATTCAACTGACAATTGTCAAACAGAATGAAAATAATATGGGTTAACCATCAATTATTTTTGTTTATCAGTATAGGAGTTGTGGAGACTAGTATGTTTTTTTTATAATTTTTATTTAGATCATGTACAGATTGATAACTGTTTCATTCTATTGTGCGACTCCTTAGTAGTGTGCGTCCACGATCTCAGGATTTGAACCCAGAGCATTCAGTGTCGCACGCGAACACTTAACCTAATGGACCATTGTTAATATGTAACCTTAAACAATCTACAAAATTGCGCGATCATCTTTGTTTATTACAATCTTTTCATTGATGTCTCTTATTGGTATATGTGTATCCCGTGTGGATTGTCTCGTTATTGTCTTAAGTCACAAGCATTATAAACAAAGATAAATAGTGACTAGCAGTGGAATCCAGGATGCGCGACACTTTTTCCAACTTGGAACTTGTCGACTACATCTCGGAGTTAATAATCACTCCAGGAATTGAACCCAGTAGCTAAGTGGATAACATGATGACGTTTGAAGTGAACAGTAAACAAGAACAATCAGGTTTGTTGAATACAATGAATTCATTAGTCTATTTAACAATTATCCATATAATTGTGAACATATTCGTTAAGAAATTAAAAAAGAGCACCAAATTATTTCCTCTTCAAAATTCTACACAAGATAAACTGATAAATGTCCTTAAGCCTCTTTCTGATCCCTTCCAATAACGGACAATCATTTATTTATTTATTTAAGCACATAAACAGTGATACAAGGAGGCATCAAATAGACATGCGCCACATAAATCATTTGCTTTGTGTGGGGGCTGGGATAGTGCCCGGGTGCTCAAACCAAGACAGATGGTATTCTTAGGAGGCCACACCTGGAGCATTTGACCTAAAGGTCTAGTCCACAAGGCAGTGAAGCAACGTCAGGAGATGCAGTAACATGGTAACCGATGAAAAACAACTGGTTCATACGCCATTTATTTCTTCAGGATATTGGAACTCATGTGCACCATTTGTTTGGAATCAGTGTTTTTCAACTTCTTCAGAAGGATCCTCAATATCCACCAACCCGGTTAAAGCGCAAGACATTCAGTTTTCATCCTTCTAATTTTGTGAACAACACCGGTGCCGCGAGAAAGCAGTGACAAGGACTTCCCTAGCAGTGGTTGTATGCACATGACTATGTGAGAGCATTTGAAGAGGGAGAGCTGACTCTCTTTTCTCTCGGTCATACCACAGCATTTGGGGACAACCGACAATCAAAATAAAATATAAGAAATGTTATGTTATTTGAACTAGTAGAGATATTTCATATCTTTATCGAAAGAATTTAATTACCATTTAGGATTAGATAAACACAACTACTCAACGATCAATTACACTGTTCGATTAGAATTTTCTAAATGAACTTAACCAAAACCAATGTTATCTTATAGTTGAGTTAATGAGTCCATTAAAGGTAAACCACCAAGGAAAATCTGAAAGCACTGGACGATCGTTTTATCTTAATGTGCAATTCTTCAACACTGCACATCCACATTCAAGATCATGCTCGAACCTAGGACTTATTAGTCTCGCGCGCTTGAACGCTTCACTTCTAAACCACTGAGCAACTACTAATAGATACCAGCTCAGTGGTTATTTTCTTTTGTTTAAAAATTACCAAGTTACCTTAACAAATAAACAATAAAAAAAAAACATGACTCACTCTTCTTCAATCATTCGATTACGAACATTATTTACATGAATATCCTCCTCATCATCATTATCGTTATGATCGATTTGTTCAATTCTTTGTTGAAGTTCTTCAGTAGTATCGTCATGATTCTCTTCAATTTGATTTGAATTATTTTCAAATGTTTTTGCTATTTTCATAGACAAGATATTGTCTACATTTATAGAATTATTCAATAGATTTAATGAATTCTGATTATTATTATTATTCTGTAATGAATATTGATGTGATTGTGTCTGTTGTTGTTGTTGTTGTTGATGATGATGACGATGACAACAACAACAACAACAGCATGTTTCTCCGCTTTCACCTTCTTGATGTTGACGATGTTGTTGTTGTTGTTGTTGTTGTGGAATATGTGGATGATTTATTAAAGAATGTTTACATTTTAAAGATTCATTATTAATTGCTGATGATGATAATCTACTATTGAAATGATGTGATTTTTTTGCTATTGATGGTGGTGGTGGTGGTGGTGTTGCTGTTGTTGTTGTTGATGATGATGATGTTTTCATGATATAACCAAGTGCATGTTCATAAAGTAAATGTCTATCAGGTCGTGTATCATCTTCTTTAAATATAGATGATTTAGGATTATAATATTGTTGACATACAAAATGCCATAATGGTGAATTATTTGAACGTCCATGAGTATTTTGCATATCCTACAAAAATAAAGAAAAGATAAATAATAAACAAACAAGAAAAGGACATTGAATAAATAAAATAAAACTGTAATGCAAATGTGTCTGACGAAATCACAGCACGGATTTGAATAGTTCGTCTAGCTTTTGCTAAACGATGTCACCTGGGAGAAGGCGAGATATTCGTCTATCAATAAAAGGACGAGTATACTGCACGGCAGTTCGTTCCATTCTACTACATGGACTTTAAGAGTCGAAGATACTTGTAAGCTACTAGTATTTTTAACTACAGATGCCTTAGAAATATTGTTGGTATCTGCTAGGATCACCAGGTAAATAATAGTGGGGTTAGACGCAGGTTATTAAGAAATGATGGTGAAGCAGTTGATGAGGCTATGAATCTTCATCGACTGAGATTATTGGGCCACGTGCTGCGTATGCCTGAGCACCGATTACCACGACGTACATTACTAACTGGGGGCAGCCAAACCAAAACGTGGCATCAGTGCTTCAAGTCATTAACTTCTAGTTTTAGCCATGTTAGATGTAGAGTGTTTCGTTAGGGTTCGCGTGACTATCGTAACCAATGGTTGGAGTCTCTTGGTGACATGGTTCAGAATCAGTCACAATGGCGTAGGTGTATTTAATCTATGTATTCCCTTAAAGTATGAGATTAAAATTGCTTTATATCTTTCTTTCTACAAAATTATTCTTTTCTGTAATATATTCTTACATAAAGTCTTTCCTTTATATATTACACCATTGAGTCAACTATTTTTATGAATCCAGTGTTCATCTTGATGTGCTAATGCGGTATGGCAACTTGAACCGATGCATACATGCGCCTGGTCCTACGTTGTAGCTGACTGACAGAGGTTGACTGAAACTATCCGATAATATGATCAGTGCATTCTCGCAACCGGTATGTTGTTTACAAAATTAAAAGGATGACAAGCCAATGTTCATCACTTTAACCGGATTACTGAACACATAGGGTCCACCCCCCCCCTGTGGAACATGATAAAATCTGATTCCAAACAAATAGTGCATATGGGCTCCAGGATCTTGAAGGAATAAATGGCTTATGAACCTATTGTTGTTCACCGGGTACCATAAAACTGCATCTCCTTAAGTTGTTTTATTGCCTCGTGGATTAAACCTTTAAATTGAAGGCTCCGGGTATGACCCCCTAAGAAAACCATCCACTTCAATCTGGGCCGCATCCTAGCCTTCATATAAATAGAATGGCGCATATATATCTTCAGTGACCTCTTGTACCAATATTTATGTATTCAAATAAATAATAATAAATAAAGATTATTATTTACGTCAGGAAATACAATCACAGATATGAAAAGGATGAATAACAACAACAAGTACATTATGGAAATCATCAAACTGAATCACGAAGCAAGCCCTAACTTAAAGAACTACTACAACCATCATCAAGAAGATACATGTATTTATAAATAGTTGTCTACACAATATACTCAATATCCATTGACTGGATACCATTAGCAATAGCCTACTGTTGAAGAGAATAAACTAACTTTCGTCTAAATAGAAAATTCAGAAAAGATAGACATACGCTATGCAAATTATCAAACTGCATCACAAAGCAAGCCCTAACATGGAATCCTAAATGGGAAACTAAAAAAAAAGTGTAAAGCCAAAGAACACATTACATGAGAAATTGGATGTAGATATGATAAGGATGAAATAACAACTGGAAAAGATTGCCCAGAACATGATTCGATAGAGAGTTCTAATGAACAGCCGGCTATACTCCTCCACGAGGAGTAGAGTAACAGAATGAATAACAACTAGAAAGAATTAAAAAGGATCGCCAAACACAATGTTGAATGGACAATGCTAGTGAGCAGTCGCTTATGCTCCTTCATGAGGAGTAGAGTAACAGGATGAATAATAACTGGAAAGTGATGGAAAGGATCGCCAAACACAATGTTGAATGGACAATGCTAGTGAGCAGTCGCCTATGCTCCTCCGCGAGCAGTAACAAGATGGGTAACAACTGCAAAGGATCGCCAAACACAATGTTGAATGGACAATGCTAGTGAGCAGTCGCTTATGCTCCTTCACGAGGAGTAGAGTAACAGGATGAATAACAACTGGAAAGAGTTGGAAAGGATCGCCAAACACAATGTTGAATGGACAATGCTAGTGAGCAGTCGCTTATGCTCCTTCATGAGGAGTAGAGTAACAAGATGAATAACAACTGGAAAGAATTAAAAAGGATCGCCAAACACAATGTTGAATGGACAATGCTAGTGAGCAGTCGCTTATGCTCCTCCACGAGGAGTAGAGTAACAGGATGAATAACAACTAGAAAGAATTAAAAAGGATCGCCAAACACAATGTTGAATGGACAATGCTAGTGAGCAGTCGCTTATGCTCCTCCACGAGGAGTAGAGTAACAGGATGAATAACAACTGGAAAGAATTAAAAAGGATCGCCAAACACAATGTTGAATGGACAATGCTAGTGAGCAGTCGCTTATGCTCCTCCACGAAGAGTAGAGTAACAAGATGAATAACAACTAGAAAGAATTAAAAAGGATCGCCAAACACAATGTTGAATGGACAATGCTAGTGAGCAGTCGCTTATGCTCCTTCATGAGGAGTAGAGTAACAAGATGAATAACAACTGGAAAGAATTAAAAAGGATCGCCAAACACAATGTTGAATGGACAATGCTAGTGAGCAGTCGCTTATGCTCCTCCACGAGGAGTAGAGTAACAGGATGAATAACAACTGGAAAGAATTAAAAAGGATCGCCAAACACAATGTTGAATGGACAATGCTAGTGAGCAGTCGCTTATGCTCCTTCACGAGGAGTAGAGTAACAGGATGAATAACAACTAGAAAGAATTAAAAAGGATCGCCAAACACAATGTTGAATGGACAATGCTAGTGAGCAGTCGCTTATGCTCCTCCACGAGGAGTAGAGTAACAGGATGAATAACAACTGGAAAGAATTAAAAAGGATCGCCAAACACAATGTTGAATGGACAATGCTAGTGAGCAGTCGCCTATGCTCCTTCACGAGGAGTAGAGTAACAAGATGAATAACAACTGGAAAGAATTAAAAAGGATCGCCAAACACAATGTTGAATGGACAATGCTAGTGAGCAGTCGCTTATGCTCCTCCACGAGGAGTAGAGTAACAGGATGAATAACAACTGGAAAGTGATGGAAAGGATCGCCAAACACAATGTTGAATGGACAATGCTAGTGAGCAGTCGCTTATGCTCCTTCACGAGGAGTAGAGTAACAGGATGAATAACAACTAGAAAGAATTAAAAAGGATCGCCAAACACAATGTTGAATGGACAATGCTAGTGAGCAGTCGCTTATGCTCCTCCACGAGGAGTAGAGTAACAGGATGAATAACAACTGGAAAGTGATGGAAAGGATCGCCAAACACAATGTTGAATGGACAATGCTAGTGAGCAGTCGCTTATGCTCCTTCATGAGGAGTAGAGTAACAGGATGAATAACAACTGGAAAGAATTAAAAAGGATCGCCAAACACAATGTTGAATGGACAATGCTAGTGAGCAGTCGCTTATGCTCCTCCACGAGGAGTAGAGTAACAGGATGAATAACAACTGGAAAGTGATGGAAAGGATCGCCAAACACAATGTTGAATGGACAATGCTAGTGAGCAGTCGCTTATGCTCCTTCATGAGGAGTAGAGTAACAGGATGAATAATAACTAGAAAGAATTAAAAAGGATCGCCAAACACAATGTTGAATGGACAATGCTAGTGAGCAGTCGCTTATGCTCCTCCACGAGGAGTAGAGTAACAGGATGAATAACAACTGGAAAGAATTAAAAAGGATCGCCAAACACAATGTTGAATGGACAATGCTAGTGAGCAGTCGCCTATGCTCCTTCACGAGGAGTAGAGTAACAAGATGAATAACAACTGGAAAGAATTAAAAAGGATCGCCAAACACAATGTTGAATGGACAATGCTAGTGAGCAGTCGCTTATGCTCCTCCACGAGGAGTAGAGTAACAGGATGAATAACAACTGGAAAGTGATGGAAAGGATCGCCAAACACAATGTTGAATGGACAATGCTAGTGAGCAGTCGCTTATGCTCCTTCATGAGGAGTAGAGTAACAGGATGAATAACAACTGGAAAGAATTAAAAAGGATCGCCAAACACAATGTTGAATGGACAATGCTAGTGAGCAGTCGCTTATGCTCCTCCACGAGGAGTAGAGTAACAGGATGAATAACAACTGGAAAGTGATGGAAAGGATCGCCAAACACAATGTTGAATGGACAATGCTAGTGAGCAGTCGCTTATGCTCCTTCATGAGGAGTAGAGTAACAGGATGAATAATAACTAGAAAGAATTAAAAAGGATCGCCAAACACAATGTTGAATGGACAATGCTAGTGAGCAGTCGCTTATGCTCCTCCACGAGGAGTAGAGTAACAGGATGAATAACAACTGGAAAGAATTAAAAAGGATCGCCAAACACAATGTTGAATGGACAATGCTAGTGAGCAGTCGCCTATGCTCCTTCACGAGGAGTAGAGTAACAAGATGAATAACAACTGGAAAGAATTAAAAAGGATCGCCAAACACAATGTTGAATGGACAATGCTAGTGAGCAGTCGCTTATGCTCCTCCACGAGGAGTAGAGTAACAGGATGAATAACAACTGGAAAGTGATGGAAAGGATCGCCAAACACAATGTTGAATGGACAATGCTAGTGAGCAGTCGCTTATGCTCCTTCATGAGGAGTAGAGTAACAGGATGAATAATAACTAGAAAGAATTAAAAAGGATCGCCAAACACAATGTTGAATGGAGAATACTAGTGAGCAGCCGCTTATGCTCCTCCACGAGGAGTAACAGTAAGTCAGTAAACATTATTATTATTATTATTATTATTATTTATAATGATAATTAATAGAACTCACTTTTACTTCTTCATATGCTTCAAATATAATTGTGACAAATAAATTTAATACAACATATATAAATAATGTAATAAATAAATATAAAAATAAACGACTAAATAAATAAATTCCATTTGGAGCATTATTATTAATAATAGTAAATGTAACAAACATATCATCACCATTAATTAAACTATATAAACATTCAACAGTTGACATAAATGTACGAAATTTTATATTATACGGTCCTAATACAACCCAACCGCATAAACTAAATGCAAAAAATAAAATTAATGCACAAACACAAAAACGTAATAGACCAGGTATAGAACGAGATATTGTACGAATAAGTAACTAGAAAAAAAGAAAAAAAAAAGAGAAAAGAAAAGAAAAATAAAAGAAAACAATAAAATGATGATAATGAGAGTTAGATAATGATTATGTTTATGTCATAATGAGAAGATTGTGTGTGTGTTACTTCTTATGGAGGAAAATAGGTCGCTGAATAGCATTCTTTATTTAATTATGTTCTAGGTAATGTTTTCTTATCATGTCTACTTTTCGATGTCTAACATAATGTGTACTTTGACCATATTATACTATTTTTTATTTTCTATTCAGGATTCTATGTTAGTTCATTCATTCATTTTAACACATAAGTATAGGTACAGGGAGGCACCAAGTATATATGCGCCACACAAATCTCAATTGATTTGTGTGAGGGCTATGATACTGCCCGGGTGGTTTTCTTAGGGGGCCACACCCAGAGCCTTCGACCTGAACGTCTGACCCACAAGGCAGTGGAGCATCGTGAGGAGATGCAGTCCCATGGTAGCCGATGACCAACGATTGGTTCATACGCCATTTGTTCCCTCAGGCAGGATACTGGAGCCCATGTGCACCATTGGTTTAGGGTCCGGTTAAAGCGCCGGACATTCGCTTTTCGTCCTCTCAATTTTGTAAACAACACCCCCGCCACGAGAAGGCAGTGAGTAGGACTTCCCTGGCAGAGGCTATATACGCATGGCCATGTGAGAGCATTTCGAGAGGGAGAGCGGACTCTCCCCACTCTCGGCCATACCAGGGCACTTGGGGGCCTTCTATGTTAGAGCTTATTTTGTCATGTAGTTTAATCATTGGCGTAATATATTTCCTATTCATTTCTATTATTCGTTTTTTTCTTAATTTCCTTTTCAAATGAAAGCTGATTTGTTCTTTCACACAGAAGGCTATTACTGATAGTATCCGGTCAATGGATGTCCAGTATCTTATGTAGACAACTATTCATAAAGAGTTATACCTTCTTGATGATAGTTATTGTAGTTCTCCGAATTTTAACTCCATACAGTAGAACTGTGTTGATCTTCGTATTAAAGATTGTAACTTTGATCTTGATTAAAAGTTGGATCGATATATATTTTTGTTTATTCATTTACAAGTTAGATAAATGATTATAGTCGGTGAATCACAGTTAAACTTGTTTAAATGACATGGCTCAAAATCGTTTGCAATGACACAGGTGCATCCACTCTTTCTGTTATCGCAAATCCTAATCTTCTGAATTCTTCGTGTCCTGTTTTTTCTCTTTCCAAATTTATTTCACTGTATTATACTCCTTGAATAACATCTTCAAACCCTCATGTTTGCGACTACTACTTATACTATTGGTACCTCTACCACTATGGGATTTAAATCGACAATAACATCTCTATGCTAATGTGGCATGGCAACTCGAACTGATGTACATACATACGAAGTTCTACGTTATTGATGACTGACTAATTAACTTGTGAATTCAATTCTTTATTAGTATAATCAATAGAGATTACACATAATAATAGATAGATTGGGAATTTATTAGCTTGAAATAATCTTTAGTGTATAATTTATTAATTCTTCTTTGATCAATTGCCTCCAAATGCCCTGATACGGCCAACAGTGGGGAGAGTCCGCTCTCCCTCTCCAAACGCTCTCACATGGCCACGCGTATATAGCCTCTGCCACGGAAGTCGTACTCACTGCATTCTCGTGACACCGGTGTTGTTTACGAAAATGAGAGGACGAAAAGCGAATGTCCGGCGCTATAACCGCATCCCAAACCAATGATACACGTGCGCTCCAGTACCCTGAGGGAACAAATGCCGTATGAACCAATTTCTTGGTCACTGGCTACCATAAGACTGCATCTCCTCACGATGCTTCACTGCCTTGCGGATCAGACCTTCAGGTCGAAGGCTCGGGGTGTGGCCCCCTAAGAAAACCACCTGCTTCGGTTCGGGCACCCAGGCAGTATCCCAGCCCTCACACATACCAAATGAGATCTGTATAGCGCATATGTATTTGATGCCTCGTTTGATCAATTACTATTTATCAAAGTTTACACGAATGTTGTTGATTCAATATTGGGATGATGTGAAGTACTTATCACATTACTCTTACATCAGGTTAATCAAGAAAGAAAATATATGTCTGGTTAATAAGAGTACTAATTAATATGCATTTAAAGTTAGACAAGAATTTTTTTTCTCGATTGCCCTCTAAACATGTAGCAACAGTTAAACATACATTAAATGTATCTTTAAACCATACACAAATCCTGATGTGTATTACGTAACGATATAACCATTATCACATAAGTTGATATAGAGAATAGATGGAATATGGCTAGTGATAGAATTCAGGATACGTGTTTCGTTTTGTTTTGAACACTTCAATCGGATGTACTTGCATCGTACGGTTAATGTTCACTTTAATACTGGAACATAATAACATGTGCTTTAAATACATCATCACTTTATCCATTTAACTATTGAGTTCAGATAACCACTCCCTTTGTGTAATGACATCTGATATAAACAGTACTTGCATTAAGTTCCATAGTGAAAATCAATCCTAGGATGCGGGTATATTAAATAAGAATTCTACTTTCAATTCTTCATACATTCTACTTATATCTCAGTCAGTCAGTCAGTAACAACGTGGAACTTCGTACGTACGTACATCAGTTCGAGTGATATCAGCCCTCATACCCGTAACGGCACACTACTTATATCTGTCCATATATGTAGCACACATCACAATAACTATGATCAGTTAGTCAATTAGTTATCCTCAATATAAAACCAAGTTCTCCATGGTAGTCTAACTTCAACTGACTCATGATCCTAACCATTGAAATAAACTTAGTTGCAAAATCAAGGTTTAATTAATTATGTAATCAAAGAAATATGTATCATTCACTTATTTCATGTTATATTAATGAACTTAAAAGCTGATCATGAATCCTAGTCTCTAATTATCATATGAATGTATTAATCAATTATAATGGGATATTGCATTATTGGATATAAAACTTAAACTATAGGGTTGTCTATTACAATCGATCATCATCTTTAATTGTCAATGAAACTATATTCCAATGGTTAAGATCATGAGTTAGTTGAAGCCAGACCACCATGGAAAACCTGGAAGTACTGGATGGCCGTTTCGTGCTATTGTGGGACACCTTAGCAGTGCGCATCCACGACACCGACCCCTGCGTGACTCGAACCCATGACCTACTGGTTTCGCGCGCGAGCACCTAACCACTAGACCACTGAGCCGGCATCCAAAGGTGTTAATGTGTAACTTCAACTAATTCACAAAAATGAGTGACACATCTACCATTGTCTTCAGTGAGTTACTATCTCACAACAGACCTGGTTGAACTCCACCGATCACTACTTCTCACTAGAACTCCAGGATATACCTCTTGAAGCCAGTCCACTAGTGAGCAAATGATGATTAATATCAGATCTTAACCATTGAAATTACTTTAATATTCACAAAACCTATCTGAAACTATATTCAACAGATTATATCACTTTGCTTTAGATAATAATGCACAATTTCAATATTCTTATGTATAAAGAACATGAAACAGCGAAACTCTAATTAATGGACGAGCCAATCAGAAGCGTTTTAGAGATTTTAAATTCACGGCGCCAACTTCAGTGCTTAATACTAACCTACTATCAGTTTACAAGGAATTTTGTACAAAACGTGATAAATAAAACGGTGAGACTATAATTTGTGGACGAATCATTCAGGTATAACCTAACAGATCTTGGATTTTAAAGCGAAAGCCTTTCATCCATTTGACTAAATAGATTTCTGGCATTATAGTTGATGTCAGTTCGTGATGAAAACCCTAAATATAATTCCTAACTAAGGCAAATTATGACAATTATTGTGAACTGGATAATAAAACCACCAGTAACACTGGCTGTAGTCAGGTACTACAATATATAAGGATGATTGGAGAATGTACATGTACGCTGCAGACTCTTACAAAGGCTTGGTTATGTGCATTTTGTAATTATCCACAAGTGGCATTTTGTGTACTCAACAACCGGAGTGCATATAAACAATAATGAAGCTATGTGGTTGAGGTAGAAAGAGTTTTTAAGACTTTATCATGACTCCAGAGGCCGACTATTCTGTAGCCATATGGATGATTTCCTCTAATGCATGCATTACGATTTTAGGACCTTTGAACCTCTTTCTAACCTTGACAAGTTTTTGAACCACGTATAAGAAGTGTATCCACTTTCTTTGTTTCGTTTTGTATAACATTTTTACTCTAAACTGACTGTTTGCTGATTGACTAATATACTCAGGGTCACTTAAAATTCGTTCAAAGATCATCCATGCAACTGAACAATTCTAATTAATGTTATTCACATACTTACTTACTTACGCCTGTTACTCCCAATGGAGCATAGGCCGCCGACCAGCATTCTCTAACCCAATCTGTCCTGGGCCTTCACATACACCATTATATAATCAACTTGTTTGTTTTATGAGTAAAATTAGGTCACTCAAAAAATTTATTCCATTTTACAAATCGTTTATACAGATCATTTGTGTTTAAATATATAAACATTAGTATAAGGAGGCGTCAAAATATATCCATGTCATATACTGATCATCTCTCCCGCTTTATTCAACCGGTCCCAATGTCGGCAAATTATACACGACAAGGAATTCTCTGGGACGATATACGTAGAATATATCTAAGCCATTGAAGTCGATGTTTCAGCATAGTAATACTAATTGAATTAGTGTGATTGTGTCTAAATATACACGATGCTGAACTTTTGCATTACTAACATAATGTTTCCATTGGATATGATCAATCCTTCGGAGATAAACATGATTGAATATAGAGAATGGTGAGTTAAACAATGTTCTACAACTTGATTACATTTATATTTGAAGAATTCTGGTCAGTTTTTTTCAATCTGAATTCATGATTTACATGATTGAGACACTGTAGAAACATAATCGAGATGAGTTTCTACTTCTTTTTTTGTATATCATAAATAAAACACTGAAACCGACTACGGTCACATTTCATACTACTTATGAGTAACATGAAATGATAAACTAAAGTTTATTACAATCAGGCATGTAATCTATAGGTGTATACTTACGCTATTATCATATGAGAAACCAACATAGTATAGTATACCAATCCAGACAAGTAATGCACCAATACCCATTAAATAAGTCAATGGTTCATATTTCACTTGAATCTATAAAACAGAATTAATAAAGAAACAACAGATGGACATTGAAACTATTGTTTATATTGCAATATTATTACGAGTGTTTATGAAACTGACGAGTCTCAAATAAGAAATACATGTCGCCTATTTTCACTGCTTCAGGATTGGGTTGCACCGCCACTCAAGCTAGTGATAGGGAGTGAAGTAGTTGAGTGTTTCGACCGCTTATCTTGGGAGTTTCATCAGCCCTTGTGATCTGGTGTGTGACGAAATCTTAGCACGGGCACAGAAAGCTCGACTAGCATTTGCCAAATTGCGTCATTCATGACGTAGGCGAGATATCCGTCTACCAACCAAAGGACGGGTTTTACTGCGCAGCAGTTCGTTCCGTCCTACTTTATGGCAGTGAAACATGGCCAGTAAGGGTAGAGGATATTCGTAGGTTACTAGTCTTCGAAACATTGCTCGTATATCCTCGTACAGCGAGTAAGTGACGCAGTTGTTAGGAAACGGGTACTAGGTAAGGATGGCAAATCAATTGATGAAGTAGTGGTACTTCATCATTTGAGATGGCTGGGACATGTGTTACGTATGCCCAACCACCGACTGCCTCGACATGCGATGTCCAATGGTATAGGAGTAGGTTGGAAGAAAGATAGGGGCGGTCAGACCAGAACATCGCGCGAATCCATGTTAGTAACTGTTAACTACCTGGTTGGGTTCCGCGAGATGATAGCTATCGATGGTTAGACACCTTGAATGACATGACTCAAAATCGTTTGCAATGACACAGGTGCATCCACTCTTTGTATTCTCCCAAATTCTAATCTTGTGAATTCTTCATGTCCATTTCTTGTTACTATTTCTAAATTTATTTCACTGTATTATACTCCTTGAATAACATCTTCAAACTTGCATGTTTCTGATTACTGTTTATAATTTTACTACCTCTACCACTATGGGATTTGGATCGACAACTGCATTTTTGTGTTAATGTGGTATGGCAACTCGAACTGATGTACGTAGGTATGTATGAAGTTCTACGTTGTTACCGACTGACTGTCTGATTGCTTTTCATTGATAACCACTGATCAAGTATATTTATTACATTGTCATTGTAAATTTCAATGTGTGTTTTTATAATCCTAATCTTCAAATAGCATTTGATTGTTTAAAATCATATCAATTGTCTAATAGATTTGTTCAATGTTAATTTCGTGTGTAGAAATTCGGCAATAACAGTGAATCTATACACCAGTATATTATATATTCTCAAATTATATTATCTATTTAGAATATTCTCTATTACCACTAATAGTAAAGCTACTTTTACCACTATGATATTTGCCCTGATCATTTCATCTATCTGTACTAATATAGTATGGTGAATGAAATTGATACACATATGTTCTAGATTCTATGTTGCTTATAACTAACGGACTGATTACTTCACAAATTAAAGAGGATAGAGCAACTATTGATGAAACTATAATTTATGTACGATCTTTGAGCAACGCTAAACTGACCTTCAGAATATCCACCTAGTAACTAGAACCAAATGAATATTATAAACCTGTGCAAGGAATTAAAATTACAAATTAGAATGGATGATTAAGATTATGAATTAGATTTGAGGGGTGGGTGGGTTTCATCGCAAAACTTTATTTATTCAAATAGATAAGGGAATTTCACGTCAAAATCTAAGATTTGTTATTTTATCTTTGATTGATTCATTCAGAAATTATAATGTTGCTAGAGTAATTATGCATTATGAAACATAAGAAAATCTACTCATGATTTATATGACAACAGTTTACATTAGAAAACAACAAGAATAAGAAAAAAGAAAAGAAAACAAAACAAAACAAAATTCGTAGAATACACATGAAACAATCGTTCAGTGATTTCAAGTATTCTATGATAGTCTAACATCCATGCGCAACACATGTCCCAGTCATCTCAACTGATTAAGTTTCACTACTTCCTCAATTGATTTTCCATCCTTACCTAGTACCCGTTTCATAACAACTGAGTTACTTACTCGGTGGTCCCAGGATATACGAGCGATGTTTCGAAGACACCTATGGTGAAATACTAGTAACCTACGAATATCCTCTACTCTTGCTGGCCATGTTTCACTGCCATAAATTGGGACGGATCTAACTGCTTGCGCAGTAAACACGTCCTTTGGTTGATAGACGGATATCTACTCATGATTTAAATGACAACAGTTTACATTAGAAAACAACAAGAATAAGAAAGAAGAAAAGAAAACAAAACAAAACAAAAGAAAACAAAATTCGTAGAATACACATGAAACAGTCGTTCAGTGATTTCAAGTATTCTATGATAGTCTAAAATCCATAAAACCTTCATCTAATAAATTTAATTCAATTTATAATCCATTCAAATTAATTTAAATTATTGAGATCATGAATCAATTGAATTTAGACTATCATGGAAAACTTTGAAACACTGGATAGATGTTACGTTCTATTGTGGGAATTCCTTAGCAATACACATCTAAGATCTCATCTCGTAAGATTTGAACTCAGTACCTATCAGTCTCGTGTATGATCGTTTAACCATTAGACCACTGAACTAGCTGGTAGCTAATGATGTTAATGTCTAACTTCATGAAATAAACGAAATTAAACAATACATCCACCATTGTCATCAGTGAATTACTACTAATAGAACGAAACAGTCATTCAGTGTTACCTTGTTTTCCATCATAGTCTAGCTATAATTGACTCATGTTGTCAACCATTAAAAAAAAACTGCTATAATATTCACAAATGCCCCCCCCCTTTGTGATATTTATTTTAATTGATGAAAATATTTATTGATTCATTACTATGATGGATATAAAATTAACAAAACCAAAAAAAATTTTTTCACTTAGAAACACACAAAAGAATTTCTATCGATTATATAGTAAGTAAACAATAATAATTTTCAGTAATATTTTGTTAAAGTATACACAAATATAGAGAAGTATAGAATATCGAAATTGTATCATCGACCTTCATTCCATTTACTGAATAAGGTGAATCGTAATAGCAACTAAACACATCAGTTTTCTCTGGAGTTTGTCATTAGTTAGTAACAACGTAGAATTTCGTACGTACATACATCAGTTCGAGTTGCCATGCCACATTAGCACAAAAGGTTCGACTAGCTTTTGCCAACTTGCGTCATTCGTGGCGTACGCGAGATATCCGCCCATGAACCAAAGGACGTGTTTACTGCGCAGCAGTTCGTTCCGTCCCATTTTATGGCAGTGAAACATGGCCAGAAAGAGTAGAGAATATTCGTAGGTTACTAGTATTTCACCATAGGTGTCTTCGAAACATCGCTCGTATATCCTGGGACCACCGAGTAAGTAATGCAGTTGTTATGAAACGGGTACTAGGTAAGGATGGCAAATCAATTGAGGAAGTAGTGAAACTTAATCAGTTGAGATGGCTGGGACATGTGTTGCGTATGCCCGACCACCGACTGCCCCGACGTGCGATGTTTTCTGGTGTAGGAGTAGGTTGGAAGAAGAAAGCTAGGGGAAGCCAGAACAAAACACAGCACAAATCCATGAAGTCACTGACAAGTGGACTGAGTCATGTTGGAAGGTATAGGCTACCTGGTTGGGGACCACGAGATGATAGCAACCGATGGTTAGAGACCTTGAATGACATGGCTCAAAATCGTTTGCAATGGCGCATATGCATCCACTCTTTCTGTTCTCTCAAACTCTAATCTTCTGAATTCTTCATGTCCTTTATTTTCTTTCCCAATTTATTCCACTGGACTATACTCCTTTAATAACATCATCAAACCTTAATGTCCCCTATCTCTACTTATACTTTCAGTACCTCTACCACTATGGGATTTGAATCGATAACTGAATCTCTGTGCTAATGTGGTATGGCAACTCGAACTGATGTACGTACCTACGAAGTTCCACGTTGTTACTGACTGACTGACTGATTAGCACAAAGATGTATTTGTCGATTCAAATCCCATAGTAATAGAGGTAGTAAAAGTATAAGCAGTAATCAGAAACATTAGAGTTTAAAGATGTTATTCAATGAGTATAATACAGTGAAATAAATTTGGAAAGAGAAAAAACAGGACACGAAGAATTCAGAAGATTAGAATTTGCGATAACACAAAGAGTGGATGCACCTGTGTTATTGCAAACGATTTTGAGCCATGTCATTCAACGTCTCTAACCATCGGTTGTTATCGTCTCGCGGACCCCAACCAGGTAGTCTATACCTACCAACATGGCTCAGTCCACTTTTCAGTGACTTCATGGATTTGTGCCATGTTTTGGTTTGACCGCCCCTTACTTTCGTCCTACCTACTTGTACACCATAAAACATAGCTCGTCAGGGCAGCTAGTGTTGGGCATACGTCATAAACAACCTATTGACCATAATGACTAAAACACTTGTTCGTATGAATCGTTTTTGTTGGGGTGATCCAGAAAACTTCTCATTAAAGACAAGAAAGACTCAGAAAATACTAAGAAGCATTTTATCCAATCAGCGTTCACTTGAAGTTTAGCCAGAAACATCAAGAAAGTGAAAAGTTACATGTAGAGTCTCTGTTTGGCCGATTGCTATACTGCTGCTATATTTAGTAGCAATCCAGAATTTTCGGGAAATCGAAGGACATTTAAAAATACTATAAAAACACTATATTTTCTGTACAAAAACGAACCTTTGGAGTAAGGTACTTCTCTCATATTTTGCACCTTTTCTCTTGTGTTCAGGTTGCTGTGTAGTTCTAGTTTGGAGGTTATAAGAATAGCTAAAGAACTGAATATAGCGCTCAATAAGCACAACTTATCAGCTGTATTATGTTAACCACGTAAATTGGAGAATAATGAAAATAAAAGAAGCAAATTCAAACACTGAGAGTGAAGTATTTCGATTAGAAAATCAGCACCTAAAATGATTCTCATACAGTAGAAGAAAAGGTAGTCCCCAAAAATAACACATCTTTTCTTATTCCACAGATTTTCGGTCTAATCAGTATAAATCCAACACATCTAGAATTACTTACAAAAAGTAGTCCTAAGTGGTAGGCTTTAAGTATTTATTCCTTAGATATTGTGAATATTCTTCCAGGTCTCCAGGAATGCTACTACTAATCGAGTTTCATTTTCAAATCCTGAAGAAACATCAACCTTTTACAGTGGCAAACAGCTAGGAAGTGAAAAACTGACAACATACATCCAATAGCATTTCAGGTTTGATATTTAACATAGTTGGTATACATATATCTATATATATCTATATATGGGCCCCCAAGTGCCCTGGTACGGCCGACAGTGGGGAGAGTCCGCTCTCCCTCTCGAAATGCTCTCACATGGCCACACGTATATAGCCTCTGACAGGGAAGTCCTACTCACTGCGTTCTCGTCACACCGGTGTTGTTTGAGAAAATGAGAGGACGAAAAGCGAATGTCCGGCGCTTTAACCGGATCCCAAATCAATGGTGCACATGGGCTGGCTCCAGTATCCTGAAGGAACAAATGGCGTATGAAGCAATTGTTGATCACCGGATACCATGGGATTGCATCTCCTCAAGATGCTCCACTGCCTTGTGGGTCAGACAGTCAGGTCGACGAAGGCTCGGGGTGTGACCCCTTAATAAAACCACCTGCTTCAGTTTGGGCACCCGGGCAGTATTACAGCCCTCACACCTATCCAATGAGATCTGTGTGGCGCATATGTATTTGATCCGTCTTTGTATCAATACTTATGTGTTAAAATACATAAATAAATAAAAATCTATATAGCTTTGAGTTATTAAATCAATCAAACTTAAAACATTAAACATAAACTACTTATCAATTGAGTAAATTATTTTCATTAAATTTTTAAACAAACTATAGAAAACACTTACATGATTTAATGTACTCAATGCATATATAGATGTAATAATAATAATTAAATCATTAATTATAATAAATAAAATCCATGGACGAATAAATTCCCAAAATACTTCATTTAATTGAATACCAAACCAATTTTTAAAGAAATAAATAGTTTCCTAAATATTGAATGAAATAAATGAAAAGAAAAATAGAAAAATAAAAGATTTCAATGGGATCAATATGAAACTGGAACCATCTTTTAAGTAACAATAATGTAAGCATATTTAGAATGTAATTCTTTCCTATGAAATATAAAATGGTACTTCAGGAATAGAATTGCATTATTGCTTGAATTAATGATACAGAAAGAAGTAGTTAGACACATTGAGGGGGTTTCACCATTTCTGATAGTCTAGTGTCTGACAAAAGCTTAGCATGAATTCAAAATGTTCAATTAGATTCTGCTAATTTGCATCCACTCTGGTTTAGATGAGATATCCGTTTGCCAATCAAAGACATGTTTGCCATGTAACATTTTGCTCCACCCTACTTTATGGATGTGAAACATGACTATTAAGAATAAATATCTGGAGGTCACTAGTATTTAATCCTAGGTGTCTACGAAGCATTGCTCGTATATTTTTCGACCACAAAGTAAGCAAGTTCGGGCTAGGAATGGGGTATTAAGTAAGGATGGCAAGTCGAATGATGATGTAGTAAACCTTCATCGACCGAGGTGGTTGGGACATATGTTATACATGCTCAACCACCTCCTACCACGATAGGCGATGTTGTCTAGTGTAGAAGTAGACTGCAAGAAAGCTAACGGTGGCCAAACCGAAAAATGGTATCAGTCCATGAAGTCACTGACATTTGGACTCAGTCATGTTGGTAGATAAAGACTAACTGGTTTGCGGTCCACGTGATTAGTAGTTAGACACTCAAAATCGTTTGCAGTGGCACAGGTATATCTACTTCTAGTCTTTCCTCAGATTCTAAGCTCTTAAATCGATCATGATTTTTTTTCTTTCACTAATTTATACGTTCTTGAATTGCAGCTTCGATACCTAACCTTTGTATTAACATTGATAATGTTATTTACTCTACTATTCTGGAGTTTGGCCTGACAATTTCACCTCTCTCTAGTAATGGGAGATAGCAACTTGAACCGATGTACATACTTACGAAGTTGTACGTTGTGACTGACTAAAATTGGGATAACAGATAGCAGTGAAATGCAATACAGATGTTCCATCCTATTTGAGACTTGTTAACTGAATACAGCAAGTAAACTTCACTTACCAGTGGTTACTGTGCCATCAAGTATTTGCAGTATAATCTTTATGTTCAAAATAACAATGTGATAAGTTACTCTTTATCTCGTTAATAAAATGTTTTTTTTACCGATCAGTACTTACTTACTTACGCCTGTTACTCCTCGTGAAGGAGTATAGGCCGCTCACCGACATTCTTCATCCAACCTTGTCTTGGTAAATCCTTTCCAGCTCTTTCTAGTTGTTATTCATCCTTCTTATATCGGATTCAATTTTCCGATGTAATGTGCTCTTTGGCCTTTCACTTTTTCGCTTCCCTTCAGAATTGCAAGTTAGCGCTTGCTTCGTGATGCAATTTGATGATTTGCGTAATCTATATCCTATCCATTTCCATCGTCTTTTCCTAATTTCCTCTTCAGTTGGGAGCTGGTCTGTTCTCTCCCACAGAAGGCTGTTGCTAATGGTATCCGGTCAATGGTTGTTGAGTCTCTTGTGTAGACAATTATTTATGAATACTTGTACCTTCTTGATGATGGTTGTAGTAGTTCTCCAAGTTTCAGCTTTGTACATTAGAACTGTCTTGATCTTCGTATTGAAGATTGTGACTTTGATTTTGGTTGAAAGTTGTTTCGAGTCCCACATATTCTTCAGTTGTAGTGTAGTGAAGGAGAACACTGGTGAGGACAACCGAATATATTTAGCACAAAATTACAGAGTTAATTGGTAAAATAGAAAAACCATATAGTAAATCGTTAATTTGCAAAATATCAATCCATCATATCAAACTGAACTGTTCCTGTTGCAAACATAAATCCATTGTCTGACATTTCATTGTTCATGCGTTTTCATACAAATTCCATTGTGTTCCCGCTCTTCCTTTCTTGATCTTTCTCCATCTTCTGCTGCCAGACATTATGTTTTTAACTCGAGTCATATACTACTTATTATATTAATATAAGTAGCGCGCACCACAGTAGGAATGCGACCCTTACTTTGTCAATCCTCGCGTTTAGGTCTGCATCAGATCCACCGTGCTGATCAATGATGTCGTCCAGATATGTATAGCCTTTTCACATCCTCCAAAGCTTATCCATTAAATATGATTCGATTGTTGCATGTTGTGTTGCTTTCAGATAAGCTTGCTTTCCCATTTGTATATATTAAACCTTACTGCTGCTGCTACACTGATCATCATCTCCTGCATTTGTTGTTGCATGTACGATATAAAAATGCAATCATTTGCGAAGTCTAAATCATCTAGCTACATCCTAGTTGTTCATTGTATCCTATTCTTACCTCCACCCACCTAGATGTTGACATTTATTTATTTATTTATTTTAACACATAGGTATTGGTACAAGGAGGCACCAAGTACATATGCGCCACACGAATCTCAATTGATTTGTGTGAGGGCTGTGATACTGACCGGGTGCCCAAACCGAAGCAGGTGGTTTTCTTAGGAGGCCACACCCCGAACCTTTGACCTGAACGTCTGATCCACAAGGCAGTGGAGTATTGTGAGGAGATGCAGTCCCATGGTAGCCGGTGACTAACGATTGGTTCATACGCCATTTGTTCCTTCAGGATATTGGAGCCAGCCCATGTGCACCATTGATTTGGGATCCGGTTAAAGCGCCGGACATTCGCTTTTCGTCCTCTCATTTTCGTAAACAACACCGGTGTGACGAGAAGGCAGTGAGTAGGACTTCCCTGTCAGAGGCTATATACGTGTGGCCATGTGAGAGCATTTCGAGAGGGAGAGCGGACTCTCCCCACTCTCGGCCGTACCAGGGCATTTGGGGGCAGATGTTGACATAGTTTATATGAGGGGGTAGGGCAAACATAATCCCATTTAAATTACTTACTAAGCTAGACATTTAAATAATATTGAAATAAATTTTCAAGGAATCATGATTATAACTACAAATTTCTTTGTTGGTATAATCAATCAATAAAACATATATATACTACTTACAATCCACATATAAAATCCTTGTATAATAGATCTTATACATAATATACATGATATAATACCAAGTATTAATGTTAAACTATCAATAATGATCACTAATAATCTATGCGAGAATAAATATTTCATATCAATCGATTTATTCATTGTTATATTCCAAAATTCAATTAATAATTTATATTTATTCTCATTATTATATTGTTCAATTATAGATGATAATAATGAACGACTCATTGAAGAAGACGAAGACGATGATGATGATGATGACGACGACGAAGATGATGATGATGACGACGACGACGACTTTATTATAGATATATTATGATCAAATGTATAATTATTATTATTATTATGTAATTGTTTTGATATATCAATACATGGAGTTGATGCATATGGTGCACGTAGAATAATTTTCATTTGACCGGATTGAGAAGGATTATCTAAAGATATCTTTAAATAATAATAATAATAATAATAATAATAATACAAAATGAAGTTATAAATTGAATAAATGAATAATTTCAACAGTTGAGAACATGAGTCAATTGAAGCTAGACTATCATAGAAAACTTGGAAGCATTGGATGGCCATTTCGTCCTATTGTAAGACTCCTCTCAATAGCGTACATCCACAACTTGATTTAAAGCAATTAGTCCCATTTGATAAATTTCGATCATGTTATAAAAAGACAAAGATGATCAGAACTATATGATAATAGATAAACGTAATACATTTCGACCAATGAGTGATCATACATTATATAGTTGTGTCAAGATCATCTATATCTGAAGAGTAAAAGGTCAATTATATTAGAGTCAGTCACTCACAATCAGCTACAATATAGGACCAGGTACATAAATGCATCGGTTCAGGTTGCTATACCGCATTAGCACAGCAAGATGAACACCGGATTCATAGGAGGGATTAAGTCAATGATCGTCATTGTTACCTTGACGTGGTGGTCGGGATTGCCTATCATGACGAAGCAACTGAGCTATACTGGCTGGAACAACCTACCATGCCAGACAGGTCAGTTGAAAAACGGTAAAACTAAAAGTAACAAATCCAAGGTCTGAAGGCGAAATCGTACCGCTGACTGTATAGAGGTGTGACAACAGTAAGGTGTTTTCAGACAACCAGCATAACAGCGATGCTGCCTTCCCACAACGAGGGCTGGGGTTAGAAAAGGTCGACCCTAAAAATGAACACCTCGCCTTATCCCACAGACATCCGTCTTCGGCGGTAAGGTCTCAACAAGTACGGAGCTAACACAAAAATTACTCATAAAAAAGTCGTGTGTGACTGACCTCAAGCAGCAGTCTCTTGGGCCCTGTGGTGAAACTCTGAGGTCACTCAGACCACCTCTAATCCAATTTCCTCTTCAGGCACCTACAATCAGAAGAACCCTTCCACGGTGTGGGCAACCGGGGAGTGATAACCGTCCACATACCTCTAACTAACATCACTCAAGATCACTGTATTCATAATCAACCTCCCTCTTCCCAATTAGATTAGAAATAGAGAATAAAAGGAGACAAGGATAATAAAGAAGATCATGTGAAAACAATTTGAAACTTAATCATTCTGGATAATAAGCTAATAATAGGTAGGATAAGTTTAAGGTGAGAAACAAAATGTTTCTCAATAATTTTCATCTTCTTATTATATTATCGAAATAATTCATTACTAAAAAAAAGAAAGAACCAAACTCGAATAGAACAGGATTCGAACTTATAACTGGATAGGACAATATTGAACATTTGTACTACACTATACTATACTTTCATATAGATTACTATGAAATTATTAAACAGTTTATATAAATATAAACATTCGATGGTAGCTGGAGGTAGTCGACAGGAAACCCTGGACCCCGGTTTCGTGCTACTTGGCACTCATCAGCAAGGTATACCTGTAATCTTTGAGGGAACTGGTGCTTCCTGACGGATTCGATCCTGTGTCACCCAGCTTCATAGTCAAAGACGTTACCACATTCAACCACCATGTAATCTTACAATAGTGCCCGCAGTGTCAAGTCACTTAGACTGGTGGCCACATTGCAACATGATCGATAACATTCGATCTGCACTAATAATAAGAACTAGACACGCATGACATTGGTCATCACCCAGTGATCAATCAATTGTGAAATATAAACCATTTGTCTATATTATATTAATTATTAGAATATTTAAATGAATGTTCTACAGTGATCATAACTTTATAATTATTATGATATTTTATCAAGGTATGTCATTAAATGAATTTGATCATATTAGATATTTTTAAAAGAATAATGACAAACTTTCGCATTTGTTTACATAGATATTTACTTTCAATAATTGAAGTGATGAATTAATTGAAACTAGACACTATCATGTCATTGAATGGCCATTTCGTTCTAGTATAGAATTTTCTGTGTGTGTGTTCTATCCAGAAGGTCCTAGGTTCAAATCTCGCGAGGCGGCGTTGTGGATGCGCACTGTTGAGGAGTCTCACAATAAGACGAAGCAGCTGTTCAGTTCTTCCTGGGTTTCTTTTATGGTAGTCTAGCTTTAATTGACACATGAATTCAATTATTATATTACAATAATATCCACAAAAACCCCTTCTGATACTAATCAGTATATGTTCAATAGTGACTGGCTTCAAGAGGTGTTTCCTGGAGTTCTAGTGACAAGCAGTGATCAGTGGAGTTCAACCAGGTCTGTTGTGAGATATTAATGGTGGATATGTCGCTCAATTTCGTGCATTAGTTGAAGTTAAACATTATCAGCATTGCATGCCGGCTCAGTGGTGTAAAAGTTAAGAGTTCATGTGTGAGATCGATAGTTCCTGGGTTCGAATCCCGTGAGGTGGAGTTGTGGATGCACACTACTGAGGAGTGTCATAACAGGATGAAACAACCGTCTAGTGAATCCAGGTTTTTCATGATGGTCTAGCTTCAATTGATTCATGATTTCAACTGTTGAAATTACTACAATCTCCATAAAAACCCCTTCTGTTATAAATACTTCGAAATTGTATGTTTTGTAAACTAGAAAGGTCATTTAATAAAGGTCAGAATGATTTGTAATAAAGTGTCAAGCTATTAATCATTATAATAGTAATACCATGAATTCTGTGAATAGAATATATTAAAACTTGATGTAAAACAGACAAAGTTTTATCTATTTTTATATGAAGTTCACTAACTACCAAATGTGAAAGTGTTAGCGGGACATAGATTGGATTAAAGCTCAATGTTCAATGCACGATTACTTCGGTGCACGCTGACTGGTTAATCCTTATCCAAGCAGCGTTAGTCGATGCTTGGATAACAGTCTGGAATTCTTCTCATGTAAAAAAACTATAAATATACTAATGTTTTTCCCAATTGTGCTTTTTCTTACTTTCATCTACCTCTTGTTATTTGGAATATAATCTCTTTCCTGTTCAATCGTATTCTGTGATTTGGGGAATTGATGTCCAAGAATACTAAGCAATAGAAATAACTGAGTTAGAATTGTAAAAGTGAGAAATATAACAGAAAGAATGATACTTTTTACTAGCACATGTTTATGACCACACAATGATAAAGCTTTCTGAGTATGTCCATTATAGATCTATTCAAATGTATTTCTATTGACTACTGGAATCACTAGATACTTAAATTGAATATTATAAACCTCTTATCCATCAATTTAATTCCATATTTGTTTATCTATATCTTTGTTAATCTACACATTCATATGACTACCTTTTCATCATAGTTACCTTGACAACAACTCTCTTAATACATATTATATTCGGACAATATTATCATTATTATTATTATTATAACCTTGATTATCATAACGAAATATTCTTATATTATATTCTATTCATAGAATTGATTGTATTCCTGTTATAATGATTACAACTTGACACTATACTACACAAATCATTCTCACCTTTATTAAATATGACCTTACTATTTTAAAGTATGTGTTATATCTTAACGAATGACAAAAGTTCACCAATTTTTTGTTGTTGTTTAGATCATATAACATGAATGCATGGATGCCTAATTGTAGTACATGTATTATATCACAAATAATGATGGACTTATACCAACTATGTTTCCAGTATAAATCAATAGGTCATTAATATTTGATATTGTTGTATTTGATAATGATATGTAATCATATCCTCTTTGTAATATAGTCAATAGAATTTTGATTCTAATCCTGTACTCACTCTGGACGGTGAGCAGATAGAAGTAGTCAAGATGTTCGTGTATCTAGGTAGCTGCATAAGTGCTGGTGGTGGTGTGAGTGATGAGATCAATACACGTATAGTGAAAGCCAGAGCAGCTTATAACAATCTGGGTCATCTTTCGCATCTTCATGATGTTAGTCTGGCTGTAAAAGGTTGGATCGACAACGCGTCGGTGAGAGCAGTTTTGTTCTATACTTGTGAAACCTGGCCTCTCCGAGTTGAGAATGTTAAACGACTCTCTGTGTTTGATCATCACTGTCTTGGAAGGATTGCTGACATTCAGTGGCAACACCATGTTAGTAATGCAGAGGTTCGGCATCGAGTGTTCGGGCACAGAGACGATAATGAAATTGGTGTCACCATCTTGAAACACCGACTTCGGTGGCTTGGACATGTTCTACGAATGTCGTCCCAGAGAATTCCTCGTCGTGCATTATTTGCCGACTCTGGGACTGGTTAGAAAAAGCGAAGAGGTGGTCAGTATATGACATGGTGTCGTGGTATGAAAGAAAGCTGCAAAGGGCTAGCTTCTGTTGGTCCTTCACAACTCCCTGGCTGTGGTCCGAGAGATGTTGCGACACAGTGGCTAGAGACGTTATCAGATATGGCTCAAAATAGAAGCTAGTGGCGATTCTGCTGTAACCTTCTTTTACTTTCTCCATAAAGAGTGGTTGCTTCTTCCTTAACAGAAAGATTTCTCCCGATTGTACCTTTTCGTTTTCCCCTATTATTATTATTATTACACAACCTTACACTAATCTGTGGTCGTTATTGTTCTCTTGTTTTTTTTTTTTTTACGCTCCTTACCTTCTTTTTTTCTCTTCCCATTCTCATTGTTTTGTGTAGCGCATATATATTTGGTGCCCTCTTGTACAAATAATAATAAGATGGATATAACATCGATAATCGTACATATCTCAGTCTTATAGATCAGTTATGGCTTAAATAGCTCAATGGTAATATTTCAGATTGTGAAGATGAATAATGGTAGTTCTGTGGTGTGTGCTACTTATATGTAGACATAAGTAGTATATAACGTGAGTCATGAACAAAATGTCTGGCAGTAGAGAGATGAGAAGATCGAACAGTAATAAAGAATGAACATTTACTATATATAGTTGTTAGATTTTACTAACTAGTTCTGTGATTTATTGTTAAATACATTCGATTGTCACCCCCATTGATGTTCTTGTTCACTACAATCCTTTTACCTTCACAATTAATTAATATATAAAAGGAATGAATTGAGTGAAGAAATTTCTTTTCAATTAGGTTTTCATCATAACTTTACACTAATCTACATATATCTATATAAAGTTATTTCCCATAATCCATTAATTTTGCCACATTATTTATTTATTTATTTATTTGAACACATAAATATTGGTACAAGGGGGGCACCAACTATGTATGCGCCACACAAAACAATGATAATTTGAAGAGAAAGAGAAAAGAGAAAAAAAAAGTAATGAACGTGGGGAATTATAAAAAAAAGGGAGAGAGAGAGAGAACAATGGTGGGGGAAACGGAAAGGTACAATCAGAAGAGATCTTTCAATTAAGGAAGATACAAACACTTTTTATGAAGAAAGTAATAGAAGGTTACAGCACGATCGCCACTGGCTTCTATTCTTAGCCATATCTGATAACGTCTCTAGCCACTGCGTTACACCGTCTCCCGGACCCCAACCAGGGAGTCGTGAAGGACCAACAGAAGCTAGCCCTTTGCAGCTTTCTTTCATACCACGACACCATGTCATATACTGACCACCTCTTCGCTTTTTCTAACCAGTCCCAGAGTCGGCAAATAATGCACGACGTGGAATTCTCTGGGACGACATTCGTAGAACATGTCCAAGCCACCGAAGTCGGTGTTTCAAGATGGTGACACCAACTTCATTATCGTCTCTGTGACCGAACACAACCGCGCCAGCGGTAGCTGATCGCGATGTGATCAATCTGAGTTCAGGCTTGAGATGCAGAAGGGGGACGCCAGGTGGCACATCGGCGATGACTGTGCCGAAAGTTAGTGCTAACCAGAAACAGGTTGTGGTCTGTGCATAGTTGCAGTAGACGTTCCCCGTTATCTGTCCTGCGACCAACGAGTCCCCATCGGCCACCTAAACGACTCTTTAAAAACTATAAACCTAAGCTTTGCATCCAAGAGAAGTTTGTACAAACACTTAGGCCAACTTGTCTATCGGTATAGAGATGTTTGTAGTAGAACAATGATAAACTATTTTCGTACTTTTTCCATTTTTTTAATTCTCAACATCAATCTCTTGATTCTTACATAATTATTATTCTATTGACCGTTTATTAAAATATCCTAGTTCTTCTCTTTTTTTTCTATATATTATGCAACATAGCTACTTCTTGATCTTAGAATAATTACTTTGATTATTAATTCTCTTTCTTCTTTCTTCAATAGTTGAAATCATGAGTTAATTGAACCTAGACCCCACCATGGAAAAGCTGGAAGCACTAGATGACCGTTAGACATTAACACCGTTGGATGACGGCTGGCTCAGTAGTCTAATGATTAAGCGCTCGTGTGCGAGACTGATAGGTCCTGGGTTCGAATCTCGCTGGGGGGTGGGATCGTGGATGTGCACTTCTGAAGAGTCCCATACTAGGACAAAATAGTGGTTCAGTACTTCCAGGTTTTCCATGGTAGTCTAGCTTCAATTGACTCATGATTTCAACTATTGAAATTTGTAAACAAAAAATCTCTACAAAACTCCTTCTGACAAACTCTTCAATGAATAATGAGAAATGCAATGACTAATACTTGTATATTGTAATGACCTTAACAAATAAATTTGGATCATTCATATGATCAACTTGTGTAATGGTTATTCACATTGAAGCAATAGCACTAATCTATTATGGTAATTTATGATCAAGAGGAATATTATCTCTTCGATATGATCATAGAAAAATATATATGTCAATTAAACAATGAAAATTGATTATTTCATGTAGTTAGTAATTGAATTATCGAAGAATGTTTGTGTGTGTGTGTGTGTGGGCGGCGGTTACTTAAGCCATATAAACAACAGTCTCTCATGTGAAGAGGAGAAGAACGATCAGCTCCCCTTCCTAGATATACTTCTGAGTAGACGAGAAGATGGCTCAATCAAACGATCGATTTTTAGAAAATCAACGTGAACACGTCAATACCTTAGTAATTATAGTTATTGCCCTATGTAATACAAATGTAGTTTGATAAGATGCCTATTTAACAGGCTTGATCGTATGTGTACAAATGATGCCATTGATGATGATGTTAAGTTGCTAAACAAAACATTAATAGAAAATGGTTACACTCTGAAATTCATAAATAGATGGAAAATCCATGGTACAGTGAGACCTACTGTAGCCTCGGTAGAAAAAAAGCCTGTCTACATCACCTTACCATTCAGAGGTTATTCAAATAACTTTTTATTGAAGCAAAGGCTTAAATCAGTCATCAACAAAACGTATTGCGCAACAAACGTCATTATCAAAGAAAGAACAAGATGCATGTTTTATCCAAAACCTAAAAGACATGAAAACGACTGTGTCACATCCCACTGTATTTGCCAATTTAAATATGTGTGTGTGTGTGTGTGGTCACACATACATAGCGAGGAGCAATCGTGATCTCAAAATTAGAGTGTGTGAACATGCACCAAAATGTTTACAGAAACAAATAGAATCAAGTGATTCAATAAGAGTAGAGGATAAACATCCATCATCCTCTATTGCTAAACATATAATAGAAACATGGCATAAGATTGATCGAAACCCGGCTTTTGAGGTGTTGCATAAGTGTGAAAGGGCGTATACTAAGGTTTATTGAAGCCTTAGCCTTAAATCTACCCTGGTAAACTTAACTTATTACTCCGAGTGATTAGGTTTCAAATTGTGTTCAGATTATTATTATTATTACTCTTATTGTTATTATCCTTGTCTCCTTTTGCCCCCATTTCCATTTTAATTGACCTTTTACTATATATATATATAAATGATCTTGACAAGTATGTAATGTGTGTGATCAGATTGTTCGAAATGTATTACGCTAATTTATCATCACATAATTCTGATCATCTTTGTCTTCTTATTACATGACCAGAAACAAAGTTGTTAAAAACACTTCCTCCAGTTCCGTTACGTGAGCAACATCAGCGCTTGCACTTGAAACGTTACTGTCCTCCATAATGACGATTAATATGTACATCGTCTAGAACTACTGATAATTTATAACATTTTTAAAGGCATAACTAAACAATTACATCGAAGTTTCAAAACTAGCCATTTCATTGGACGAAACAGGGTATGAAAAATATTGTAATTTGGCGGTGGAAAAATTTTTTTCGGGGGGTGGGGGACAATTTGAAAAAAAAAATGCCGGTCGGATAAGATAAATCTTTGTCTTCTTATTTCATCATCGAAATTTATCTAAGGGACTAATTGCTTTAAAGATTTTCTTCATTTAAAACAGTCGAAAGTTATTGATAGGATACCTTGCTTAACGTAGGTTTCGTAGACATCGACACTAGACAGCTGCATTTGTAAAGTTAAAAGAACTAATGCTAACCTAGTGAGATTTAAACCAGAGAGTCAGAGACGTTACCGCATATAGAAAGGCATAGATTACTACTCTCATATGGCCACGTGCATACAACAACTGCCAATGAAGTCCTACTCACTGCTTTCTCGAGGCATTACTGTTGTTAACGAAAAGCCAATGTCCGTCGGTTTAACCGGGTTGGTGGACACAGAGTGTTCACCTAGGAGAGTTGGAAAACGCTCATTCCAAACGAGTTGTAGACATGGTCTCCAGGATCCTGACCGGACAATCGATGCATGAACTAATTGTTGGTCACCGGCTACTATGAGACTGTGTCTCCTTACGTTATTCCACTGCCTTGTGGATCAGACCTTCAGGTCAAAAGCTTGAGGAGTAGCCCCCCAAGAAAAACACCTGCTTCTGTTTGGGCAGTATCCCAGCTTTCATACGAATAAAATGATTTATGTGGTGCATATCCATTTGGTGCCTCCTTGTATCAATGTTTATATGTTCAAATAAATAAATAAGAAAATTATTGTCCATCATACCTTAATCATAAAACGATAACATTCAGTGCTTTGCGTCCAATCCAACTGATAAATTGGTGGAGATAACAGATTGAAATGAATATCAAATCCAAGTAAACTGGAATTCCGTGAGTAGATGTGATGGGTAAAGGTAACCCACAGTTGATTGGACGACGGTAAATTGTGTAAGTGAGAGAGAAAATTGATTATTCAGAAATTTTCCAAGGAAAATAGAAAAAAAACGAGAAAACACATGTTGCTCAAAAAGATAGTTTTAGGTTGTAATTTATATATTATTGGCTGCTTTGAGCTTCCAAAGCAACCGATATATATGAATTATAATTAAAACCACTGCACAAGCAAAAAGCTATCTAAACTTAATAGCTAAGTGAATAACGCGATGGTGTTTCAAACAAAATCTTCCGGTTTTAAGTCCCAGAGCGAATATCAACTATGAGATGCAGGTATATCCAGCCGAAGGATCCTAAATAGAACAAAACACGAACCCTGGATTCCACTGCTAGCTACCATCCATTTGTACTTATGATAGTTTACGAGTTTACAATGAACACTATTTCTGATTATCATTAAATGAGATGGAACACGTCACAATGCTCGGACGTAGATATTGATTCTCAGTGTTCCAGACTGAGAGGAATGAAATTTAATAAAGATTACTCTCAAAACTTTAACAACCAAAACTATTATCTATAAGAGAGGAGGTTCAGTCCCATATTATCTCGTAATCAGAATAGGTTTAAGACGTAACTCAATGGTTACAGTGTTAGACTTTCAGTCACTTGGAATGTTGAAGAGTATCACAAAACCCTACACTTAATGTGTGGTTGGAGGCCAAATACACTAATCTGTACTATATAAATAATTTTATAGACCGATATTCAGTAAATAAGGAACAGGTTGATTACATTGATATTTCCTAAAGTTCAATAGTTAAGCTTTATATGAATACAGTGTTCTTGAGTGCTATTAGAGGTATGAGGACGGTTATCGCTTCCCGGTTGCCCACACCGTGGAAGGGTTCTTCTAGAGGTACCTGAAAAGGAAATTGGATTAGAGGTGGTCATAGTGACCTGAGAGCGCGATCGCAGTGTCCAAGGGACAGCTGCTTGAGATCGGTCACACATTACCTTTTTTTGAGTATTTTTGTGTTAGCTTCGTACTTGTTGAGACCTTACCGCCGAAGACGGATGTCTGTGGGATAAGGCGAGGTGTGCATTTTTTGGGTCGACCTTTTCTTACCCCACCCCTCCTTGTGGGAAGGCAGCATCGCTGTCATGCTGGTTGTCTGAAGGAAATACCTTACTGTTGTCACACCTCTATACAGTCAGCGGTACGACTTCGCCTTCAGACCTTGGATTTTTTATTTTTAGTCTTACCGTTCTTCAACCGACCTGTCTGACATGGTAGTAGGACCTTGAGGAACGGTTGTTCCGGCCAATATAGCTCTGTTGCTTCATCAAGATAGGCAAGTCCGACCACCACGTCAAGGTAGCAACAACGGTCGGGTATGCTTTATATATATTCATACAAAGACAGATAGGGATCAATAATTAGATAAGATAGAATATTTATTCTCTTTTTCAATAAGATATATATATTTATATATGTTGGTACAACATCATGTACCTTATTTACTAACCATATACTTAAGTGATTCAACCACTAAAAGCCATAGCCCTTATAATACCTAAATGCAAATTAAGCATAAGCTCGGTCCCAATATCATTGAAGGACAATTCTTATTGAAGTACCTGAAAAAGAATTTCGATTATGGGTGATCGTTGCTATGTGGAAGTGTGGTTGCTGTGTCCAAGAATTAAATGCTTTAGGACTAGTCTCAATTTTTTTTTTAAATAATTCTACATGTTTTAGCATCGTACTTTCGAAAAGACTTGAAGCCGAGGATGCAGATGAGTGAGATGATGTGTTACATTTTTGGGGCAGATTTAATCCAACCACCTCCCCACCCAATCGTCTGAAGGAAGAACCGTTGCATATATTGGTTAATGGAAACAACTCACTGCCATGAAATCTTTGTACAGTTTGTAGTACAAGTTTGCTCTCAGACCTAAAGTTGCTACTTATGGTCATACCGCTGTGTCCAACCAATATGCCTAGCATGATATGACCTAAAATAACAAGTATTTTGTTAGCCAACAGAATAGAAACTGTGAAACATGTACACTGTTCTAACCTGCTAAACAGTATAATCAGTATAAAACAAAAGTTAATTGAAAAAATGAAGTAAAAGAGTAGTTAGATACGGAATAAAGGAAATATAGTTTAGAAGAAATGAATTCATTCAAAGGAAGGTATTAGATGAATATATTTCTGCTAGGAGAACGTTTAATAATTCTTTAAAAGATCTAGAAAAGAATGTTACAAATACTTCAATCAATTCACATTCTTGAAATAAACTTCTAAGAAACCATTGAATACGTCGTTATTATGAATCTTATTATCAATTGAAATGTAATTCTCAAAAGCTTCTAGAATTTTCGGGCTATACATAGTTCTACACTTAAACAACATGGTTAATAACTCAATCAAAGGTTGATAAGCATCCTTTTCATGTTACCGCCAATTGTATTTATAAATTTACGTGTACCTGCCAAAGCATCTACATCGGTCGAACAGAAAGGAGAGCATATCTCAGATTTTTTGAACATGTTCCAAAAAGCCTCAGAACAAGAGAAAGAAAGACTTTAAATAGTGCAATCACCAAACATCTCCTTGATACAGGACATCAGGTCGATACCTTACAATCGTTCAAGGTGATTAGTAAGCAGCTAAACTCCAGTCTTCTGAAGTTTGTTGAAACAGTTGCTATCAGACGCCAAAAACCTGATTTATGTGTTCAAAAGGAGATGATTATTAATCTTATACTTTTCTTTTGTACATGAATAAACTTACTAGATGACATTGTTTTTTCTTTTTCAAACTTTTCGCATTTCTGCTTCCTCTTTCAGATTCAACAATAGATTGCTTGATACTAGACAGTGGCTATTAAGTAGTCGGTATCTAAGCCTGTTCAAATATACACAACTTATTATTGTGACATAACTATTGATTATATTTGTGATAGGGATTTTAATAAACAACATAATTCAATGAAATCAATCAATCAATCAATCAATTTATTGAATGATGATCAAAAACAAAGTGTTATACCGGGGTTTTTTTTTTAATTTTCTATCCCCTTATCAGTACAAATCAATTTTTGCATGTGATAAAGAATAACGATCGTTAATTTCTATGCTGAATAACACACCTTGAATATATGAAAGTTTAAATTCGATTATTGAACGAACATGTGTATAGTAGTGTAATTCTAATGTGATATTCATTAGGTAAAAAATATACTTTTCTGATACTTCGAAACTAAAGCCATATATATATATATATATATATATATATATATATATATATATATTCACAGTTGAATTCACAAGTTCATCTAAACTAGATTACCATTGAAAATCTGCAAACACTAGACGGCTGTTTCGTCCTAGTATGGTACTCTTCAGAAGTGCGCATCCACGGTCACAAATGTGGGATTCGGACCCAGAACTTTCGGTTTCGCGACTGAACACTCCACATTTAGACTACCGAGGTAAGATCGACTAGTGAATTCAACTGTGAAAATACTACAATCCCCTCAAATCCCTGTACCGATATATATACAGAGAGAAAGAGAGAGAGAGTCAAATACAGTTATAATGGTTAAAAATACCACATTTGTTCACACAAAAAAAAATATATCGAATGATGGGATATTAGAAATTTAGAAGACAAAAAGAATGGATAGATCTCCATGCATTTTATGTATCCTTTTTTAACATTTAGGAGATAGTACCTAGAAAATTTAAATTAAATGACACAATATTAGAACAACTCAAATTCAGTAACCTTACAAATTGGTTTTGTGTTTTGATTACGGTTAAGTTTTTCTGAGACATGGTTTAGCGCTAAACAAATCTTCAAACCCTAGTCTTTCCGATTTCTAGCTTATACTCTTACCACCTCTACCACTACGGGATTTGAATCGATAAAACTACATCTCTGTACTAATGTGGTATGGCAACTCGAACTGATGTACGTACGCATGTAAGAAGTTCTACGTTGTTACCGACTGACTGACTGACTGTCTAAACAAAGCTTAGTTTAGAAATAAGAGAGGACATGTGACCCAGTAAATCAGCTTACAAAATTGGGAATTTATTCTGATAGACATAGTGATAAGCATGTATTAAGTCTACTGCACCATTAATTAGATCGACTTACAATATTCTTAGTTCATTGATTCGATAGGACACGGATAATGCCTTAAACAGATCAATGACCGTTTTATGCACTTCAAAACTGTTTTACACTTGTAAAATATTATGTAACAGAGTACCTTGAAATATATTTAGATAACGGTTAAGAGATATAAATGGAGTGTTTTTGTTAGGTCCCGATAAACATAATGAATGGTAACTTTTGGGATCCATTTACGGATCAATACTATACGTATATTTTTATCCTATAATGGTTAAATAACTAAACTATTCCTATTCATGTTCCTCTTATTATGAGCTTTATGTTGACCTATGAACTATTATTATTGCTGAGGCTCAGATTAGTGTTTTGGACTTAACTGACTGGGCTAAGCAGAGAGCAGGACCAATAAGTATTCTAGACTGTTCATACGGGTTTACGCGTCATTGGTCCGATCGATAAGTCACTGCTTTCTAATTGGCCGTATCGTTACGTTATACATTAGCAGGGCGCACACGCCACAAGTTATAACAGTTTTAGAAATTTCAAGAGAGCTTATTGTATCCATATTGAAGAGTTTAGAAGACAACACTTTCGGAGTTAAAAAAACTGATCATTATCGTACTTGTAACACATCCAGTTCAAGCGTCAATAGGGTGTGTTCAGTATGATATTCTTTGAGGTAACGTATGTAAAAACCTGCCCCATACAATGACAATAATACTGCACAGTAGGATCGCTAACTGTTTACCATTTATCAGTATAGACACATCAGCGAAAAGCAGGGTTACTTACAAGATGTCAGTGAGGATGGACATGGTTATCTAGCTTCATACAGTGAACAAATGGGATAAAAATGTTTGTGCGCACATCAGTTCGAAAACTGGTTTAGAAATAGTTTCACCTGAAAAAAAAATGATTCAAGGTTACAGTCTTAGTAACCGGCTACTACGACAGCCCGACCATAGCTTCTACCTTGACGTGGTGGTCGGGCTTGCCTATCGTGATGACCTAACCGAGCTATATTGGCTGGAACACATGTTCCTGTAGGTTCTACCATGCCAGGCAGGTCGATTGGAGAACGGTAAGACTAAAAGCAGAAACTCAAGGTCTGAGGGCGAAGTCGTACTGCTCACTATACAGAGGTGTGACGGCAGTAAGGTGTTTCCCTCGGACAACCAGCATCTGCAGCGATGCTGCCTCCTCACAAGGAAGGAAGGGGTTAGAAAAGGTTGACCCTAAAAATGCCACACCTCACCTTACTTCACGGATTTCCGTCTCCGGTGGTAAGGCCCTTTGAAGAAAGGAGCTACCACATTAAAAACCTCCCACGAAAAGGCCCTGCGCGACCTGCCTCAAGCAGTTGTCTCTCGGGGCCTGCAATCACGCTCCCAGGTCTTTAAGACCAACACTAATCAGACTTCCTTTTCAGGTTCCTCAAGAAATACCCTTCTACGGTATGGGCAGCCAGGAAGTGACATCAACCCTCATACCCGCAACAGCCCACACGATCACCGAATGGAATTATCTACATCACTTTAAACCTTACATGTAATATTGGTAAACTTGTAATAATTCAAAAGATCGCTCAACACATTCATTAAATATATGCCAACTTATGTATAGTACAATACAATTCAAACTATTTATAAAGACAGATTTCTAACAATCATTTGATATACACATAGACTTATGATAACTAATCCATGAATAGATAACTTCAAAGGAAGAGAATTTCGAGATAAATTCTCTTATCTTCTCAAAAAATAACTACTCAAATATTCTTATTTCAGTAGTCCAGTATTCATTAATACTATTTTGGTTCGATTTTTTTCTTCTTCTTTAAACATGGTGATTATTTTTATCTCATTTACCAGATGTACAGACTCCTGTAATTAGGTTTGAACCATACTCCGAGTATGAAAAATAGTGATTCAGTCAGTTTTCCCAAACTGAGGTCAGTAGAGCGGGGCTTAAACCTGCCAACTTATTAGTTGAAAATTGAATACCTTAACTACCGAACCAATGCATCAATTTTGTAACTGAAAGTGTCAGTCAGTCAGTCGGTAACAGCGTAGAATTTCGTATGTATGTACATCAGTTCGAGTTGCTATGCAACATTAGCACACATATACAATTATCGATTCAAATCTCATAGTGGTAGAGGTAGTAGCAAATTTGGAAGGAGAATAATGGGGATGTGAAGAATCCAAATTAGAATTTGAGAGAACATAAAGAGTGGATGCTCCTGCGCCATTGTAAACGATTTTGAATCATGTCATACAACGTCTCTAACCATCGGTTGTTATCATCTCGCGGACCCCAACCAGGTAGTCTACACCTATCAAAATGGCACAGTCCACTTGTTAGTGACTTCATGGATTTGTGTCATGTTTTAGTTTGGCCGCCACTAGCTTTCTTCCAACCTACTCCTACACCATAAAACATCGCTCGTCGGGGCAGTCGTTGATTGGGTATATGTACATAGTAAAGTGATTAACAGGTATTCATAACAAATGAATAAATGAATAACTTACTAATTAAAATCAATATCTAATTGATGATCCTGTAAAAATGTTTTTATTAAATTTCCATTAGCTAATTGTTCCGAATTGATTTTATTCACTTCAATAGATGTACATTCTATTTAATAGATGAATAAATAAATCCATATGTTTATTTGGTAAGTTTAATGATTGTTTGAATTAAGAAATAAGTAGTATATACATTCAATAAAAAGGTAAACGATAATAATGGTAGATAATATATCCAGTAGGTTAAACATCCGCACGCAAGACTGAAGGCCCTGGGTTCGAATCCTGCGAGCGGGATCGTGTATAAGCACTGTTGAGGAGTCCCACAATACGATGAAACAGGCCGTCCAGTGCTTACAGGTTTCCAACGGTGGTTTAACATCAATCGGTTCATGATCTCAATCAAAAACCCTATACTGATATCTTTATATGCGAACATTCTTTTATATATTACTACCATTGAAGTAACTATTATGAAATTAGTGATCATCTCGTTGTACTAATAAGATGTGGCAACTTGGACCGATGTTAGTATGTGCCTAGTCTTACTTTGTAGCTGACTGACAATGTGATATATATATATATATATATATATATATATATATATTGGTGGAGTTTTGTTCTCTGAGCTAGATGGTTTGGTCGTGGAGATTTCATCGTTCTTCTGAACTACGTTATCAGCACAAACTTCAGGTAGAAGTGAAGTGCTCAGGAAAAAGAAACTAAATCAAAATTATTCATCTGGGCTAGATGACATGAAATTGGTCAGAGTGATGTAATTCGATTCATTTCTACTAACTTAATTTGAGTAATTTTTAACATTCTTTTACTTGAATTGTTCCTTTTCAAATGTATTTGATATGATGAAAAGAAAAGTCGAAATTCGATTGATTTACTCATTATGATTTCTGGTTCAACATTAAATCCCTTTTGCTTCAATGTAATGATTACTTAATGTAGTATTTGTTACTGTTATCCCATATGGGTCTACGAATCAATATATAAATGAGCGTGTTTTTCGAATAGGGTCGTTGTCGTGTTTTGGGGGTTAATAAATCATCACTTATACCAGTCTTTGTGTTTTTACTTTCATGTTGTGGAAATTGCAGATGTCCCTCGTTTCAAGTATAACTGATAAGCAATTCCAACATAACAATCAGAGACGAGCAGATACAAAAAGTAGCATTAAAACAATCAAGACAATAAGCATTTAAACTGTTATATCTAGAAGGGTTGTTTACTTGATATAACACGTATAACTGAACACTAGAACGCCAAAACCCTTCCAAGTCGCAAGGAGAAGACAGAAGACTAATGAAAGGAATATTATTCCAAACAGTGTCAATTATAGTACGAAATTGTCAGGTATTTATAGTTTTTTTTAGTAAGAACAAAATCATCATTACAGTCCTCTAATCCGCATACAGGGTAGTTATTAGCCTTGTTCAATCGGGAAGCTACACGTAGGAATTCTAGAATATTCTTCCGAAAGGTGATTGGATGGAATATCTTTGGCTCCTTCTGAGCCCTTTTACAGTTACCTCGAGTTCACCCGCGGTCCGTCGTTACACAAACGACAAGTTATAACAGTATTTGCTATATATAAATTACTTGAATAATTTCCTTACCTACTCTTTACAATATTGAAAACAATTTAAGGCGTAGTAGCTATTTCATTTCATGTATCTTAAATCATCATGATATGTATGGGAATGTTTGTTGGTTTCATAATATGAAACATTTTACATATTACAATGATTATCTATTTAGGGGGGGGGGACTAATATAAGATAATGAACACGTTTTTCCATATATGGATTTCCATAATTCAAAGATCTACTTAATTGAACAATTAATGTTATTACATTGAAACAAACTGTTGGAATATTCACAAAAATATTCCAAAAATTATCCTGTTAAGTTTAATGCTATCCCTGAACGTGAAATGATGTCATTTACCCGTTGGTCAAATCATGCACAAATGTTATTTTCTATTTTATTGGTACCATGTAGTCTGTTTGATTGGTATATAAACAGAGTATGTTTGAAATATAATGATTCATATCACAGAGGCTGAGACTTGTGTTCTGGACTCAACTGGCTGGGCTAGACAGGGAAGCAGGGTCAATCAGAACTCTAGGCTGTTCTTATGTACTTTACGCATCTTTGGTCCGATCGATAATTCGCTGCCCTCTAATTTATTTATTTTAACACATAGGTATTGGTACAAGGAGGTACCAAATACATATACGCCACACGAATCTCATTTGATTTGTGTGAGGGCTGTGATACTGTCCGGGTGCCCAAACCGAAGCAGGTAGCTTTCTTAGGGGACCACACTCAGAGCCTTTGACCTAAAGGTCTAATCCACAAGACAGTGGAGCATCGTAAAGAGATGCAATCCCATGGTAGCCGATGACCAACGATTGGTTCATACGGCATCTCTTCCTTCAGGATACTGGAGCCAGCCCATGTGCACCATTGATTTGGAGTCCGGTTAAAGCGTCGGAAATTCGCTTTTCGTCCTCTCATTTTCGTAAACAACACCGGTGTCACGAGAAGGCAGTGAGTAGGACTTCATTGGCAGAGGCTATATACGCGTGGCCATGTGAGAGCATTTCGAGGGGGTGAGCGGACTCTCCCCACTGTCGGCCGTACCAGGGCATTTGGGGGCCCTCTAATCGCGAGGAACAATATAGAACACAAATAAACATTTATGATTCTTAATTTGAGAAATGGTTTATGAAAATCTGTGAATAATTGAATTCATTCAATTATTTCAATTAACATCATTTATACGGATTATTATGTTTTTGTATCATTTCATTAAATGAATAGAAAACTTTATAGTATTCTATATATCTAACTTCTATGATATAGCTTATATCTGATATAGAATGTAAATGAGCATACATATAAATATCCATGTTCTATTATTATTATTATTAAATGTTTAAGGAAGAAATACTTTTTACAATTGAACTATCTAATCATTCTCTGATCAACTCTCTGTCTTCCTCTCTCTCTTTCTCTAACTATAATCAAACATATATGTTATTTTACATATCAATTAAGTCTTTAATCTTTTGATAAGATGTATAAATTTATGTATTTGTATACGTCCAAGAGTGGGAAGAGTTAGCTATCCCACTTAAAATGCTCTTATATGACCAAATGTATACAACCACTACCAGTGAAGTCCTACTGACTATCTTCTCACGGTGGGATATTGTTTACAAAATTGAGAGAACGAAAAGTCAATATCTGGCAACTTAACCGGGTTGGTGAACACAGAGGGTTTACCTATGAGAATTGGAAAACCCTCATTCTAAACTAGTTGTAGACATGGGCTCCACGATTGTAAGAGAACAAATGGTGTATGGACTAATTATTGGCCACTAGCTACCATGGGACTGTATCTCCTTACGTTGCTGCACTGTCTTGTAGATCAGCCCTTTAGGTTAAATGCTTGAGGAATGGACCCCGTAAGAAAACCATCTGTTTCGGTTTAGGCACCCGGACAATATCTTATCCCTCATATACACTGAATGATTTATGGGGTGCATATTCAATTAGTACCATCTTGTATCAATTGTTTATATGTTTAAATAAATAATAACACTTATTGAATTGTACAAGTTAAAAATATAAACATTTAAATGAATGTATAATAATCTCATTAACATTGAAGTAATATTTACCAATATCATTATTATTATAATAACAACTATAACAATATAGAAAACTCAATGTATCAAAGTCTTCTATGAATATAGAAGAATACAAATAATTGAACATATGCTCATACTACTTATTTGTTAGTTTATTTATTATTCTCTAAACAATTCATTCTATTCATTGAATAACAGTAGTAGTAGTAGTAGTAGTAGTAGTAGTAGTAGTAGTAGTGGTAGTAGTAGTAGTAGTAGTGTTAGTAGTGGTAGTAGCAGTAGTGCCAGTAGTATCAGTAGTGATAGTAGTAGTGGTAGTGGTAATAATAATAATAATAATTCAAACTCAAAAGATCAGTGTTTTTCTCTCTCTTTTTTTCTTCATTAAAATAATCCTTTTCTCAAGTATCACTTATTCATAATTTCTATAAGTGTGTGTGTGTGTGTGTGTGGTATATCATTATTAATACATTTTAATATGATGATAATTAAAACTATGCTTGACTGTATCAAAACACTGAAGAATTGCAATTGCATTACAGTTTTATTTATTGCACATCATTATAAAGTACAACGAACTAGTTTTTTTTTTGTGTGTGACTATTTCATCCCAGTTTACAAATCATTCTTTATAGGTATTCACCTATGAAATATTGTTATAATTATAAGTAGTAAGAGGGATATATATGTATGTTGATAATCAGTAGTATAATGAGCCTATATATGTATATATAAACAATCTTCACTTAATACTTTATGTTGGGCTATAACATATCTAATTGGGTTAAATAACTCAGTAATATCCAGATATATTTAGTTGATAAATTCATAATAAAACAAAATAAATGTCATAGATTCCATTGCTAATCATAATCTCATTATGTAAATAGTTAGTTTCAGTTCAGCATCCTAGATAATAATAGTTTAGCACTCTAAAAACATTATAACAAGTAACAATGAAGACAATTAAGTAATGATATGAGTAAAATTTGGCACTCTATTGTATTTAATATGTATTATTTATTTTATTTTAACACATAAGTATAGGTACAGGGAGGCACCAAATATATATGCGCCACACAAATCTCAATTGATTTGTGTGAGGGCTGTGATACTGCCCGGGTGCCCAAATCGAAGCAGATGGTTTTCTTAGGGGGCCACACCCCGAGCCTTTGACCTGAACGTCTGACCCACAAGGCAGTGGAGCATCATGAGATGCAGTCCCATGGTAACCGGTGACCAACGATTAGTTCATACGCCATTTGTTCCCTCAGGCAGGATACTGGGGCCCATGTGCACCATTGGTTTGGGGTCCGGTTAAAGCGCCAGACATTCGCTTTTCGTCCTCTCATTTTTGTAAACAACACCGGTGTGACGAGAAGGCAGTGAGTAGGACTTCCCTGGCAGAGGCTGTATACGCGTGGCCATATGAGAGCATTTCGAGAGGGAGAGCGGACTCTTCCCACTCTCGGCCGTACCAGAGCATTTGGGGGCATACTAATACTTACTAATACTATTAGTAAGGATTGGAAGTGAATAAGAGAAAATGATTGAATGCAATTACGATGATAATAGACTCACTTTCTGATTCACGTATATATGATACACTGAGCATAGAATGTTTATCTTCATTTGTCGTAGGAGATACATATCTCATACATAATTTCATTGTTGCATTCAATGAATCAAACATATAACCACCAATGGCTAATTCTTTTGTTTTATTGAACTGTACCGAAAGTGAATGAAACGATTAAGACAAAAAACAAAAAAAAAAGAAAAAAAAACATAACAAAACAGAATAATACAAATAAAACGTATCAGATTCGATCTCTGGTAGGATCGTGGATGCAGGAACGAAACAAATGTCCACTTGTGTTTCCTACCTTTTAATGGTTGCCTAAAAAGGTGTCAGTCTTTTGATCTGAAACTTCAAATTTAACAACCTCTTCAAACAACTCCCGTTATAACAATTTTCTTTAAAATTTAATTTTACTTATCCAGTTACATTTAGTTTTCAAGTTGGTTTTTTTCAATTATTATGACATTTAATTAAGTAATCATACAGCAGAAGCTATAGGGATATGAACTAAAAACTCTAGTTTATCTGTCCGGAAAAAATTCGTGACACCCCTGACTGTACCCACCTTAACTGGGTATGACTTAGTAAACAGTTTTATCAATTTTTTTTCATATCCCCTATTTGTTTGTCAATTGTTACTCTTTCAATTTAGATTCTTCAATATCTAATTATTTACACATTTCTTACAGAGTAATTTCAATTGTGATTTGTGATTATTATTTTAAAGTTGATTTATCCAAGTTTGACCCACTTTCAATGTTGAACTATTGACTAGAATTTTCGTTATTTTATTATTCTTATCAACACTAGTACACCAGTCTGAATGTGCATTTCTGAGTTCTTTATTAAAACAACTTTCATTTAGCACTTTCAGGTTTTTATTGATGATCTTTATTTTATTTTAACACATAGATATTGGTACAAGGAGGCACCAAATACATATGCGCCACACAAATCTCATTTGATATGTGTGAGGGCTGTGATACTTCCCGGGTGCCTAAACTGAAGCAGGTGGTTTTCTTAGGGAGCCATACCGAGCCTTTGACCTGACTGTCTGACCCACAAGGCAGTGGAGCATCATGAGGAGATGCAGTCCCATGGTAGCCGGTGACCAACAATTGGTTCATACGGCATCTCTTCCTTCAGGATACTGGAGCCCATGTGCACCATTGATTTGGGATCCGGTTAAAGCGCCAGACATTTGCTTTTTGTCCTGTCATTTTCGTAAACAACACCGGTGTCACGAGAAGGCAGTGACTAGGACTTCCTTGGCAGAGGCTATATACGCGTGGCCATGTGAGAGCATTTCGAGGGGGTGAGCGGACTCTCCCCACTCTCGGCCGTACCAGGGCATTTGGGGGCAATGATGATCTAACTTAGATCAGTCCACAGTTTTAATGAAATTCTTACTATTAATTCGTGCTTTCTACCTATTGTGGATAGTTATATAATCTATTTCATTGTGATCATAGATTCATAAACTGCTTTGATTCATAAACATTAGAGTGAAGCCTGATGTAGATCTAATTGCAATCAATATTGCTCGCTTATGTGTTGTCTTAGTTTTTTTAGTTTTTTAAATAGACAATGAATATATGGAAATAAAATTAAATCTGTTTTTTACCTGGGTGATAGTATAACCAATGTGTTCATAAAAATCATTTATTGTGTATACAGCATAATCACCAGTTGCTGGTGGATAATCTAATGTTTCATATTGCGAATCCCAATGACGTAAGTACAGATGACAAAATGCTTTGTGTGATACATCACCAAAAGATACATGAGCTGCCCGATAAAATCCAAATTCAATTAACTGGGTTTTGGAGGCGGGGGAATCAAAAGAAACGAAGAGAAAGTAAACTCAAATATCATGAACTGATTAAAGTTAGAAACTATAAACCATTGAATAGCAGCTCAGTGGTTTACAGGCCAAGAGTGCGATATGAGATGTGAAATGTCTTTGTTTCGATTTCCTATGGGTTCATGGATGAGGACTGCTGACGAGTCGGATACTAGTATGAAACGGTTGTCCATTTCCTCTTGGTTCGAATTTTTTGTTCAACTAAAATCAGTCTGCGATGTAAACAAAAAAATTCGGCCATCTCCATAAACCTCTCATACTAATAAAAATAAACTAGATTAAAATGATGGTGTAACACCGATGGAAGACTAAAGAAAGTGCTAAACAACTTCAGACACATTTAAACATTGAAAGCAGGACAAGTCGCAATATTAGTCAGTACCACAAATGAATGTATAGGCTCTACTTCTGACCAAATTGTACATGTGATTCATATACTAAGCACGGATTTGTTTACCCAACTTTCAAAAATACCTTACGTTTTAGGGTTATTCTATCTAACTGTTCTGATCTAATTACTCAAAGCAAAGTGTGAATTTTTGACTTATTGATTGAACGAGTAATTTAACCAAAAAGTCAATGATACGATAAAGATAACTATAAAATAATGTGATTATAAATGTAAAATCTAGCCCACATCTCTGTCGATTTAATTTAGCACGTCGGCAGGGGAAATGAAAAGTTCAATAAAAAAAGCCCACAAGAATTAAGCTAAAAAAACTGTGAAGGAAAAGTATCACTGAACTTTGTATCCGTCACTAAATTGATATCAACATTAACAGTTGGTTACGATAGTCACGCGGACCCCAACCAGGCAGTCTGAATCCGCGTGATTGGTTACGATAGTCACGCGGATTCAGACTGCCTGGTTGGGGTCTGCGTGACTATCGTAACCAATGGTTGGAGACTCTTAGTGACATGGCTCAGAATCGATCACATTGGCGTCGGTGTATACACTCTCTGTCTTCCTTAAATTAAGAGATTAAAATCGCTTCATATCTTTCTAGGAACTAATTCTTTCTTCCTGTACTATCTCCTTATACACAATCTTTCTTCCATATATTACCACCACTGAATTAACTACTTCTATGAATCCGGTGTTCATCTTGTTGTGCTAATGCGGTATGGCAACTTGGACCGATGCATATACGTGCCTGATCCTACGTTGCAGCTACTGACTGACTGTCAGTACAGTTTACAAGAGTCATGGATGCATGTTTCTGTAGTCTCAAGCAATGACGAAACAGGCGTTCGGTACTTCTTGTCGTTTAGATGTGCCATACTTTATATTAACAATCTATGACGGAAACAAAAATACTTAAAAGCTAGTTAGTTGAACCAAACATGAATTTTTGAGACGGAATATCACGTATGAAAACGGTTCATCTCATAGACTAACTGACTGATTGGCTCAGGAACATATTACACATGATTATGATTATTCGTACATTTGTCTACTTGTCTATGCAAATCATGTGACCATAAGGAGTCGGTTGGAAACATCATCAGTCCGAAGTAACAGTCAAATATTATAAACACAGGCCCTAACAAGAATGCGCCTCGGTTTGCGTTACCATATCTTCTAGACCTGACCTGTCTATCTGTATGACCAAAACAGGCATATGAATTTTTAACCCTCAATGTTATAAGATAGCTGTTTATGGACAAAACCAACACTACATACCCTAATGCTATCTAATGTGGACAGTAAATAAATAAGATTACGTGTGGAGGATTTGGAAAATTACAGTTAAGGAACCAGTCATGTGCACAAAAGATACAATACAAAGATGACTAGACTTCAATGGACCACATGGAAAGATTTACCTGGATTGTAACTAATAACACCTTGAGAATCTGAACGAACAGTTTGAATGGAATACGTCGTTTAGCATGAAATTTACCAATAGGTGTCATAAAATGATAATACAATCGACGACGCATCCAACTTTCTACTTCGTTTGGATTAATAAAAGTAGCTGTTGAATCCGCACCGTCTTCTGTAGTTGGTGATGATGTTGATGCGCCTGCTGCTGTTGCTGCAGTGGAATTAACATGATCACCACCATATTCATCATGATCACAAATAAGTGGACGTTCATCAAGTGCTGAATCACTGTGCAGGTAATTACAATTAGTGTGCTCATGTGATGCATTGTTCTGTGGCTTCTCAAAATACTTAACGAGACGAAGCATTACTTTTTCCACAACACCCTGAGATCCATGTTTATTACTAGTAGTATTATTATCACTAATGTTGAAATCAGAATGATTCATGTGTGAAACATAAGATGGGGGCAAATGTAAACAAGGTGGCACGAAGAGATGTGCTTCATCCACGTTATTATCATTCCTTTCGAAGTTAGACTGATTTGATGAAAATTGATTACGATATCTATTAGCATAAAGGGGATCCGGAAGCCTGTAAGGTTCAGTGTGACCAGTATTGTCTACAATTTTATCCTTCTTAAAACGTTTAGACATAGCAGGTGGGTAATGGGATTAAATTAAACAGAATATATTTGCTTTTAATACCTGCAGGGAGAATTTACATGAGAAAAACATAACAATTACTAAACTGGTAAAAATGAAACGTTAATTTATTCCAAAATTTTGAAAGGGATGAACCATAGAAAAACAGACAGGTAAGTGAACAATAATAATGTGTTAAATGAACACTTGATTGGTCACAAAATTTCAAGTACGGATTGACGATCACAGGAAATATCCAATTACGAGCCAAACACACGTAGCACCACTTTGGCGAATGTCGGGGTTTTACCCAGACTCGTGAGAAATATGGTAGTTTTCCCCGAAGTTGATGGAACGTGTGAACAAAAACCCCAGAGTTAAAAGATTCTGCGGACGTATTGGAAAAATTCCCAAGATCTTTGAGGATTTTTCACTGACCTAGAGAAATTCTGGAGGGTTCTAAGGCATTTCCCTAAAGTCTTCTATAGCGATTTCCTCAAAATTTACCCAAACCGGACAAAGATCTCCCCCAAAAAATGGGAGATTGTGTTCATGATATGTATTTGCCATCATAAGTAAAAAGTATCGTAAAACAGAGTATACAAACGACTGAACAACCAACAAATACCTTGTAAAGTAATTAGCTTACAGTCCATAAAAATAGAGGATTTGAAAATAGAATTAAATATATGTAAATTAGGGAGAAACAATGATATAATCACTGGTCGGGTCAGACAATATGATAATCAAGGACATGAAAACGCACTAAACAGAAAAAGATGCTTAAAAAATCATTATCTTTCCTCGAAAGAACATAAACGCCATATATTCACAAGCTTCCTTTTTAACTGAAAGCGACTTCAAGGCCAGATTTTGCAGATACCGCTGCATTTTAACCTTCATTAACCAGCGGCTTTTGAACATAAAGAGATACTGTTTCAATTTTCAACATCTTTGTTTGAAGATATTAAATCAACAATGTGCTTAAGATTATTCCTGCACATAATATTTAAGAGAAAATTTTCTTACCTACCATTTAGATAATAGATGATGAATCTTCACCTCATGGTCAGTAAATACAAATCATTATGGTGGACGTCACTGATGTTCTTTCCCCCCTATAATTTGTAGAATATTCCAGCAGCACCCTCTCTTCCACAGAACGTTACCTGGGAATAATTATCTATGATAATTAGGGTTTTGCTTCCTCTTGATTTACTGCAGTCAACCGAAAACTTTCAACTCTGGGACTCCTACATTGTTTAAAGGCTCTCAGTTAAAAAATCCTGCCCTATGTCCCCGTACGCTTTTGCAAGTTAGTCATGGTAGGGCAACTAGAAGGTACTCCGACTACAAAATTAACCCTAATCAGGTATTTTGAAACTCTTATCCATTACCCTATGCAGAATAATGGGGATGTGGTCCTTTTGTATCATCAAGCTTATAATAATATTACTGCTGACAGATCACTAATCCACTTTAATACAAAATCACATCTGAGAGGACATCTATTTAAGCAATAACACTAAAGATTTCTTGAAATAATGCATGTAAACATTTTCTTGGTATAGATCACTAAACTGTAAAACTCACCAATTGACCAATTGGTAACTTCACTTTCCTCAATGTCATTCAAAACGAGGGTAGATATTTACTTAAGTTCCGCAGGTGCCCAGGGTGCTTATATGTTGGTCCATGATTAATTTCACTGTTAATGACCTATCAGCAATTCGAATGTTTCTGGACGACAAAAGCTTTGGTTTAACGAGCTTCGGTATCTAGTAACAATGGATCATCGATACCTCCAAGTAGGAACCTATGTATGTCAACGATAAAAGAAGGGAAATCATAAAATGTTGGTGAATCATTGTACGAAACTGTCCTTATTCCTTAAGATTATGTCACGCTTTCTCCTAAATGACCCCTATGAAGTAAGTCGGACTTGCTCAAACGGTAGCGAATTTTGTAGTGACATTGCGCCGAAACTCATGAGATACCTCTAGAAGGGAGTTGCATAAGTCTTAGTCGTATTCTGCAACATGTATCGGATAGACATTTTAAGGATTGTGACATTCACGTTGATATCTTTTAACTCCTTAGAGATGGTGTAGATGCAAAGTTATGTTTTACGAGTTCTCACGGAACCTTGCACTTCAGAATAGGAACCCAAAACGTATTATAATGAATAGTAGATGGTAAGGAGTATTTTGCAGATATTCTCAAGTCATAGATATCGTGAATCGCGTATTTTTATAAGCTACCACAGGTGTCTAGACGAGAATTCACCCAACCAGACGAATTAAGTCTTAGTTGTACTGCATCGGCACTAAATTCGTAACCACGCTATCCTAACATCTAGTACTTCCATAGCTCAACAGATGGTGAATAACGTAGTCCAGAAACGGCGGCAGAAATGACTACGACTGTGTTATGACTGATTTCGATAAAAGTGTTATGACTGAGAGATTAAGATTCTACTGACATGGATGAATAGTAGAATCCAACTAGAAACACTATCTTACTGTTTGCTGGCATGCGTACTCTTCCCTTCGCCATTCAGAAGACTAGCTCTTTGAGTCATGCTCCTGCCTCAAGTCCAGTGGACGTAAACTTTTCAGAGATAATTATTTCACATGTGGCAAACTACACGTTTTCATCAATGAGGGTGACTGGATCACCTATAAGGTACTGTGCTCTGATAATAGACCCAATCCTTAAATTGTAGATTCTTCATGAGTCAGTCAGCTGCAACGTAGGACCAGGCACGTATATGCATCGGTCCAAGTTGCCATACCGCATTAGCACAACAAGATGAACACCGGATTCATTACTTACTTACTTACTTACTTACGCCTGTTACTCCCAATGGAGCATAGGCCGCCGACCAGCATTCTCCAACCCACTCTGTCCTGGGCCTTCTTTTCAAGTTCCATCCAATTCTTGTTCATTTTTCTCATATCTATCTCCATTTCTCGGCGTAATGTATTCTTTGGTCTTCCTCTCTTCCTTCGACCTTGAGGGTTCCATATGAGGGCTTGTCTTGTGACGCAGTTCGGTGCTTTCCTCAATGTGTGTCCTATCCACTTCCAGCGCTTCTTCCTGATTTCTTCCTCCACTGGGATCTGATTTGTTCTCTCCCACAGTAGGTTGTTGCTAATAGTGTCCGGCCAACGGATCCGAAGTATTTTGCGTAGACAGCTGTTAATAAACACTTGTATCTTCTAAATAATAGCTTTCGTAGTTCTTCGGGTTTCCGCGCCATACAGTAGAACTGTCTTGACATTTGTATTGAAAATTCTGACTTTGGTGTTGGTTGCTAATTGTTTTGAGTTCCAGATATTCTTCAGTTGTAGATATGCTGCTCTTGCTTTGCCAATCCGTGCCTTCACATCTGCATCAGATCCACCGTGTTCATCGATGATACTGCCCAAATATGTAAAGGTTTTTACATCTTCCAAAGCTTCTCCGTCAATTGTGATTGGATTGGTACATGTTGTGTTGTATCGAAGAATCTTGCTTTTCCCTTTGTGTATATTGAGACCTACTGCTGCTGAGGCTGAAGCTACACTGGTTGTCTTCTCCTGCATTTGTTGTTGTGTGTGCGATAGAAGAGCCAGATCATCTGCGAAGTCTAGATCATCCAATTGCATCCTAGCTATCCACTGTATCCCGTGCTTCCCTTCAGATGTTGATGTCTTCATGATCCAGTCGATCACCAGGAGAAAGAGAAAGGGTGAGAGTAAGCAACCTTGCCTGACACCGGTCTTTACTTCGAACGACTTTGTCAACTGTCCTCCATGAACGATCTTGCAGTTTAATCCATCATAGGAATTCTGTATGATATTGACTATCTTCTGAGACACGCCGTAGTGTCGAAGAAGCTTCCATAGGGTTGTTCTGTCCACGCTATCAAATGCTTTTTCGTAGTCGATGAAGTTGATATAGAGTGATGAATTCCATTCAATTGATTGTTCCACAATGATCCGTAGAATTGCGATTTGGTCTGTGCACGATCTATCCTTACGGAATCCTGCCTGTTGGTCTCGAAGTTGGGCGTCTACGGAGTCCTTCATCCTGTTTAACAATACCCTGTTGAAGACTTTTCCCGGTATTGAAAGAAGAGTGATTCCCCTGTAGTTGTCACAGTTGCTGAGATCGCCTTTCTTTGGTATTTTGACTAGAAGTCCTTCTTTCCAGTCTTTTGGTACCTGTTCCTCATCCCAGATCTTTTTGAAGAGAGTTTGGAGTATCCTTGCAGTTGCCGCTACGTCTGCTTTCAGTGCCTCTGCTGGAATGCTGTCTAGTCCTGCTGCTTTGCCACTCTTGATTTGTCTGATAGCCATGCTGATTTCTTCAATTGTTGGTGCGCCAACATCAATTGGGAGGTCCGTGAGTGCTGCTTCGATGTTGGGTGGGTTCAGTGGGGCTGGTCGATTCAAGAGTTCTTTGAAGTGTTCTACCCACCTGTTTCGTTGTTCTTCAATGTTGGTGATTATCTTGCCTTCCTTGCTTTTCACTGGTCGTTCTGGTTTACGTTGATTTCCGGAGAGTTTCTTTGTTGTTTCATACAGTTGTCTCATGTTTCCTTCTCTGGCAGCCTTTTCCGCCGTCATTGCCAAATCTTCCACATATTTACGTTTGTCGGTTCTGATGCTCCTTTTCACTTGCTTGTTTACTTCTGTGTATTCAGCTTGTGCCTTGACTTTTTCTGCTCTTGTTCGACTGGTATTGATTGCTACTTTCTTGTTCCTCCTTTCTTGAATCTTATCCAGTGTATCGACCGTGATCCAATCCTTGTGATGGTGCTTCTTTTGGCCCAGAACCTCATGACATGTTGAAGTGATTGCCTCTTTTATCTCTTTCCAGTTGCTCTCCATAGTAGTTCCTTCTCCATTGAGTAGATCATGAAAGGCTTGGAACTTATTGCTGAGGGTTATCTTGAATTTGTTGAGTTTGTCTGTATCCCGAAGAAGAGCCGTATTAAATTTTTGTGATATTGTCCTCCCCGTTGTCCAGTGCCTCTTGAGTTTCAATTTCATCTTGGCGACCAGCAAGTGATGATCTGATGCTATATCAGCTCCTCTCTTTGTTCTCACGTCCTCCATCGTCCTCCTGAACTTTTTGTTGATGCAGATATGGTCGATTTGGTTCTGTGTGCTGTGATCCGGTGAAGTCCATGTGGTTTTGTGTATGCGTTTATGTGGGAATATAGTGCCGCCTATGACCAGTTTATTGAAGGCACATAGATTTGCAAATCTCTCACCATTTTCGTTCCTTTCTCCCAGTCCGTGTCGTCCCATGATCTCTTCATATCCGGTGTTGTCAATTCCAACCTTGGCATTTAGGTCTCCCATCAGAATAGTCAGGTCTTTTGTTGGGCACTTCTCGACGATTGACTGCAGCCTATCGTAGAATTGATCTTTAGCGTCTTCATTGTAGTCATTGGTAGGCGCGTAGCATTGGATGACGTTCATTGTAATCCCTGTTTTCTTTGTTTTGAAGGAGGCTTTGATGATCCTTGGTCCATGAGATTCCCATCCTATAAGTGCATTTTGTGCTTGTTTGGACAGCATCAATGCAACTCCTTGTGTATGTGGGGCATTTTCTTGTTCATGGCCTGAGTATAACAGCAGCTCCCCTGAAGCTAGTCGTTGTTGTCCAACTTGCGTCCAATGTGTTTCACTGATCCCAAGCACCTCTAAATTGTATCTCCTCATTTCTGCAGCAATTTGAAAAACTCTCCCAGTCTCCCACATTGTGCGAGCATTCCATGTACCTAAATAAATGGTTGCTCTGGTTGTCAGAAGGGGCATCGGCCTCGTGACTTCCAAAGAAACTCGGCTTTCATCATGAGGCGTCATAATTCTTCTAAACGAAGACCTCCTGACTCCCAGGGCAGAGTTTAAATGGTTTGAATAATTTTTTCTGGTTAGCGTTTTTTTAGCGAGTGAGATTTTTAAAGGGATGGGGTCGCTAACCCCATGCCCAACCCTCCTCCTTTATCCGGACTTGGGACCGGCAGTAGCCCCCGGAAAGGGACTCCAGGCGGAGTTACCGGATTCATAGTAGTTAATTCAATGGTGGTAATATATAGAAGAAAGATTGTGTATAAGGAGATAGTACAGGAAGATAGAATTAGTTCCTAGAAAGAAAGATTTGAAGTGATTTTAATCTCTTAGTTTAAAGGAAGACAGAGAGTGTATACACCGGCGCCATTGTGATCGATTCTGAGCCATGTCACTAAGAGTCTCCAACCATTGGTTACGATAGTCACGCGGACCCCAACCAGGTAGTCTGCATCTACCAACATGGCTCAGACCAGAAGTTAGTGACTTCAAGCAGTGATGCCACGTTTTGGTTTGGCCGCCCCTAACTTTCTTCCAGTCATCCCTAACACCGGTTACCATTGCGCGTCGTGGTAATCGGTTTTCAGGCATACGCAGCACGTGGCCCAACCATCTCAGTCGATGAAGGTTCATAACCTCATCAACTGATTTACCATCATTCCCTAATACCCTGTGTCTAACCTCACTATTAAACCCGGTGATCCCAGCAGATACCAGCAATATTTCTAAGGCATCTGTGGTCAAATACTAGTAACTTACGAATATCTTCTACTCTTAAAGGCCAAGTTTCGCAGCCGTATAGTAGAACGGAACGAACTGCCGCGCAGTATACTCGTCCCTTAATTGATAGACGGATATCTCGTCTTCGCCATAGATGACGTAAGTTGGCAAAGGCCAAGCGAGCTTTTCGAATCCTTGCTGAGATTTTGTCAGACACTAATCCATTAGGGCTGATCAGACTTCCAAGATAAGTGAAGTTGTCAACGCGTTCGACTACTTCACTCCCTATCCTTAGTTCAGGTGTTGACGTAGACCAGTGCTGGAGCAACAACTTGCATTTAGAGGGAGAGAAGAGCATTCCGAACATTCTAGCATTGTTGCTCAGTGCTACCAAAAGACTCTGCATTACATCAGCGTCTTCACCAAACAGGACTATGTCAACTGCGTATTCTAAGTCGATAATTGGCCCTCTTGGTAGGAGATCAATACCCGAGAAGTCAGTCGATGAGAGCGTTATTTCCATTAGTAGTTCTATGATGAAGTTTAACAAAAATGGAGAAAGTGGACAGCCTTGGCGGACACTACTTGAGGTTGCAAAAGCGGATGACAGTTCACCATAAGCTCTGACTCGACTAGTAGTGTTCCAGTAAAGAGCCTTCACAAGGTTTATGTACTTCTGAGGTACGCCTTTCAATGACAGACACTGCCACAGAACCTCTCGATCTACCGAGTCAAATGCTGCTTTTAAGTCGAGGAAGACCACCATTGTCGGATGCCGATAAGTATATCTGTGTTCTAGAATCTGACGAATGGTGAATATGTGGTCGATGCAGCCACGACCAGGTCTGAAGCCAGCTTGATTCTCTCGTGTTTGCAGTTCACGAGTCTTAGTTAGGTGTCCGAAAATTATCGAGGCTAGTATTTTAGATACTATATTAGTCAAACTAATCCCTCTGTGGTTGTCACAGGATGATTTTGACCCTTTCTTAAATATTGGGACGATAAGTGATTGTGACCAGTCAAATGGGATTACGTCTAACTCGCAGATTTTAGCTAAAATATTAGTCAACCTAATCGCTAAAACTAGACCACCATCCTTAAACACCTCTGGGGCCAATCCATCTGGACCAGCTGCCCTTCCTCGTTTCAGATTAGCTATAGCCTTTTGAACTTCAGCTAGAGTTGGGGGACCTACTTCAATGTTCCATTCACACTGTCTGGGAATGGAGGGTAGTTGTAGAGTAGCTGTAGGCCAGCTGAACTGTTCTCTAAAATATTCCGCCTATCGATCTAAACGTCTGGACTGGGAGCATATGAGGGTGTCGTCTTTTTCCGAAATAGTCTGACTTACACTTGACTTATTAATTCCAGTTTCTTTTATTAGTCTGTAGAGTTGTCTTGTGTTTTCCTATAGCCGCCGCCTTTTCCATCTCTTTTGCTTTCGTTGACCACCACTGCTCACGATCATTCCTTAGACTTTTGCTTAACATAGATCTGATTTCTTTACGCTCTTCATCGTGTTCAGAACCTGATGGGATGAGTTTACGAGAATCTATCAGTGCAATAGACCTTGAAGAAATCCATTGGTTCTTTGTAACCCTGTGGTTTAAATCAATAGTAGATGTCACTGCTGTTTCCACAGCTGCTTGTATGTCTTTCCAATCAACATCTGGATCAGTCTCGTTTTCAGAACTACCTAAGTGTGACCTCAGTTGTTCTTGGAACCTACGTTTGGTTTTCTCGTTAATCAGTTCAATTTTAATGGGTCTTTTTAATGTAGCTTTTTTGCGTCCAGTGAGGCGCAAGCAGATGCGTGCTCGTATTAGGGCATGGTCGGAGTCCAAACAGGTACTCCAGAATGAGCGACAATCTTCTATCGACCCTCTCCAACAATGACTGATGGCAATATGGTCTATTTGAGTCCATCGTTGGTTTGATGCAGGGGGTCGCCATGTTAAACGATGTCTCTCCTTATGCTTAAAATTTGTGTTTGCTAAAAATAAACGATTGTCTGAGCACAGTTGCAGCAGACGATCACCATTATCTGTTCGCTGTGCCGGAATACTAAAACACCGACCCAAATGTCTTTCTGTTTCGTTTAAGCTACCTACCTGGGCATTAAAGTCGCCTGCTATGAGTACTATGTCAGAGCGTTTAGCTTTCTGAAGAAGTTCAGACAGCTTTCTGTAAAATTCATCTTTCACTTCATCCGAACTGCAGTCAGTGGGAGCGTAGGGAGAAACGACGAAAAGGCAACGACGTGTGTCCCTATCCTTCCGAGTTCTTACGGAGCCGTTTAGCCGAACAGCGCATAGACGTTTGTTTACGAGGATCCACTCTAATAGCGCTTGTTCCGCCCTCATGCTTAGTGCTATGCCTACACCTGCCAGTCCACGAGAACTAGCCGTCGGGTCTCCAGGCACACGCAGGGTGTATCTCGTCGGCTCTCCGTTTTGCCGAGGTCAGGTCAAGTGAATGACCACGCTAGGATCCTGTATGCGTGTTTCGGAGACACAGCATACATCAATGGTACGAGATTCTAGGGTTTTAGTCAATGATGGCTGATGACCGATTTGACATAGTGTGCGTACGTTGAATGGTCCAATGCGTAGTTCGGAGCGAGGTTTCAGTAGACCTGGGACAGCGTTTTGAGCACTAGAATCGTTGGCTATGGTGATACTTGAGGAGTAAAACAAAAGAATAAGTTTAGATTTGAAAGTCGATGTAAGAGGAATAATAAAAATTGAAGAGGTAGGTTGATTATGAGTTGTCTTGAGTGCTGTTAGAGGTATGAGGGCGTATATCACTTCCCGTTTGCCCACACCGTGGAAGGGTTCTGCTGGAGGTACCTGAAAAGGAAATTGGATTAGAGGTGGTCTGAGTGACCTGAGAGCGTGACCGCAGTGTCCAAGGGACAGCTGCTTGAGATCGGTCACACATTACCTTTTTTTGAGTATTTTTGTGTTAGCTTCGTACTTGTTGAGACCTTACCGCCGAAGACGGATGTCTGTGGGATAAGGCGAGGTGTGCATTTTTTGGGTCGACCTTTTCTAACCCCACCCCTCCTTGTGGGAAGGCAGCATCGCTGTCATGCTGGTTGTCTGAAGGAAATACCTTACTGTTGTCACACCTCTATACAGTCAGCGGTACGACTTCGCCTTCGGACCTTGGATTTGTTGCTTTTAGTCTTACCGTTCTTCAACCGACCTGTCTGACATGGTAGTAGGACCTTGAGGAACGGTTGTTCCAGCCAGTATAGCTCAGTTGCTTCATCACGATAGGCAAGCCCGACCACCACGTCAAGGTAGCAACAGCGGTCAGGATTGGTCATGATGTAACTGCCTAATCTATAAGATCTTACGTGGAAGTCACATCACCATCTACACCACCTTATAGCATCGTAGCAATTACCGATACATGATGGAGAACAAGCTTAGGCCAGAGATAGAACAATATATTAAATACGAATAAAAGATATGAGGTAATATTCAACATGGCCCACGCCTGCTAGGCCGAGCCATGCCATCCGATGAACTACAATTTATTACTCATTATCCCCGCTTTCTCCATTGTTAGGTATTTCCCAGCGTTAAATCTTGAATGTCTACTTTCATATTGTCTCGTGTTAGGGGCCAAATGCCACTACACTACTCTCCCACCAGAATCAACGTGACGTTGGTTCGACACCAATTTGAGTGGGATTGTCGCGCGCCGGAGGTTACCAAGAATAATAAGAATCCTCCGGGTATTTATAAGCTGAACGATAAATCAAATAGAAGACAGCGGCATATGGTGGGAAAATACATGTAATAATTTTAGCGTATCTGCTTTCATGTTTAACACGCTTAAAATGAAACTTTGGGGTGATTGTTTGGGCTATAAAAAATGGAATTACAATAACAATAATAATAAAACGTCAGATGAGTGTTAATAGCCTTCGATAACAACTTAACTTATAGATAATAAGTATTTTGTGTCTAGAAATATTAAAAGCAATCAGTATTGTAGAGATTGTAGTGACTTACTTTTGTCAACAGAATACGATTGGTTCAATGAAAACAATTATTATTATTTAGTTATGGGGAGATTTTCTCGACCTCACTTTTAATTGACCGTGATAGATTTAATATTTGTTTTAGTTTTTTTCTGACCTGCCATAGACTATTTATTTATATTTATACCTACCGGCTGATGGTGCATACAAGTTAGTTGCAAGAATGCGGTTTAGCATGAAGCGGAACACGATTTGACTTAGATATAGTGTTTATAAGTTGTTGATGTGGTGCTGCGAGATGACTTTGGCCAAATAAGTCTTTAAAAGACGATCAACAGAGAGTGATGCTTATATGATTATCAGGAAGAACATAAGTTGTAACCAAGGGGAGTACACTCCCAACTCATGTCCATGAAAATGGCTTGAACCTTAGTCAGTGTTGGGGTAAATTTGACATTGATGTTTGCAGTTTGCAAGAGATTTGCTCGACTGCTTATACTGATTGTTTGCATGCATGATTGTGTCGCTAAACCTCTAATTAGACTGGCAAGGTTTTGAGATATTTTTCGAATGAGCAACTGATAGAGAAACATACTGAAAATCATCTGTAATGGATGAAGATACCGAGAAAACAACACTATTTAATGATAATTACAAGTCAATTTGCTAACGGATTTTGTTAATAGTTTCATCAATTTTATCAAACATATTATGTGGTTGTCAAATCATGACAATGCTTTATGATGATATCCTGAAACCATTATGTTAAACTATTTATAGTGTTGATTAAGGAGTAGCCAGTTGAAAATAGGTGTTGTTGTTTTATGTGCTTCTGAAATAGCAGAAGTTTGTAGCGTTAAAGAATCCGAGCTGCCTAATTATATCATAAATCGCAATTTAAAAATATTGGTTTACAATGTTTATTTTAGTAGTAGGCTCAGGGGTTTCAATTTTAAATATTTGTTTGGCCAACAACTACCTGACAGTTTAGTTATTATGCTAGTGCATTATGATAGCACTTAATTCCGGTGACTTTATTATCTAAACTATGTCCGTGTTATTAATCTACTAATATGATAGACCAATTCACAAACCCGAAAAAGCATAGCAATAATGACTATGATGGGTTTATTGAAGATGTTACAGGCGATTCAACTGATTTTTAAACTTAAAATGCACGGAGAAATAAATCAACGCATGTACGGGGCAGGTTAACATGCCGGTTGGTAAGGCGTGACAATTTAAAAATAATAAACATGTCTAGGAAAAGTTTTAAAGCTAAGAAAACTTATGGAACATTAGGTAGGGGTATGACTCTTTGTATACATTCAATAAGTTTCTGCATTTAGTCTAGTGACACATGTGACAAAAGCAACTGGAGAATATACACATGTTTAGTACAAAAAGCCATCCAGTAAAATAGTTAAACTCGCCTGGATTGTTTTCGATAATTAGATTATTCAGTAGACGACATGTGTAACGCCATTCGTGAGGAGCAGTGATCCAAAAGCTTTCAAAATAAAACATGCAGTGTGACAATTAATTTCAGGGTGCTCAGTGTCTCTGACGTTTTTGTCACTCGCTCGATTCAGAACAATTGAATGAATCCAGATTATTGTGTGGTTGCCACTGAACGAGCCATCTAAAATGAACTTATGATTGCAGAAACCTTATAGCTGAAACTCACCGTATGCTCTTGTAGTAGTGTCATCCTTGTTGTTTAGCAATGGAACTCGAGAATTGGAAATTAGGCAGGCAGTGGTCGGAAGAAAAGATATTACAGGATAGTGTATAGTTTAAAAACAGAATGTGTTAAGTGAAGGAAAACTAAGAATCAGATCCAGATAACTATTTAGTCCTTGATTGCATTGTTAGTCCATGTATATTTGCGTTATTCGCAGGTCATTTTTGCTATAGCTTGGTGTTAAAAGAGGTTTATTTTCTCTGAAGCATGTTAATGCTATTAAAGCTTGTTAACGAACCATCAAATCTAATTAGTTAATGTAGATGACCAGTTTTTATTATCAATTGAGCAAGTAAGTTATGAGTAGTAATCAATATAGCATTACGATAATACATATGAGTATTAATCAGAGGACTATTGGAATAATGGGTTTACATAAGTAAATGTCCATCGAGAAAATTGAAATGAAAATGAGGAATAATAATAATAGGTCGCGTTTCTTTAGTCTAGCTTACCAATGTAGAATTATGGTCTACTATGATATTAGCACTGCTGTAATAATAGACATAATCCTAAAATTGTAGATTTGTTATGATGTAACTGCCTAATCTATAATATCTGACGTGGAAGTCACATCACCCTCTACACCAACTCACTGCGTCGTAACAATTACCAATTCATGATATAGAACAATCTTAGGCTAGAGATGGGACAATATACATTTAATATGAATAAATAATATAACGTAACGTTTAGCGGGGACCACGCCTGCAAGGCCGAGCCATGGCATACTATCAACTTCAACTTATCTAATTATTGTTTCCGCCTTTCTCCATTCCTCTGTATTTCTCCGCGTCAAATTTAGAATGTCTATTTTTCATATTGTCTCGTGGTAGGGCCCAATGCCACTACAAATCCTCATCTTCACCATAATGTTCTTCGAACAGTGAGGTTGGGACTCGCAATAACAAAGAGTTGCCGAAGCATCCGAACAAAAATTGACCTGCACGTTTGTGCAACATTATGAATTTTGAAGAGATATGAGGACAAACTTTTCTTTCGCTTTGCTTCTTTCTCCGAGTGATCATTGGTGAAGGGTAATCTACCCACTAACTAGAAACTCGGTATAGCTGGGACACAAGACGAAAGGTATAACTTGGTCAAAACTTTCAATAACAGACGAACGTCTTCGCTCTCCATTGTTATGGAGACCATGTAAAGGGCTATATGTTAATCACTTCGAGGCTCAATCTGAAACGCTACTCAGCTGATAAGCGATTTATTCTGGGCTTGTTAACTATCTTAGAGTGTCCTTGTAAATTCACTGTCGTAGAAAGGGAGAATAATGAGGCGATACCCGATGCAAGTTTATCATTAAGCAATTTATAATATATGGTCAAGTCATCTCTCGCTCTTCTATATGACGATGAAAATATGTTTAGTTTAACCAGTCGAGCAACATACAGATGCTTTTCTGTCTAGGAATCAGCCTAGTTGCGGTCATTTAGACATTTACCAAACGCTCACAGCCTATTTTTAGGAGGCTCTAGGCGCTTGTAATAATAATAATAATAATTTATTCTCAAATAACATTTTGTTACATGAAGCATGCCAGTTTACAGGCAAGATCAAATTGTTACAAATGATGCAATTTCCAACTGAAGTAAATTAATCAGCTGGGTCTATAATTTATAAGATATGAATGTAGAATGGTTTTAGTCAGTATCACAGTTGGCGCGCTTCATGAGAGTTGCGTTGCGACGTGCAACTGACGGTCGATACTAGATTCATGTGCAGTTGAGGGCTTCTAGAAATCGCAATCTTATATCCCTTTGGAATATTTGAGTCTTTAAAGATGGTGCAGGACGGGGTCACTCGTTCCGTATCTCAAGGGGGCTGAAAAACGGTTCAAGAAAACAAAAAATAAAGGACGAGAAGCAGAGAAGACAATGTTCATGAAGAAGTGGTTGAGGTATGACTACTCAGTCTGATTCTCTTTCATTAAAGTATTTTAGTACGCAGGAACATCCTAATAGGTTAAAGGAAATAACTGTAGACAAGGTATGAGTGAATAATCAACTGACAAATGGAGGTGGTTCAGAATATGTAGTTATAAAATATAGTGCTAAAAGCAGTGTTACGATAAACAAATGGCTGTCTCCCCTTTTTTTGGTCGACGCTATTGGAGCCTTTTTTAGATTTTATAGGGTCTTGAGTAGGCTTCGTTTTTTTTTTTTTTGTATGGATTGCACGAGTGTAGGACGATCGAATACTATATACAATGTCTTAAAGCCGTGTGTATTGAGCATAAGGTTCTAAAACCTTCAGCGGGTATTGCACGGCATTACTTAGAAGTCTTTAAGTCATGAATAATGAGACTCCTGGATCATTGTGTGTCTGCACAACAGGTCTCTAAGTGTTATTCACCGTGTATGTATCCGCACGTTGATGACCAATATGCATCATAGTGTACTTGGAAGCTTTTCTCGGCAATTGTCAAATTCTCGACCATTCAGACAACTTTCCCAGTAAGTTTTAAAGATCTAAACTATCACATTTACGTTTTTATCACCCTCCATTTCCTGATATTATTAGAATATATCAAAACCGATGATGACAGGAGACTAGGAAGGCCATTTACATACAAGAGAAACAACACTGATTTTGATGGAGTTTTGTTCTCCAAGCTGGAGATTTCATAGTTCTTCCGAACGACATCAGCACAAACTTCAAGTAGAAGTGAAGTGTTCGAATTTCTGCACATGTATTTAACGGCTTGTTCTGTACAACTCGATGTTGACTGGTTCTTGTTGACCTTAAACTTGAACTTATGCCCCATCAAAATCATCCACCTGAGCTACAAATCTTCTTCACCATGTCGAGACAACACTGGCCCCAAAACTGTACCCTGAAGCACTTTGGTAAGCACAGTTTGACATTTAAACATCTTTGAGTTTATCTTTACTATTTGCTAACTCAGAACTAGGAAGCGCTTTATGTACACTAAGAAATTGCCTCAAATCCGGATATTATTTAACTCAGATAATAGACAGCTGCGCAGAACTGTGAAACGCCTTGCTAAGGGCGATATAGGCCACATCTATAGGAAACCTGGTTTTTAAGAGCGAACTAACTTCTACGTGCTACTGATAAGTTGGTGTAACGCAAATAACCTGTTGTAAAGCTATGCTTGTTTTTGTTTGAATACATAGACAACTTCCAGATAATATTTTTTAAAATTTTAACAGCTACAGAAATGCGGCTTACTGGTTGATAGTTCTCAAGTTGTCTTGTAGCTGTTTTGAAGTCAGGGCGTAATACAGCATTCTTCCAGTCTTTCGTTAGTCGACTCTGAGTTATGGATAGATAAAGACATGTTTAAGGGATTTCAAGTGTCAGGTGACCGTAATCTGGGATGCAGGTGATGGGATTCCACAAATTTGCCGCCATCATATTCATTTAGCAGACCAAATACTTCGAGTTCTTCAATCTTCATGGTGTTTATAGTGTGTGTGTAGACGTTGGTATGCAGTCATCAGACTTTTACAGTTTGCCGTAGATGCATTAGAATTTCCTCTTGAAAATCAAGTGTCTAAATCATCCAGCTGAGTGGAAATGCAAGAATCACCAAATCGGATGACAATGAGAAAATGCATTTTTCACAATGACGTGCAGTATTTCAAAACAAACCACACTTCTACATCACGATACAAAGCCGCCTATAAATACCGCCGTAGGCACATCCGCATTAGCAGTTCAGAGAGTCTTACAACAATGAGTAAAGAACACATGACATCCTTCGGTAGGAAACTCCTAGCCAAGTATTGTTCTGTGCGTTCTTTCAACACTTTGTGGAATGACGAGAATGAACTCAGTTCAGCGGCACCCCTAGATGGCATATGAAGAAACCTTCGAATTTCTTCATCATGAACAAATGAACGCTTGACAGAACGAAACTAGTGCTAACGTCAGCACTGACTAGTTAAAGGCTGTTTACTTAGAAGGCAACAATTATTCAGCTTGATTTATATGCACTCGAAGCGTCAGGTACTTATCAAATATAACTTCTGACTCCTTCATTTCTGACTTTCCTATCGACCAGGTTTTGGGGTCTACGATAAAAACGCGTTACGAATGTAGGATTGTCAAGCACCAAATATCAGTGACATCTGTTCATGAAAATAATTTAAATTAGACACGTGAAACATAAACTTTCATCTTCAACTCGTATAGTGACAATCCATGCGGTGTTTGCTAAAATAGTCGAGAAGTGAAATTATTCGGATCCAATATGGTTACAAATATTTATCGATAAATTATAAAACGCAAACGGGATGCGTTGGATGACACTGTCGGACACAATAACTCACAGTACGTTGCAAGTTCTTTCGGTTAATTACTAATGATAGCTTCAAAGACGTCAGGATACTCAGTGTTTGACATCCGATCAAACCAGAAATCAGGGATGATGGAGTTTGAAGACACATCTGAAAGATAGTTGATTTACTGATAAATAAATGAGCTGAGATGACTAGCTGATACGTGAGATGTATAGAAAGGCGTACCCAAAAACGATTTGAGGCGAATGTTTAAATATAGGCCTTCAGCTAGAGTATGATAAGTACAACCGCTGAGGACAGCGACAGTGTTGTAAACTTACACGAATATTTGTTTCGGGGATTTACTTACCGCTACAGGTTGTTTGAAACTCCACCTGCAGTCCCTTTGGCGGCTACTGCTGTCCCAAGCCCGGATAAAGAAGGAGGGTTGGGCATGGGGTCAGCGACCCCATCTCGTAGAAAACTAACTCGCTAGAAAAACGCTAACCAGAAAAATTATTCTGAACAGGTTATTTGAACTACAAAGACCAAGCGTTCGTGAAGTGAATATTTTAGGAGTCATACACATTAAATTCTCAGTAAACTTGCTTATAGATGAAAAAACTTTGAGACCATAAGTTGCAAATTAATAGTCATTGATTCAAAGTTCACTATTCACAGTCCACAGCCTTCACTTTGTGCAAAATTTTCAGATTCGACTGTAAACGAAGGTTGTATTTCAAAATCGGTTTACGTAGAAGAGTATTTTACGAGGACCACAGAATTAAAAATCCAGTTATTCGAACGTTAAATTTTTGTTCTTCCATGAAGCCTGAGTTCCACTGGCCATGTAACCCAAACAAAGAGGAATATATCAAACTAGGCGTAGTTAATTCTTTTACATCTGACAATATGGTTGTTTTTAAGGATGCCACAAGTCCTAGAATCTTGACAACACTTTTTATAATCGAAAAATACCAACCCAGCAAAGAGGCTGGGAGATATACTTGATAGGATATCGGCATATCAGGAACTGAATAATGTAAGCTGGCTAGGAATTGTAGAAGAAGTGAAGCACGGCTTACTCACTTGCGATCTGTTGCAGATGCACGGTCGAGTGACCTCAGCTATATGAGTCCATTAAAACTAATGCGGTCAGCATCAAATGCCGAAGACTTACAGAGCTACTGATTTTGGGAACATATTTACTACTAAACATGTGTCATGTTTTTACATAAACGTTCCGATTTGCATTTCCTTCAAAAGGGATTTCAGACGATTGGTAAAACGAGTGAGGCTACATTCCATTCATATTGAATGTCGCAGTTAGTTACTAGATGTTTTTCTGACTCACAATCCAAGGACAAAATGAGCGCGAAGTCGAGCGATTCTGTATTACTCGTTGGAGCTGGTGGTATTGGATGTGAACTGTTGAAGAATTTGGTTTATAACGGATTCAATGACATAACAATTGTATGACACTGCATTACGTCATTCTCTTTGGTTTTCAGGTAGACCTTGATACCATCGATGTAAGCAACTTAAACAGACAATTTCTGTTCAGTAAGAAGCATGTTGGGCGTTCAAAAGCAGAAGTTTGTGGTTAATTTCAGTATAATCTCTGTCTCAGACTGCCAGGGACAATGTATTGGCATTTAAACCAACTGCTCATATTGTTGCTTACCACAAGAGTATATTCAGGTATTTTTTATCACTGGAATTTCCCATTTTATACTAGCTCGTCATTCGACTCGGAATTCTTCGGAAAGTTTGCTGTTGTTTTTAATGCTTTAGATAATCTTGGTAAGTAGTGGAAGTGTTCGATCATGCTGTTTAAACTAGCATTAGCTTCAAAACTTCAAATCTTTGTCATGTATACGTCCAATTGTTTTTTTCTATGTTTTTTATGCCGCGTTATAACAGAGTAGTCCTTCCTACTTTTTATAGGCAAACTAAGAAGCTTAATTCTGACGAATGTTTGCATCGAAATTTTAAGTTCATCAAGTAAATTGATGCGTAAAGGGAATATTATCAATTGTAAATAATAAGCAGCCTCACCAGAAGTAAAAGTAGTTTTACAAGGCTATCAGGACCCTGGTCCTGCACTCACCCTGAGTAGTGAGCGGATAGAAGAGGTCGAAAAGTCCGTATATCTCTGTAGTTGCATAAGTGCTGGTAGCGGCATGAGTGATGAGATCATTTCGTGAAAGTCAGAGAAGCTTATGCCAATCTGAACCATCTTCGGCGCCATCATGACGTTAGTATGGCTGTAAAAGGTCGGATTTACAACGCCTCTGTGAGAGCGCCTTTGCTCTATGCTCATGAAACCTGGCCTCTTCGAGTTGAGGATGTTAGACGTTTCTCTGTGTTTGATTATCGTTGTCTCCGAAGGATCACTGACATCCAGTAGCAACACCATGTTAGTAATACAGATGTTCGGCATCGTGTGTTCGGGAATAGTGACGATAATTCAATTAGTGTTAATATCTTGAAATATCGACTTCGGTGGTTTGGATATGATCTACGAATGTCGTTCCAGAGAATTTCACGTTGTGTATAATTTGCCGACGCTGGGACAGGTTGGACAAAACAGAGAAGTGGTCAGTGTATGACATGGTATTGTGGCATGAAAGAAAGCTTTACAGGACTATTTTATTTTATTTTAACACATAAGTAAAGGTACAGGGAAGCACCAAGTACATATGCGCCACACGAATCTCAATTGATTTGTGTGAGGGCTGTGATACTACCCGGGTGCCCAAACCGAAGCAGGTGGTTTTCTTAGGGGGCCACACCCCGAGCCTTCGACCTAAACGTCTGACCCACAAGGCAGTGGAGCATCATGAGGAGATGCAGTCCCATGGTAACCGGTGACCAACGATTGGTTCATACGCCATTTGTTCTCTCAGGCAGGATACTGGAGCCCATGTGCACCATTTGTTTGGAATCCGGTTAAAGCGCCGGACATTCGCTTTTCGTCCTCTCATTTTTGTAAACAACACCCCCGCCACGAGAAGGCAGGACTGGCTTCTGTTGGACCTTCACGGCTCGTTGGTTGGTACAACACAATGGCTTGAGATGTTACCAGACATGGCTCAGAATAGAAGCCGTTGACAATCCTACTGTAACTCTTACTTCATAAAAGTGAATGCAACTTCTTTAACTGAAAGTATTCTCTGTGGTTGTATTTTCGCTAACTGAACTGTTTTTCCCATTATTATTATTTCACTCATACACAAATTCTGTTCGTCGCTGTACTACTTTTTATTGTACACACTTTGCATTATCTGTCTCTTTACAACCTCATTGTTATTGTATAGTGCATATGTATTTTGGTGCCCTCTTGTACCAATATTTGTGTTCAAACGAATAAATGATGGCACTACTTTTTATTTTGGATGAAGCATGCAATGAAATGTCAGTTTACCGTTAGAGGTTAATGTAACTTATAATAGGCGTCAATGAATCAGATTCATCTGTCGCAATTCCTATCCAAATCGTAAACTTTATTCTGTTCACTGTTTCTCAGTTTTCTAGTCTCATGCACGTACAAATCGGTGCTTATTTTCTTGTTTCATATCACTGTTGAGAGTAATGTTTTTATTCCATTATTCCCCTTTTATTGACGTTTTTCTGTATGTTGATGGAGAATGACAAACTTGAAATACCATGTATAAATTCTAACTTTTAGACTAATGATACGCCCCTGCATATTAGATAGGTAATAATATATAAATGTGATTAATTCATTTACCAGGTATTTGGGAATGAGCCACATAATGTAAAAACTAATGATATCACTCATTTACTTAAATCGAAGATGGACTGAGGTTCGAACCTTTGATTTATTAGCTAAAAGTCGGATACCTTAACTATCAAACTACTACATCTTAGTGAGTGATATAACTAGGGTATATTGGAAATTCAACGTATGATTTGATAAGAATGTGTTTTGATTCAACTTCAATGAGAAGTGCTAATGACTTGAGGTTCACATACTCGGTTTCATGCTATATTTTGTAGAAGGGCTAGTTCAATATTCGGTTATCCATATTCAGGTAAGTTTAAGGTAGAAAGTTCCTATGGACGAGCAAGATCAAATGCATTAACTACTAATTGAAGTACAAAGGGAAAATCAAATAATAGGGTACTGAAATTAACCAGTCAATCCTAATTTCGGAACATCTGTGTAGAGTTGTATGGTTGTTATCTAGATGCAGGGTATTAAAACTTCATTAAATCAGTTAAAAATCAACCACAAAGACTAAAATGTGTATTGAACTTCTCTAATTCATAGTATTTCAGATTAACTAGGAGTGTTTGATATTACCTCTGTCGATGAAACGTTCAGCGCTATACTTTTTATGACAGAGCCTGTTTATAACGTATATTTGCTTGTCTTGGTGTCCACCTAGTTGCAGAAGTTTCTGTATACATATAACTAGCATGGGCCACTTTTTGACATGTGTAAAATTACTCACACAGTCTTGACTACCACTTGTCATTCTTAATCCTGTTAATTATAATTTTCAACAGTTGACAAACAAAATTATCAGCTATTCTTTTACCTATAATAACAAAGTTCAAAATCCCCACTCTATGTATTTTGGTTTAGTTAGCCAGATAGTATTATTATCCATTATACTTTGAGTATAACTCATATCCAAGTAGCTGGTGAGTAATTTGGTAAGTTCCAATTAACAGCAAAGAAATGGAATGGGTCACACAATTCAGGTTCTTTCAAAAACTTGTAAAGTTTAGTTTCAAACACACATATTGACCCCTATGAACTATAGTTTTGAATTTCACTACTGACCCTACAAACAGTTATGGTATTCGTACATTATCCAACTAGTTTGAGCCAACATTAGAAGTAATTTTAATAAAAAATCATCTAAGTTAATTGAAATAGTTCTCGTGGTGTCGCATTCCTTCAGCTTTACAGTTCTACAGTATTTCATCCATATACTAATTCGTAATTAAGTATTCAGGAAATATGTAGTTTTTACTTGTCGTTTCTTTACTATAATTAATTATTTTAAAATAGTCAAATTAGATAATGTCTTAACGTTTATAAGCTTTAAACTTTTGCTATTTCATTTGAGTTAGATATGATATGTAGGTACATATAAATTACCTCTTCATTGTTCTCATATCCTGTTAGTTTATTTCTTATTTTTTGTCCCATCCATTTTTTCCTCGTTACAATTAAAAAAAAGCTTTTAATCACCTATACGAGGACATTATCTTTGACACCATACTAATATCAAACAAGGGGTAGCACTTAAGATTTCTTATTATTTGTTTATAGCGTCACATTCATATTTCCGTTATTAACTTCCGTACAGCTGCAAGAAAACATGTGAATCGTATGTGTATATCGGCAAAGATTCCCTTAATTGAGTCCGGCACAGCTGGTTACTTGGGACAAGTCGAGCCATTAATCCCCGTAGTTGAAACGAGTGAATCGGAAGCCACCAACACAGAAGCGAATCAAGCGACAATCTATCGTACGGGATGTTATGAATGTCAACCTCGTGGATTAGGTCAGCGTCACTATCCAGCCTGCACCATACGTAACACTCCATCTGAGCCAATTCATTGTGTTGTTTGGGCAAAGTATTTATTCAAGTGAGAATAACTTCAAATTTTTTCAAACTTGTATCCGATTTATACCGACAACTTTCTCTTAGTGGAAATAAATTAGTAGTATCTGGACTAGTCTCTACCAGAAAATTATTATTCATTGCTTTCATCCAAAATATATTCAACTAATAATTGGATCGTCAGTCTCTTTATGCCTACTTTTTAAAGTCACAAACCGCTGATTCCAAGTTAGAAGTAGGGTGAACTGTTAGATATTGTGAAAAAGTATAGCATACTAGCATATTTGGGTCAATAGCTTTACAATAGTACTAACAAAATTACTCAATTGTGTTACGAATTAGACTCTTATGTCAAGTTCTTAGGTTTAAAGCAGCTTTGTAAGATAACCGTGTACTTTGTTCCAAGTTCATGTACAGTATTGCAGACCATACAAACTGTCTCGTTCTCGACTATCTACAGTCTAGATTTTCGGTTTTAACTTAGCGAAAATCAAAGTGTTATAACAGATGTAAAAATAAGAATGAAATTTTATAATATCTCTAATAGATCTTACATCTCACTGTCACATTATAACAAGCTTTTTATGTGTACCTAGTAAAGAAGGATTTAAAAAGTCAGCTTATTTTGGGTTTGTGGTGATAATCTATTTTCATCTTTACAAAACAGTGACTTATCACTATTAAACGAAAGTCTTTGTGGAGATTTTTGAATTTCAAGTTACATTTTACCAGATGAAAAACTTCTTAAGCATCAGAATGCACTGGATCACTTTTACCCTAATGGTCATGTAGTATCATTGTGTTATTTTGTGCCGTTCAGTTTCTATATATACTTCCATACAGTATATCAGACCTATTATGTAACTAAGAAGACTGAAACGGGTAGGAAGATTTTAATTATTAAACTGAATTTTAATGTCGACAAATCATAGATATTTATATAATTGTCCTCCCTATACTAGATAACAGGATGTGGTTGCAAACTTGATTAGGTGCATAAACAACTCTCAATAGAGTGTCTTACCCACCGTTTTAATTTGACTTTTGGACCTTGGATGTACTCCTTCACTTAGGAGTCCGAAATTTGGATGATATAGCTATTCGGAGTCCTTCGTAGTATGCCGAATCCCCAGTTAGTGTCATCTGTTATGTAATCTGACTGCAACTTGATGATTGTTTTTATATTTTCCATTTTCTAGTCAGCTATTTGGTCAACCTGATGTGAATGATGAAGATGTCTCTCCGGATTTCACTGATCCAAGTCTCCATAACCATGATCGTAATCAGATTAATAATGAGTTGTTGCCGGCTAAAAACGATCTTATCAATAAATCTGATGATATATTAAATACAGATAGTACAGCGATTGTAAATTCAGTTAAACCTGATCAAATTACTTTAAGAGAATGGTTTCACATTCTATGGTCTAATAATGAAAATGATCTGTCTAATTTAGAAAATCGTAAAATTTCATCTGGTGCCATTTCACTATCTTGGAGATTATTTCATCATGATATTGTCACATTGGTTAGTATGCGTGATTTATGGGTTGACCGTCAAGATCGTCGAGAACCGAGTCCTTTGGAAAAGACTACAATGAAAGATGCATTACAAAAAGATTCAGGTGATTGGTATTTTGTTTTCATTGTGGAATTAATATTTCTTTTTCATTCAATAAAGTTTTTAGTATCAGTTTTAATCGATGTAAACATGTATGTTGATGTCATCCAAACAGTTAAAATTCTCACTATACTACAGTAATATTAGGAAATTTAGTGTTTAAATTTTATAAAATCCTTAGGAAAAATAAACCATCACCTACCCAGACACTTGATGTTTGATTTTCTAGGCGTAGTTTGAATTAAAGCTTGGGATGACCAAACCAATGTGTAGTATCGGTTTCTCAAGTCATTAACTTGGTCCAAGCCATGTTACTAGATGCTGCTCTAGGTGTGTAGCTTGATCATCATAGTTCCTTATAGCAACCCACGTTCAATTGAGTTTGCTCTCACCTAATTCGGTTAAGCCCTTTTATTAACTTATTAAACAGACAAAGTCACCTGCACTATAATAACTTATTGTACCTTTATTATTGTTATGCTTGTTTGTATGAACATGTATGCTCGGCAAGCCCTACTGCCTACGCATTTATTCACTCTACTAGCTTTACTATTAACCGCTTAATTGACTCAATGATTCATTCATTTCACTATGTATATATATGTCCATGTTATTCATATTCACTACTATCTCGCTCACTCGCTCTTGCCCTTGCTCTCTCTCGCCCTCTCGCTTGCCTGTTTGCCTTTCGGCACAACGATTTCATGCTTGCTTAACACATTTGTAATTTTGGATATCTGTGTGTGGTCCTATAATAAACGTAATTAACACTTCGTTTTCGTCTTCTGATTAATATACCGTTGGAGAGTTTATTTAGTGACGGTTACCGAGACAAACTGTGTACGGAGTTTAAGGAATATATCGAACACCGACCACCACATCCTTTCGATCTAGTATCTTTTCATTCATGCTTTACCGCTCCGTCTTTTGAACCGTATTCCAAATGTTTGGTTCTTTTATATCACTACATTATTTGGATCTTTTGTTATTTTAGTCTCATTATGCTAATGTGGTGTAGGAAATTCATATCTATGTCAGGCTTTGTGTTGATGTATGTCTGGTAAGTGCAGACTACCTAGATGGGGTCCTTACGACTACTGAAACCAATGGTTGAGATGAGTCAATCGTGCAAATGCAATCACTCTTTGTGTTCCTCTTGATTTTGAGTTTGAAAAATATTTAATAATACCTTTTATCCGACGAATTCGTTCTATCTTCCCAAACAATATTGACTATGGCATTTAAAAATAGGGCATATTCGTAGGTTATTAGTATTCGGCCATGGGTATCTTCGAAACAGCGGTGGTATATTTTGGGGTCATGAAGTTGACAGTTCTGGGGTTAAACGCAAAGTACTAAGTTAGTGTGGTAAGTCGATTGACAACATAATGAATCTTTATTGATTGAGATGGTTGGGTAGTGTGTTGTATATTCACATCTACTGACTCTCTCGACGCACGATGATGATTTGTGTAGGAATAAGTTATGAAAAAGCTAGGGACTGGCCAGAGAAATTTCGTGGCATCAGTCCATGAAGATATCAGCTGTTCTTCTAGTCTATCTATGTAGGTGTAAATTACCTAGTTGAGGTCTTCTTGATCATCGTTACCAATGGTTAGAGACTTTGAGTAACATGGTTGAAATTCGTTCTCAATGTCGCAGATGCATTCACACTCTGTCTTTCTTCAACTACTAAGTTTTTCAATTCCTCATAAGTTTTATCTCACTAATTTATATTTTACTCTCGAATCGTATATTCGATGCCTAGTCTTTTCTATTACCACTAATACTGTTATTATTTCTGTTACCCTAAAATTCATCATGATAATTTCATTTCGTTGTGCTAAATGGTTCTGACAACTTAAACCGATGTACACATATGGTAGATCTTACGTTGTAGTTATGCCTGATATTGCATAATTTATCAATAATATCATTTTTATTCTCATAAACTGGTGTAAACTAACTTCAGTTTTTCTTCAACAAAATCTATACTTAAATCTCATCACAATATCAGATGAATTATTGGATTCAGGATGTGTCAGTGAATTACGTGATCAACGGAAACTATCTACATCAGGTTGGCTTCGTATATTCTTAAAATCAGTTGACAAACTACAGAAACAAGTAGAAGATAGTGGAGGGGATAAATATTTAGTATGGGATAAGGTAATTCATAATATTATATCCTGAATATTTAGTCAAAAAGTATTTGATTGATGATTTAGGTTTTGTCTTCCTTGCAAACTAAGTCTCAGTCAGCTAACATTTTTAAGAAAATATTTACTATCATCAGCGGTTACAGATTATTTATTTGAACACATAAATATTGATACAAGTGGGCACCAGATATATATACACTACACAATTTCATTCTATTTGTGTGTGGTTTGTGATATTGCCCAGGTACCCAGACAGAAGCAGGTGGTTTTCTTAGGGGGCCATACCGAGCCTTCGACCTAAACGTCTGACCCACAAGGCAGTGGAGCATCGTGAGGAGATGCAGTCCCATGGTAACCGGTGACCAACGATTGGTTCATACGCCATTTGTTCCCTCAGGCAGGATACTGGAGCCCATGTGCACCATTTGTTTGGAATCCGGTTAAAGCGCCGGACATTCGCTTTTCGTCTTCTCATTTTCGTAAACAACACCGGTGTCACGAGAAGGCAGTGAGTAGGACGTCCGTGGCAGAGGCTGTATACGTGTTGCCATGTGAGAGCATTTCGAGAGGGAGGGCGGGCCCTCCCCACTATCGGCCATACCAGGGCATTCGGGGGCGATTACAGATTGGTATGGGGTTACTTTGTAGTTGACGTTCACCTGGCTTTCAATAAATAGACTGCGGGTTTGCAAACTCCTCTCTTCTCACTTCGATGTAAGTAGGCAATTAGTATTATTATTCCTGATTGCTTAAGTATAACTGAATGCCGTAATATATGAAATTATGTTTGGTAAATAAGTTACATTAGCAATTACTCCATGGCAACACTTTGTGATGATAGAATTATTTGTGAAGTTTTTCAATAAAAACGCGTTTATGATTAAATTACCTACCTGAAGTGTTACGTCATAATAGTGTGTTCTGTGTAAGAGACGGACGTGTAATGTTAGTCAAAAAGAGCTTACTGATATTTGTCAATCACTTTTTCACAGAACAACAACTATCCCGAAATTTAACTCATTTCGGGTTTTTGTACCCCTTTCTAAAGTACTACGGACCTCCATATACATAATGTCATCATCATGAAAGCTCGATACAATTAAGTAAAACTTTAATTTATAGGCCTTAAGTCACATCATATCGTTTTTTGTATGATAGTTAATTGTGGTAATGTCTGGTTGTCTAAACTATAGCTAAAAAAGTGCGCTATAAACTTATTACCTAAACAGCTAAATGTCAAGCGCTTAAGCAAATAAACAGTCGTTTTTAACTCATCTGTTAGTTGCACAGATTTATGATCCATTCATACATTCACAAAAAAACACTTACCATGAAATAGAGTATGATCATTTTCATTATATTTGGGACTGGTTGGAAAAAGCGGAGAGGTAGGTGGTCAGTATATGACATGGTGTCGTGGTATGACAAAAAAAAGCTGCAAAGGGCTAGCTTCTGTTGGTCCTTCACGACTCCCTGGCTGGGGTCCAAGAGATCTTGTAACACAGTGGCTAGAGACGTTATCAGATATGGCTCAGAATAGAAGCCAGTGGCGATCGTGCTTTAACCTTCTTTTACTTTCTTCATAAAAAGTGGTTGTATCTTCCTTAGCTGTAAGATTTCTGAGTGTACCTTTTCGTCTCCCCTATTATCGTTCTCTTTTTTTTTATAATTCCCCACGTTCCCTACTTTTTTTCCCTTCTCCTTAAACTCTCATTGTTTTGTGTAGCGCATATATATTTGGTGCCCCCCTGTACCAATATCTATGTGTACAAATAAATAAATAAAATAAATACCATGAAATAACTATATCAATGCAATCGGCACAGTATGATGCATTTATGTCAACACAAACTGATCAAAATTCCATCCTAAATTTCGAAAATAGGATAATTTAGCCGTTTACTACTATTGATATAAACACCATACATGTTGAACAAGTTACGGTGATTGTATGGACTAATAGCTTATTGCATAACTCGTTGCATGTTTGAAACAAATGGTACTGAATCCAGGTCTCACTCTGGTCATCAACACAAATGGAGGTACATCCAGCTGACGGATTCTAAATAAGACAAATCACACATCCTGGATCCCACTGATCCCTACAGCTCGTTTATTTTAATATTAATTCGTATATTCCTAATACTGTTACTACTATTACTATCATTTTTCAATTGTAGGATGACCCGGAAGCTATGGATTTTGTTGCCTCAGCATCAATTATTCGATCACAGTTATTTCATTTACCCGGTGCTGATCAGTTAACCAGATTTATTATTAAATCTTTAGCTGGGAATATCATACCAGCTGTAGCATCAACAAATGCCATCGTTGCTGGTCTTATGGTACTACAAGCTAGACACATTTTATCTAAAAAGTTTGAGGTAATTTTATTATTGATTCCAATATTTCGTTTTCTTGTATATGCATCTCTTATTTACGGTTAATCAGTGTAAGAGTAGTTTTAAAAAAGGCTAGGAGAGGCCAAAGGAAGACAGTGCGTCAGTTCATGAACTCCTTGATTGCTTATCTAAAACATATTGGATAATACAGACTACTTGGTTGAGGTCTGGGCGATAATAGCGATCAGTGGTTGGAGGCTTTGGGCGACATTGTTCAGAATTGTTCACAATAAACCAAATACATTCACTCTTTTTCTTCCTCTTGATCTTGAATTTCATTATTCCTTTACACGTACCTTTCCATTCCGTTTCTTGGAATTGTATTGCTTATGTTTAATTTTTGTCATTATCATTGTTATTACAATCTTTCGATCTTTTATACTATTCACTTTGTTATTTTCATCTCGTCATGCTAATCCTGTATAGTAACTTGTATCGATGCACATGTGTCAGGCTCCATGTTCATGGTGCTTGAATGGCTAAGTTAGTAGATCATTATGAGAGTAGGATTTGGTACAAAAACATTAGACGACCAAGTTATCACATATAAAATAGTAATATAATATATATTCTGGAAATAAGAATTACAGTATTCATACTAGTTTACAGACATAATCAGCTTAATATAAATGGTAATATCAAATGTAAACGATAAATGGGGTATTAGATTGTTTAAAGTGTTTTAGTTCAGAAATTGTTTAGGTAGTACATTTTTTTACATGTATTACAGAAATGAAAGGTATTAGCCTGGAACTTTTTGGTGTATTTAGAGCCATTTCCTACTCCATAACGAGTTGATTATAATCATCTACAACTGCAGCAATTTGGAAGACTCTCCCAGTCTCCCACATTATACAAGGATTCCATGTACCTAAATAAATGATTGCTCTGATTGTCAGAAGGGGCATCAGCCTCGTGACTTCCGAAGGAACTCGGCTTTCTCATGAGGCATTATAACTTCTAAATGAAGACTTTCTGACTCCTAGGGCAGAGTTTAAATGGTTTGAATAATTTTTTCTGGTTGGCGTTTTTTAGCGAGTTAGTTTTCTACGGGATGTGGTCGCTAACCCCCATCATCTACAACTAGAGAAAATAAAATGGAAACACACATACATAGAGAGGGAGAGAGATGTAACTAACTAGATGAATAACACAAAAGTCAGAATTATAATAATAATCTAATCAATATGATACATTTAGATAATTAGCTAGTTATTCACAACTCCGACTTTGATACAATAAATGAGACTGGTTCTATCCTGTGCAGTAAAAATTTCAAGTTTGTGTAGTTTCTTCTCTTAGTTGAAACTCTGGAAGAACTAAGTTACATACTCTGTAAAAAAACTATATTACGGAGTATTATATTAATTCAATGAAGATGCATTAAAAATAACGTAAACTAACTTTATACTGAATAAATACCTTAACCCCCAAATGTCCTGGTACGGCCAAGGGTAGAGAGAGTCTGCTTCGCTTAGAAACGCTCACACACCGCCACGCATATACAGTCACTTCCAGAGAAGTTCTACTTACTGGCTTTTCGCAACACCAGTGTTGTTTACGTAATTAAGAGGACGAAAATCGAATGCTCGGTGATTTAACCCGGTCGGTGGATATAGAGGATCTACCTAGGGAAGTTGGAAAACCATGATTTCAAACCAGTAGTACATGTGGACTCCCGGATCTTGAAGGGACAAACGGCGTATGAACCAATTACTGGTCAATGGCTACCATGGAAATGCATTTCCTTACATTGCTCTACTGTCTTGTGGATCAGACCTTTAGGTCGAAGGCTCCGATTGTGGCCTCCTAAGAAAACCACCCACTTCAGTTTGGGCATCCGAGCAGTATCATGGCCCACACACAAATCAAATGAATTGTGTGGCGCATATGTATTCGGTGACCCTTTTTACCTATGTTTACATGTTCAAATAAATAAAAGATGGATTGAAAATAACGTAATTTAACTTTATATTCACAATTGATTGATCACTGAGTGACCAATGTCATGCGTGTCTAGTCCTTATTATTAGTGCAGGAGGTGATTACATCTCAGTCCTACAGGAGGTCGGTCGCGGCCTGGATAGCTCAGTGATAACATCTCTGACTGTGAAGCTGGATGACACGGGATTGAATTCGCCAGGGAGCACTAGTTCCCTCAAAGATTACAGTTGCACCTTGCTGACGAGTGCCAAGTAGCATGAAACCCGGGTCCAGGGTTTCCTGTGGACTACCTCCAACCACCATCTAACTTTGTATTGAATAAATCAACATACAACAAAAGTGATTGAATGAATTTTACTTTAAATCAATTTGTGAATCTAGAAAAAATTGTTTTCATTCTAAATGTAGCATTTGAAAGATTCAACATTTCTCAACACAGTGATGATAAAGAAGATTGAATTTATACCATTGTGGTCAATTCTGTTCTATGTTATCGAATTTCCCCTACCACTAATCATCTTTGTAATTTAGATCCCTTCAGTAAGAGTCTTTCCAACAGTTAATGACTTTGTAGAATGATGCTATCGTTTTATTTAACCGATTCTAGCCTTATTCAAACTATCCAATTTCTCTACTAATCGACTATGTAATTTTTCAAAATACAGTCCTAATGTGAAAGAGTACTTTCAGAGTTATGTAAGTAAAAGAGATAGGTGCTTCTCCATACAACTAATTTAATCCAATTTTTTCCTGTTTAGAGATATGGACAAAGGGTAATTCAACTTATGTATTTATTTTATTTATTTATTTTAACACATAGATGTTGGTACAAGGAGGTACCAAATACATATGCGCCACACAAATATCAATTGATTTGTGTGAGCGCTGTGATACTGCTCGGGTGCCCAAACCAAAATAGGTGGTTTTCTTAGGGGGCCACACCCCGAGCCTTCGACCTGAACGTCTAACCCACAAGGCAGTGGAGCATCGTAAGGAGATGCAGTCCCATGGTAGCCGGTGACCAACGATTGGTTCATACGCCATTTGTTCCTTGGGGATACTGGAGCCCATGTGCACCATTGGTTTGGGATCCGGTTAAAGCGCCGGACATTCGCTTTTCGTCCTCTCATTTTCGTAAACAACACCGGTGCTGCGAGAAGGCAGTGAGTAGGACTTCCCTGTCAGAGGCTATATACGCGTGGCCATGTGAGAGCATTTCGAGAGTGAGAGCGAAATCTCTCCACTCTTGGCCGTACCAGGGCATTTGGGGGCCAACTCATGTATATTTCACTTTTTTTAAAAAAAAACAATCCAACAAGTAAGCGTCCCAAATACATTTTGAATAGTCGTGAAGATATTTTTCATTATCATGTTATCAAATAGAATTTCCATTGTTTGTTATTTGTCTTATCGATTATTGTTCTATATTACTAATTGCATTCTAAATCGTAGTATCTTGTTGGAGCTCCTGTCAACGATAACAGTTGGTGAAAATCAATTTACAGATGGTAAAATAATTTTAGTATAGTTTATTGTACTTGTAAAGAATTGTATTTGTTACTGTATATACAGTATAATCTGTTGTACATTGACTGTTATTGTGCAACATTTCGTGTTTGCTATTGTGATGATCTACTACATAATACACTGTAATAACTAGTTTTATATTTCATTCACTAAGTTTTTAACAAAAGAGGTTCCTTTCCATTTCATTTTTATTTTTTCTCTAGCGTATTCGTACTGTGTACATACATCGTCGACCAACTGGTCGTCGTGGTAATCGTCGACTTGTTGTTCCTGTTGAACCAGCACTACCAAATCCATCTTGTTTAGTGTGTAGTGATTCTGTTCGAAATTCTCAACTTCATTTACTTTGTGCACCGGAATTATTAACATTGCGTATTCTACGTGATCGTATCTTAATACGACATTTAGGTATGCTTGCTCCAGATGTCGAGGTACCTGATCGTGGCATTATACTAATATCAAGTGAAGAAGATGAAACAGATGAAGGTTGGTTTACCTTTTCACTCCATTACTATTTGAGTCCTTGATCTAATTTCTTTCTCAGTAAATTTACTATACGTATATGTATCCAGCTTTAAGTAATTCTTATGATTGTAAAAAGATGGTTGGAGATTACTTTACATTTACCGACATATTGACAAATGGAAAAAAATTTGTGAAATTGTAATTTACTACTGCTTAGGAACTTTAGTAATAATTTCATAGATCAAATAACTTGTCATATGTAAAGTACTGTACGTATTAATTAATTGATGATAACCTTAACCCCGGCTTATTTCGATGGGTAAAACAGTGAAAATTGAACTGATTATTACATGGTTATAGATTGTATAGTATTCAGTGTCTATAATATTGTTTTGTTCTTTGAACAAGATAGTTTAACTGTGGACATTTCATTATCTTTTTGATCAATATCATCATCCACTTGAGCTGTAGATCTCCATTATTTTATAAGGTTCAGTTAGGTTACAAAACACATAAAGAATTTCGATCAGTCTTTGTTCAGATATGTACATTATGACATTGGATTTTTTGTTATAAGTTTTCAGTACGTTTGCATTGTTGAACAGCATTAGGATCCACATCTGAAACTCAATACTCAACAGTCAGTCTGTCAGCTACAACGTAGGACCAGGCACGTATATGCATCGGTCCAAGTTGCCATACCTTATTAGTACTGCAAGATGAACACCGGATTCATAGAAGTAGTTAAGTCAATGGTGGTAATATATAAAAGAAAGATTGCATATGAGGAGATAGTACAGGAAGAAAGAATTAGTTCGTAGATCGATTCTGAGCCATGTCATCAAGAGTCTCCAACCATTGGTTACGATAGTCACGCGGACCCCAACCAGGTAGTTTGCATCTGCCAACATGGCTTAGACCAGAAGTTGGTGACTTGAAGCACTGATGCCACATTTTGTTTTGACCGTCCCTAACTTTCTTCCAACCATCCTCAACACTAGTCAGCATTGCGCGTTGTTGTAATCGGTGTTCAGGAATACGCAGCACGTGGATGGAGATTCACATCCTCACCAACTGATTTACCATCATTTCCTAATATCCTTAACACCTATAACAGAATAATACTAAGCTTTACGAATACTCACCATACACTTGAAACATATTAGTTGTTATGGACCCAGTAGCTGAATAGGTAACACGAGAAGGTTCTAAGAGATAGGTACTGTCTTACTCAATTTTGTTGTCGAAATGATGCTAGTTATTTGCACAATGAAATTTTTATATATTTTGGTGTGTTGTATTCTTGTATATTTTGTAAATGTAACTATGATAATTTAACTCATAAATGGTGTACCTATAACCACTCGTCTCTGTCTCAAACGTCTTGTTTATAGACTTTAATAACGTTGAGATTTACGTAACCTATGAATGATGTGACGTGTACAGAATTAGAGTCACTGAAGAATGTTATGTTTGTCTTGTCATTTAAGGCTGATTAAATTTTCTTAATCAAATGTCGCCACTTGTCTTAGTGAATCAAAATCGCATGACTGTAGATGGCCAACAGAAAATCTTGAACGAAACTTTTCTATTAGTTGGCACCCATCATCAAAGTGATTACTAGTGAACTGATGTTTTCTGTGTAGTTTGAACCTGCGTCACTAAACTTCACAATCTAAGACTTTACTAGTGAGTTATTTGATTGCAACTGATCTTCTGTTGATCTGGAATGTTTACTAACGAGCAGGCAATAGGTAATGTTTAATCGTTTTTAGTGTTAATCCACCACATCTGACTACTTCTAAATTACCTAATAGGATTGGTGTTAATACGATGTTCTGGATTTTACGTTAATTAATTCATTCATTAATTGGTTTAGTAGGTTAGACAAAACAGTTTTATTGATCCTATCATTGGTAATTCCTTGCTAATGTCAATTGTTTTTCCTCATTTTTGTTTTCTCATTTCAGAGACGTTAAATAAAACATTAGCTGACTTTAAATTAACACATGGTACTTGTTTACAATGTGATGATTTTCGTCAAGATTTTACTATCCGACTTATTTTATCATGTATTAGTGTAGAGTTGGCTAATGCATTACCTACTACTACTACTGATTCATCAACATCAACTTCAACATTGAACCTTAATGTCAATAGTCGTTTAGCAGATCAATTCACTAATGAGGAACAACAATCCGAGATATGGAGAATTGTAGGTGATATAAATTCTATTTTGCCGAATTCAAAAGATGATAATACAGTATCAGAAAAGAATGCTGAAAAAGAGAACAATCAACATACAGGTAATGAGAGAACATATTTTTATATATGTCTATGGATATTTTTGGATAAGTATTTGGAAATCAGATAGGTTATCTTCATGATTTGAGTTTATGTCGTTTAAGGATAATGGTAAGATAACCTAAAACATTAATTGCAGTGAAGCTATCAAGTAGCATAAGACGTTAACATTGGTATTGACTATATATACACAACATATTGTAACCGCTGCAATCGATGGCGATGTCTTCAACTAATTTATCATTGTTTCTTAAATGATTGGTACCCAGTACTAAATATTTGCATTCTTGATTTGTTAGTTGGACAGTTTTACTCAGTGTTGTTATCATATTTCAAATTCATTATGAATAATGGTACTTTGAGAAAGGGCTTATAAAAAGGTGTACACAGTAATGTAAATATGCGACTTGTGCAGTTCATCTCGAAAATTGTCTTACTGGTGTATGATACAAGCCGCACAAATCGCTCGCAGTCAGTCGGTAGCTAGGGTATGTAGTTTCGGAATATAATTTATTATGTCAAAGTGTAAAGTAATTTTACAAGACTGATAACAACCTTTGTCCTAAATACTTTTCGTTTTGTCACGACTTAGGCTAGTCACAAAATATAAGTCTTGTGACGTGTTTGTACGCACATTGCTGGTTTGTGCCTGCAACACTTGGCCTCTACGAGTTTAATATACTCGATGTTTATATTTTCAGATATCATAATCTTCGAAAGATCACTTGTATTTAATGACTACACTGTGTTAGTAATGCTTAACTCCGGCAACGCAGAATCGGGCATAAGGAAAATCTAGATTCCATTATTATTACGGTATCTAAAAAGCCGACTCTGCTGAGTTGGAAAGATATACATGTTGTCAATAATTCTTATTTTCAATGCCAGTCAGTTGGTACGTACGTACGTACATCAGTTCGAGTTGCCATAACATAATAGCACAGAGATATAATTGTTGATTCAAATCCCGTAGTGGTAGGGGTGGTAAGAGTACAAGCAGTAATCGGAAACACTAGGGTTTGAAGATGTTATTCAAGGAGTATAATTCAGTGAAATAAATTTGGGAAGAAGAAAAGAGGGACATGAAGAATTCAGAAGATTAGAATTTGGGAGAACACAACGAGTGGATGCACCTGTGCCATTGTAAACGATTTTGAGTAATCTCATTCAAGGTCTCTAACCGTCGGTCGCTATCGTCTCGCGGATCCCAACCAGGTAGTCTACACCTACCAATATGGCTCAGTCCACTTGTCAGTGACTTCATGGATTTGTGCCATGTTTTGGTCTGGACGGCCCTAGCATTTTTCCAACCTACTCCTACACCATGAAATATCGCACGTCGGGGCGGGGTTGTCGGTGGTCGGGCATTCGTAACACATGTCCCAGCCATCTCAACTGATTAAGTTTCACTACTTCATCAATTGATTTTACATCCTTACCTAGTACCCGTTTCCTAACAACTGCGTCACTTACTTGGTGGTATCAGGATATACGAGCGATGCTTCGAAGACATCTATGGTCGAATACTAGTAATTAATTCATAAATTCAATTATTAAAATCTTCACGAAACCCAATCTTTTCTATTACCACTAATATTCTTACTACCTCTACAACTCTAGAAATTTGTCTAACAATCACATCTCGATAATGAAGTATGTGAACTTAAACCGATTTACAAACGTACGTGGTTCTACGTTACGTTTGACTTGTTGTCTCAACGACTTCCAACTTGAATATTATCTACAAATGTTTAGTGAAATGGCTTGCAAGTACATGTCCTATGATATGCCACCGTGTAATAAACGATGGTTACAGTGAATTTTATTAGCGTACTAGATATATAGATGTTCCTATCATGTAAGAGTTTTAGATCCTTTACTCGCCTAAGTACTTTACATATTGGTATCAAATAAATCAACAGGTTCAAATCATTTTTCCACATTTAATTTTCTTAGGATTTTTGAGATAATCTATAGGATTATTAATTTGAAATTACAATATATCAGCTACCCTAAATGAACTCTCCATATCAACAGCTTACACTATTTAGTTAGTGTAAAAATACTCAACCACATCGTTCTAGTTTCAGTAGGACTTTCTTACAATTTACTGTCAACATAATCTACCTTCTCAACTGGATCATTTTAAGAAGTTCTTCATGTCCCTTTCTTTTTTCTCTTTCCAAATATATTTCACTGGATTATACTCCTTGAGTAACATCTTCAAACCCTAGTGTTTCCGATTACTGCTTATACTTTTACTATCTCTACCACTATGAGATTTGAATCAACAATTACGTCTCTATGCTAATGTGATATGGCAACTTGAACTGATGTACATACGTACGAAGTTCCACGTTGTTACTGATTGACCGACTGACTGACTGACTGATTTTAACGAGTATGAAATCGATCTCAGAGCGTCTATCTAAAATATTTTAAACTAGATATTCCAATTTATTTCTTCTCTTTTCTTCTTCTTCTTCTTCTGTTTCCCTTAGATGAATCTATTCATAACAATAATGATGATACAGAGAATGATTTAATTGAAATTACTGAAGAGTCTATGATTACATTAAATCAAGATTTGGAAAATGGTGTTAATAATAATAATACTACTACTAGTATTAATAATAGTAGTAATAAACGTAAATTTCTCGAGACAATCACTTGTGATAATCAAGACAATATGAATACAATCAAAGAGAAGAAATTACGATTTGATAAAGATTCGACAACAATATCATCACCTATTATTGTACCAGTTGCTGACGACGACGATGATGATGATGATTTAATCATTATTGAATAAATAAATAACGAAGATAAATCTACATTATAACAGTTATATGGTTACATGCTTATATATATATCATGGATCTTTGTATGTATTTGTGTGTGAGTGTATGTGTTGGTACTTCATATTCTGTTCTGTAAAAGATAACCATTTTGTAAACCGTTACACGGTTGTTTGTTCTTCTCCCCCCTCTCTCTCTCACGATGTTTCATTTGCATTTTATCTTTTCTACTGAAAAAAAAACACACATACTAGATTGATCATCCCTTTCTCCCCTGTATGTATGCTTGTGTGCGTCTGTGTGTATGTCTAAGTTGTTCATTAAATCGCCAATTCACTAACCAGTCATCCATTTTATTTTGTTATAAATTATTATTTAATATTATACTAAATATGTTTATACTTTTGTACCATTCATTATATGACATGTATAACATGGATAATACAAACAGTCTACAATGATATAGATTTCTCTTTTTCTTAAGTTACGGTTGTTTGTTTGTTTGTTGTTGTTGTTGTTTATTGTTTTACAAGTTTGTTCCTGTATCATTGTATCATGACTCTTTTGAAAGGGTATATTGTTATATCTATGAGAAAAAAAATTAGTGTTTACTATCTTCAACAAACTTACAATAGTATTCTGTATGCTTATAATTGACGTTGAATTAGATTGCAAGAAATTTAAGATGGTCTAATCACCACAACCCCTATACTGATAATTAACATGTGCTCACTGGTGACTAGTTTCGTGAGGGAATTCTAGGAGTTCTAGTGAGAAGCCGTGACCAGTGGAGCTAATCCGTGTCGGGAGAGACAGGTATCTACCTCAGTACAATGGAAGATGGTCGCGCAATTACGTCGATTGGTTGAGGTTAGACATTAACACCGTTGGATGCTGACCGGCTCAGTGGTCCAGTAGGTTGGAATCCCGCGGGCGGGATCGTGGATGCGCACTGCTGAGGAGTCCCATACTAGGACGAAACAGCCGTCCAGTGCTCCCAGGTTTCTAACGATGGTCTAACATCAATCGATTCATGATCTTAATCAAAAAATTTAGGATGTGACTGTTAAACTAAGCTATGTAAGGAGGTATATCCTATCTGGTTGCAGTTTGCGTGATAATCACATCTATTCTATTTTTCTCTAGCGTTACACATTGAGTCATTCAGACGTTTGCCATTCTGTTACTCACGTATAGTTAAACCTTAAAGTGACTCATGTTATGGTTAAACTTACGGTAATAGATAAAGATAAGAAATCAGTTGATGAGGTAGTGAATCTTCATACACTGAGATGGTTGACACTTGTATCATAGTATATCCAGCCAAACTTCTACCTCGTTGTGCAATGCTTCATAGTGTAAGAGTAGGCTGAATGAAAGCTAGGGGCAGCCAAACTAATAAGTGGTATCTGTCCTTGAGTTGATTGTCACCTTTCACTCACTATGCTATAATTAGGAATCAAAATTAACGGCGTACTATAAGAAGTTTTAATGGTCAGTGGTGAATTGTGATGTTGAAGTGGATTAGGATCTCCAACAGAAATTTTATAGATATAGCCTATTTAGAATATTAAGTGATTTAGCACAATTTAAAACTTAACAATTACAGCTACAATTTATTTGTGGACTATTGATATAGCGTAAGTAAGTCTAGATCATCTAATCTACAGTGCTTAAATTTCCATAGACAGGATCTGCTTATTCCCGAGATTACAGATACTTATAATAGACTTGGCACCATCGTTTGACTGGTCAGGTTATTTGTCCTCTGTTCTTATGATACAGTTTCTACTGTGACTAGTACTACTGGGAATGGAAACAGTTTGCCTCTAACTATTCATTATCAAGTAGATTAATTTCTAGTTTGATGTGTCAATGGAATCCAGAACGTGCATTTCTTTCTACTTAGGAATGATTAGTTGAATATATTTGCATCCCAGTACTCATGTTAACGATTGGACTCGAACTAGGAATGTTTGGTTACGAACGTCTAATGCATTATATACTGAACAATTAAGTGCCAACTATGATCAATCAACATTTTGTAAACCATATCATAGTTTCTTGTAAATATTGTTTATAAAATCCTCTGTGTACTCTTTAATCACTTCTTCAGATGATGATCTACATTATCTAACTTATTTACATAGTACAGATACTTATACTTGGCTTCAAACCATACTCTAAATGTAAAGACTGCTGATATTAATTCAGTCGCTCAAAACAAGGTGACTGAGGTGGGTTTTTTCAAATCTTTAACTTATTAGCTAAAAAGTCCAATGCCTTAATCACCAATCCATTGCTCGTTAAGCGTTGAATAATTTATTATTCACTATAAGTTTTCTTTTAAGAAGAGCTGTTGAAAGCTCACAATATGAGTTTACTAATGAATATATAATAACTTTTTAAGCAAAAAGGGGGATAATGGCTAGCAGTTGAATCTAGGACATGCGTTTTTTTTTGCATAAAAAGCTTGTTACTTAAGGTTATATCGAGGCAGTCCGCATAGGATTGCAAATATGTCAACATGAGACTGATCAATTACATTCCTCAATAACAATAAGAAGATACAAATGAATTTAAACTTCACCCTATTGCACAAACAGGTGGTGATCAGGACTCAATAGGTAAGTGGATAACGTCATGGCGTTTAAAGCGAACGGTACCGGGTTCGAGTCCCAGAGTAAACATCAACTCAGGGATGCAGGTACATCCAGCTGATGAATTCCGAATAGGACGAAACACGCGTCAAACTAGATTCCAATGCTAGACACTCTCCATCTTTGCTTAAAATACTTGTGACTGAAGGTAATCTGCACAAAATGCACATATGCCAACAAGAGACTGATGATTTGTAGTCTTAATTAACAATTGGTAGATATAAATAAAACAACATCAAGTGAATGTATATTCACTTCTTGTTAACTATAAGATATTACACTCTTCCTCTATTCATTTCAAACATTATTGATAATGATAAAAATCTTATTATTATGTTTTATTTAATATTGGATGGATCAAAGGCTGATAATTTTGGAAAGAAACTTCCACCATCCTCATCATCATCCACCTCATCCTCCTCCTCCTCCTCATCATCATCATCAATGGAATTCAATAAAATTTTACAAAAATCTAAAGGTTTTGCTAATGTATTGACAGATATATATTTAGATCAATTAGTCGATAAAATTGTGTCAATTCGTGAAGAATATCCAAATTTATTGATTTATGATAAACCATTGGAAACCATTCAATCTGCTCATTTAAAAGTAAAAGAAACACTTCAACAAATTCATGATTTACTTCATAAACATTATGAAGAATATGAAAATAAAGAAAATCTTTTGAATATTCCATTTGATGAATCAAGTACACCATTTTATAAACATACTAATGATGTAAGTATAAAACAGTACTTGCTTACTTACTTAGTTACTTACTTTCTGGTTAGCGTTGTTCTTTGGCGAGTTAGATTTCTACGGGATGAGGTCGCTAATCCCATGCTTAACTCTCTTGCTTTATTTGAGTTTGGGACCGGTAGTAGCTCCAGTGGGGTTCTAGGTGGAGTTAAGCACACAACAGTGATTATTATTAATTTTATAGTCAATATCATTAATTGAAATATTTTTTTAAAGTAACGATTGAAATTTAAGAAATACTGAACATCTATTTGGTTTTAATATGGGACTATTCAACAATATACAATGAGGATCTAACCCCGAGTTCTTCTTAAATTTCATTCACTGTTTAATTCACATCAATCCGTGGTGTTATCTATAAAATTCGATGATCTTTTCTAACCCTCGTATCACCGCTTAGATTTTGAGTATAATGGTTTGCGTTACTAGTACTTAATAGTCTAAATTATAGTAAGTAGGACGGAGGTTTGAACCTATGACTGAAAGGATGAAATTCAACTGTTTTACTCTCTAAGTTGTTATTTTAAATTCAGTTCAAATGAACTGTACAGGGTTGTCGAGACCGACAATGTAAGCTTCTCAATTAAATCATTGAGCTTGGAGTATACAGTAAAACTAAATACATCCTACTTGAGTTAAAACTCCTATTTATCATTTCAACTTAAAAGTTATATGTCTTGGTTGTTTTGTGTTGTCTGAACAAGATAATATGTCAGTCTAGACAATATAATTGACCTGAACTTCATATAGAATATATATACCCGTTCAAATATTCAACTTTGAGCTTCATGAAAAGTAGAGGTGCTGGCTATATATCTCGGTTAGTGAATCTGAGGTGTTTGAATGAGACTTCGAATCTACAACCCAATGTTTCAAACATTGAGACTGTTGTGTCCTGCAGTTCATTTGAATTGTGATGTGCACTTCCGACGTTCTACGAAACCCACTATCCGAATGAAGAAGCTAAACCAATTAAGATAGTTTAGTAGCAAGATCAAATTATAATGTATATAAACCATGTTTATTCATACTACTCACTTTCTTTGTGACTCAGACAAAGGTAGGTAGACTGAGTCTTGAATAGGTATTTGGTCTACTTCCTATGATTACTTACTTCGTTTATAATTTCTCACCTACCATTCGATCTTGAGATGATGCAATGTAAACATAGACACATTTATGTTTACACTCCTAGCCAATGAAAACAAAAAAAAAGACATCAACATTTTATCTCTTTCACGAGTATATTATGTTGTGTTATAACTTCATTTCTCATCTACTCATATTTCATTTCATTAATTACAATTTATTTATTTACCACAGAGGGATTAGTTTAACTATTATAGTATCTAAAATACTAGCCTCGATAATTATCGGACGCCTAATTAAGACTTGAACTGAAAACACCAGAAAACGAGGCTGGCTTCAGACCTGGTTGTGGATGCATAGACCACATATTCACCATTCGTCAGGTTCTAGAACACAGGCATACTTATCGGCGTCCGACAATGGTGGCCTTTCTTGACTTAAAATCAGCATTTGACTCCGTAGACTGCCAGATTCTGTGGCGGTGTCTATCATTGAAAGGCGTACCTCAGTAGTACATAAACCTTGTGAAGGCTCTTTACTCGAACACTATTAGTCGAGTCAGAGCTTATGGTGAACTGTCATACGTTTTTGCAACCTCAAGTGGTGTCCGTCAAGGCTGTTCATTTTCTCCATTTTTGTTTAACTTCATCATAGACCTCCTGATGGAAATAACGCTCTCATCGACTGAATTCTTGGGCGTCGATCTCCTTCCAGGAGGTCTACTTATCGACTTGGAATACGCAGATGACATACTCCTGTTTGGTGAAGACGATGAGGAAATGCAGAGTCTTTTGGTAGCACTGAGCAACAATGCTAGAATGTTTGGGATGCGCTTTTCTCCCTCTAAATGCAAGTTGTTGCTCATTAGCGTTTGGGATGATTGGAAGAGTGTTAGGGGCGGCCAAACCAAAACGTGGCATCAGTGCTTGAAGACACTAACTTCTGGTCTGAGCCATGTTGGTAGATGCAGACTACATGGTTGGGGTCCGCGTGACTATCGTAACCAATGGTTGGAGACTTTTGGTGACATGGATCAGAATCGGTCATAATGGCTTACGTGTATTTATTTTCTGTATTCCCTTAAACTATGAGATTACAATTGCATTATATCTTTCTTTCTTTTGTGTACTATCTCCTTATATGCAATCTTTCTTTTATATATGACCACCACTGAATTAACTAGTTCTATGAATCCGGTGTTTATCTTGTTGTGCTAATGCGGTATGGTAACTTGGAGCGATGCACATATGTGTCTGTTTCTACGTTGTGGCTGACTGACTGATTTATTCACATACATATTATCCTCTATACTCAATTAGATTTATGTAACTTATTCATTTTTATTATTCTTCTTTTTCTTTTCTTTATTTTCATTGAAACATTTCTTTTTACTTCACACGAATTAGATCGATAAAATGAAAGAATCATCTAAGAAGATTCAACAATTCCATGAAAAATTATCTCAATTAATACCAGTTTATATGAACTTGAAACTACAATCTGATCAATCATTGAATAATGAAAATATTGAACAAGATACTCCTACTAATACGACGACGACGACGACGACTACTCCTCCTCCTATTACTACTACTACGACGACGACTACTGCTACGACTACTCAATCTTTTGAAAACATCCATAAAGCTGTGAATAATTTAAAAAGATTATTATTAGCTAATGAAAAATTAGATAATAGTTTACAACGTATATCACAAGTAATTATGTAATTGTTTTATATTATTATTACATTGTTTGTTTATTTGTTTATATTTAAATTAAAGATTGTTGTCTATTGTCATCATTATAGTGGTTTAGTGGTTAAACGCTCGAGTGCGAAACTGATAGATCCTCGATTCGAATCTCATCAGGTGGGATCGTCGATGCACATTGCTGAGGAGTCCCTTACTAGGATGAAACGGTCATTCAGTGCTTCGAGGTTTTCCATGATGGTTTAGCTTCAATTGACTCATGATCTCAACTGTTGAAATTCTTATTAGTATCCACAAAATCCCTTCTGATGTGAATCAGTACGAATGTTTATCAATCAATTTTCTTACAGTTTAAAGCACAAACAACCCTATGAAATGAATTAATAGAATTAAAATCAAATAACTCTAAATGATAATATCAGGAGGGGATGAAAAATAAGGCAGTTGGTTGGGATACCATGGAGGATAATCAAGAAGCAAGTAAATGATTGTGTTTTCTGAATGCTGGACTATTCAACACTGGACACTGATTACACCCTTAGAGATTCAAATTAAGGATTTTAGGTTTTCTATATGTTCAGGGCTTTCTAGTTTCCAATAGCACGCCAGATATGACTGATTCCTGAGAAATGGTTGGCGTGTTTTTTAGCGAGTTAGTTTTCTAAGGGATGGCGTCGCTAACTCCATGCACAACCCTTCCCCTTTATCCGGGATTAGGACTGTCAGTAACCCCAGAGGGGCTCCAGGCGGGGCAGTTCGTGCGGAATACTACTTGCATATTAAAATAACCTGATTTGTATTGGTTATTTGAATCTTCCTGTTGATATACAGGATCATAATTGGTTAGTCTCTTTTTGGCATATGTGCATACTGTGTAGATTGCCTCGATATTGTCTTAAGTCACGAGCATTATAAGCGCCACATAAGCCATTCGATTTTTGTAAGTTCTAGGAGACTGCCGGAGTGCCCAAACCGAAGCAGGTGGTTTTCTTAGGGGACCACACCCCAATCCTTTGACTTAAAGGTCTAATCCACAAGGCAGTGGAGCAATGTAAGGAGATTCACTCCCATGGTAGCCGGTAACCAATGATTGGTTCATACATCCGGTTAAATTGTCAGACATTCACTTTTCGTCGTGTAAATTCGGTTATACGACACCGGTGTCGCGAGAAGTCAGTGAGTAGAACTTTGCTAGCAGTTGTTGTATGCACGTGGCCATGTGAGAGCATATATAGAGAGAGAGAGTGGACTCTCCTCACTTTCGGCCGTACCAGGGCATTTGGAGGCTTGTACCGTTTAGAAAATAGGTTCAATAATTTTATCATCCTATAGTTAAAATGTTGATAATTAAGTGAGAACGGTAGTTATAAAAACTCGTTTACACAATAATTAATTTATAGCTGTAAATAAATTTTATTTATATTCAAATGTTTTGATATCGTTTGGTAATTTTATTTTTATAAAATCTTTTCATTTTCAGTATACATCTTTATTGCCGAATTTATCAGAAAACTCAACTATTCCAATCTTAGATGAAATTCTGTCATCGAACCAGTGTCCGTCATCATCATCATCATCATCATCAACAACAACAACAACAACAACATCATCATCATCATCATCATCATTAACACCACCACCACCACCAACAACAACAACCATATCATCATGTTCTGGTGATCAAAGGTTGTCATCATTGAGGTGATCCATTTAACATGCACATACACTAAAAGAGACTAATCAATTTTAGTCCTTAAAAACGGGAATATACAAACACTTAAAATTCAAATAGGATTCATTCTTGTTTCACAAGTCAATAACTGTGTGGATAACCTATTGATTATGTGAATTGGAAGGCATTGAGTTTGAGACCCTAACTGAGTATCAGCATTAGGGTACAAGTACATTCAATTGACAAGTTCTAAATAGAACAAAACCGTCGTCTTATATTCCATTGTTTAATTATTAAGTAGTCTTGCTGAAATATGTATTTCTTATGTTTAAATTTCTGGTGTTAAAATTAATTCCTTTTTCTTGATTCTTATTTTGCTAAATCCTGTATTTTCTGTACCAATTTCAACTAATACACATTCATTTCAGATCTTACGTTGACTATGATTGATTGAATACAAAAATCTTCAATAATCACAGTGTTGAAAGCGATCACTTTAAATATCACATGGAATGTAATAATAAGCATTCGAAGAAAACACTCGATAATTGAAATTACAGTCCTCCTAATGCTCCCAAATGCCCTGGTACGGCCGAGAGTGGGGAGAGTTCGTTCTCCCTCTCCAAATGCTCTCACACGGCCACGCGTATATAGCCTCTGCCAGGATATTCCTCACTGCCTTCTCGTGGCGGGGGTGTTGTTCACGAAATTGAGAGGACGAGAAGCGAACGTCCTGCGATTTAACTGGGTTGGTGGACATGGAAGATCCACATAGGGGAGTTCGAAAACTACAATTCCAAACCAATGGTGCACATCGGCTCCAGTATCCTGAAGGAACAAATGGCGTATGAACCAATCGTTGGTCACCGGCTACCATGGGACTGCATCTCCTCACGATGCTCCACTGCCTTGTGGGTCAGCCGTCCAGGTCGAAGGCTCGGAGTGTGGCCCCCTAAGAAAACCACCTATTTCTGTTTGGGCACCCGAGCAGTATTACAGCCCTCACACTTATCAAATGAGATTCGTGTGGCGTATATATATATATATATATATATATATATATATATATTTGGTGCCTCCTTGCACCAATATCTATGTGTTCAAATAAAAGAAAATTAAATAAACCTACGTTAATTTGGTTTTCGGTAATTCAGTCTTATATAATGGGCTGTTATTTTCTAGTATGTAAAAAACTGTAATACTTCCATCATAGACGGTTTGTTTCAATTATAATCATTTTATTCCAATAGACATTTACTTGTTATTTGCTTTTGCTTCAAAAATATCTTTATATATGTGGTATACACATACATTGTAGTAGTTAGTATTCTTTATTTGGTTGAACATATAAATATTGGTACAAAGGGTCACTGAATACATATACACCTCACAAGTCACTTGATTTGTACGTTGCCTATGATACTGTCCGGGTGTTCGAACCGAAGCAGCTGGTTTTCTTAGGCGGCCACTCCCCGAGCCTTTGACTTAATAGTTTAATCCACAAGACAGTAGAGCAATGTAAGGAGATTCAGTCTCATGGTAGCCGGTAACCAACAATTGGTTCATACACCATTTCTTTCCTTAAGAACCCGAAGCCCATGTGCACCATTTGTTTAGAATTGTGATTTTCCAACCCCCCTAGGTGGACTCTCCGTGTCCACTAACCGGGTTAAAGGGGCGGACATGCCCTTACATCGTATAAATTTGGTTAACAACACCGGTGTCGTGAGAAGTCAGTGAGTAGGCCTTCCCTGACAATGTCTGTATACACGTGTCCATGTAAGAGCATATCGAGAGGGAGAAGTAACTCCTCCACCCCACCCTTAGTTGTACTCGGGGGTGTTGGTAGTGTTGTTTTTTTTATTTCATTGATAATTAGATTGATTGATTGTTTAATTGAATGACAACATGTAAGAAGTTATCTTTAATAAATCATTTAATGTGATCATTTGTTGTTTTTTTCTTTTTTATTCGTTCTTGAAATGTAAGTCATTGAGAATGAAAGGTAAATGAAGTTCCTTTGTGTCTGTTGATCGATAATAATTTCGAATCATTTCTACTTACATCGATTGTTTGTATTATATACTAATAACAATTGAAGAAGTATTGATAGTGTTCAGAAATCAATGGACAGTTGTTTCATCTTAATATATTTGAAATAAGCGTCTCTGTAGAATATATCTATGATGAAATCATCAGGAATCAACACAGGTATTCTTTAAGTGTTACAGCAGGTATATTACCTTCAATCTCATCTAGAAATTTAGTTAATTTATGATTTGACTCGATAATCACTTTATCCTATCCATTAGTAACTGTCTATATTCTGAAATGTGTTCCTAATTAGAACTATATAGATTCATTTTAAAGCAAGCCGTTGAAATTGTTAGAAAGTTATTTCCTATATATAAACAACTGCTTAGTGCTTTTTGGTTGTTTGTACCTAAATCGTTTTGTTTATTCATTTGAAACGAAGAGGAATAAGGATTTATTCAAGCTAATCTGATAATACATTTAAATTTTATAAGTTTTAATCAACTACTTCTTACAAAACGGTTGAATATGATTGTGAAGTTGGTGTGAATACATATTAACATAGTGTTAATGTAAGCCCCCCAAATGCCCTGGTACGGCCGAGTGTGGGTAGAGTCCGCTCTCCCTCTCGAAATGTTCTCACATGGCCACGCGTATACAGCCTATGCCAGGGAAGTCCTCACTGCGTTCTCGTGTTGGTGTTGTTCACGAACTCGAGAGGACGAAAAGCGAATGTCTGGCGCTGTAACTGGATCCCAAATCTGTGGTGCACATGGGCTCCAGTATTCTGAAGGAACAAATGGCGTATGAACCAATCGTTGGTCCCTGGCTACCATGGGACTACATCTCCTTACGATGCTCCACTGCCTTGTGGATCAGACCTTTAGGTCGAAGGCTCGGGGTGTGGCCCCCTAAGAAAACCACCTATTTCGGTTTGGTCACCCGAGCAGTATCACAGCCCTCACACATATCAAATGAGATTTGTGTGGCGCATATACATTTGGTGCCTCCTTGTACAAATACCGATGTGTTAAAATAATATTAATAAATAATAATAATAGTAGTGTTAGTGTAAGATTTATACCTCATGAGGAAGATTTTGATGGAGCTAGTTTGTTTAATCTTGGTAATTTATTCACGGGCTTTTATCGTCTTTCTAGTCAATATTATCAGTATAGAAATCTGTTTGGATTTTGGGTTACTTTCCTTGGTAATTGATCAGCTGTTGGAATCTTGAATATACGGAGTGATCGATTGACAATAGATATTCTATCAATCAACTCGTTGACCTGCTTAAATATTTGGTCTACCTGTTCCTGCTATGTAGATATTTCAACAAATGATCTGTTTTCTTGTTTGTTACTCCCAATAGAGCATAGGCCGCCGACCAGTATTCTTCAACCCACTCTGTCCTGGGCCTTCTTTTCTAGTTCCATCCAATTATTGTTCATTTTTCTCACGTCTGTCTCCATTTCCCAGCGTAGTGTGTTCTTTGGTCTTCGTCTTTTCCTTTGACCTTGAGGATTCCATATGAGGACTTGTCTTGTGAAGCAGTTGGGTTGTTTGTTTCAACAAAACATTATATCAATTAATTGGATAACCTATTCAAATGCGTTTATGAAAAGTTCACAATCGTTCACTATAGAATTTACAAAAGAGTCCAATCACAGATATTGTGGTTGCTGGCGATATACATCGAAAGGAATATAAATTAATCAGATGTCGGTGAGACTATAATTTATGGACGACCTTTGAACGACGCCGAAGTGAACTTTGAATGTGGACACCTACAAATTAGGACTAAATGAGGGTTATAAAGCAGTTAGAATTCTCATTTACAATTGATGGTTAGGGTTGAAAATTAGATTTAGGTTTTTCATCACGAACTGACATTGGCTATAATGCCAAAATTCTATTTAGCCAAATGTATGAATGAATTCTGCGCCCAAATTCGTGACTCGTTATCTTATATCTGATTGGTTCGTCCATAAATTATAGTCTCGCCCAGATGTCTATTCCTGAACTGCTAACGTCTAACTGGTGACTACTCAATATTAATCGCAAGGATAGATCAAGTTATAAGAAAAGAAAATTTGTTGAAATACTTTGTGCTGAGAATTCTTTATTGTACTAAAAATATAATATTGAATAAAGCTAATAATCATTAACTCATGATCTCGACTATTGAAATTACTATAATATCCATAAAAACCCCTATATGATTATAATCATCATATGCTCACTAGTGACTGGCTACAAGAGGTATATCCTGGAGTTCAAGTGAGAAGCAGTGACCAGTGGAGTTCAACCAGGTCTATTATGAGATAGTAACTCAGCGATAACAATGGTAGATGTGTCACTTAATTTCGTGGACCGTTGTTGCTACCTTGACGTGGTGGTCAGGCTTGCCTATCGTGATGAAGCAACTGAGCTACACTGGCTGGAACAACCGTTCCTCAAGGTCCTACCATGCCAGACAGCAACTGTCTCTTGGGCACTGCGGTCACGCTCTCAGGTCACTGTGACCACCTCTTATGCAATTTCCTTTTCAGGTACCTCCAGAAGAACCCTTTCACGGTGTTGGCAACCGGGAAGTGATAACCGCCCTCATACCTCTAACAGCACTCTAGACCACTGTGGATTAGTTAAAGTTAGACAATAACACTATTGGATGCTGGCTAAGTCGTCTAGTAGTTAAGTGCTCACACGCGAGACTAATATATCCTGGGTTCGAATGTCGCAGGGGGCAAGGTCGTGGATGCGCATTGTTGAGGATTCGCAGTGCTTCGAGTTTTTCCATGATGATCTAGCTTCAATGGACTCATCATCTCAACTAATAATTTACACTTTTTTCTCATTATATTATCTTCACAATATAATTTTACTGAGTTCTTTTCAAGTAATCATGTCATATTTCAATGTATCAATTCATTTCTCAGATTTATTTCAATACTATTGTTCAATTAGAATGACGATGATGATGATGGTAATAATTATACTTTGCGGGTTATTTCTTTTTTCTTTAAAAAAAATCTTTAGATAATAGTGTTCAATATGTCAATGAAACAATTAACATTAGCAATATTGAAACCGGATGTTCAACGTTTTATCAATTATCGTAAAGTAAGTTCATTTATCAATTTTTATTTGTTTTTGAGTAAGGTTGCTTTTTTACGGAATGGAGTTGCCGATCTCATACCCTTAACCTTCTTACATGATACAGGCTTGAGATAGGCAGTCACGCTAGAAGCACCCAAATGCCCTGGTATGGGCGAGAGTGTGGTGGACCCGCCCTCCCTCTCGAAATTCTCTCACGCGTATACAGCCTCTGCCAGGGAAGTCCTACTGACTGCCTTCTCGTAACACCAGTGTTGTTTACGAAAATGAGAGGACGAAAAGTGAGTGTCCGGCGCTTTAACCGGATCGCAAACCAATGGTGCATATCGGCTCCAGTTTCCTGAGAGGACAAATGGCGTATGAATCAATCGTTGGTCACCGGCTACCATGGAACTGCATCTCCTCACGATTACCAACTGCCTTGTGGGTTAGACCTTTAGGACAAAGGCTCGGGGTGTGGCTCCCTAAGGAAACCACCTGCTTCTGTCTGCGCACCCGAGCAGTATCATAGCCCATACACAAATCAAATGAAGATTTGTGTGCTGCATATATATTTGGTGCCTCCTTGTACCAATACCTATGTGTTAAAATAAAATAAATAAATAAAAATCATTCTAGAAGAGTTACAGACGGAATTGTATTTATTTCATTCTGAATGTTAATCCATCATTTAAACAACATTTATATCCTTATTTATAGAAATTGTAATTGTCTTTTCATATGAATATACACATATTTAACTGGATTTATGTTACTTATATGTTGATCATATAAGAATTCTCTATTTTGATTAGAATGGGGTTTTTTTGTGAAAGATTGTAGTAATTTTAATAGTTGGTCTTACGTGACAGATCGTAGACGTACACTGTTGAAGAGTGTCATACTAGGACAAAACGGCAATTCAATAATTCTAGGTTCTCTATGGTGATCTAACTTACATCGACTCATGAATTCAACTATTAAAATTCTGTATTCTGTCATTACATCATAGTTACGTTGCTAGAGATAGAATTGGATCCAACTGTAGGAATTGAAAAACAGTTCATCCCTACTTATTCGTCCTTTACTGAGATGTAGTAAAATCGGAAAACAATATTTATTGTTTGATGATAAGAAATTACTATCTAGAATTAATGCATCTATTTGTGTACACTTAGGCCACCCTAATGATACAATGGCGATAGGTGTATACTTAAATGGATATGGAGAATCCACCTAAGGAAGTTGGAAAACCATAATTCCAAACCAATTGTAAATATGGGCTCCCGGATCCTAAGGGAACAAATGGCGTATAAACCAATCGTTAGTCACCGGCTACCATAGGACTGTATCTTCTGACGTTGCCCCACTGCCTTGTGGGTCAGACCTTTAGGTTGAAGGTTCTGGGTGTGGTCTCCTAAGAAAACCAGCTGCTTCGGTTTTGGTACTCGGAGAGTATCATGGCTCACATAAAAATCAGATGACTTGTTTGGTGCATATGTATACAGTGACCCTTTGTACCAATATTTATGTGTTCAAATCATTAAACAGATTAGTTTCATTAGTCCAATAGTAAGAATGAACTGTCCACTTAGAGATTTCAGTCTATGTAACAATGTGAATCCCCAACGGTTTTGGGGATGATTGGAAGAATGTTAGGGGCTGCCAAATCGAAACGTGGCACCAGTGCTTGAAGACACTAACTTCTGGTCTGAGCCATGTTGGTAGATGCAGACTAATTGGTTGCGATCTGCGTGACTATCGTAACCAATGGTTGGAGACTGTGTGTGACATGGCTCATAATCGATCACAGTGGCGCCGGTGTATACACTCTCTGTCTTCCTTTAAACTAAGAGATTAAAATCGCTTCATATATTTCTTTCTACGAACTAATTCTTTCTTCCTGTACTATCTCCTTATACACAATCTTTCTTTTATACATTACCACCATTGAATTAACTACTTCTATGAATCCGGTGTTCATGTTGCTGTGCTAATGCGGTATGCCAATTTGGACTGATGAATAGATGTGCCTAATCCTGACTGACTGATAAATTGAAGCATGATATAGAGAATCTTCTATCTCAATGTTTAATAACATGAAACCTTGATATATTTGCAAACTACCTCTTAATTATATAACTTTATATATTCTTCAGTAATAGTTTAGAAATATTAATGATTATTTTATTTGAATAAAATAACCAATAAACTTTGAAGAACTTTAAGTGGGATAGGTAGGATGGATGAAATTCCTGTTTAACGTCTTGAATTACAGTTGGATATGACAACAACTAAAACCTTGTAGTATATTGTAGTTTTATATGACTTTTTTTATCGATCTAATTTTACAAATCAGTTAATGGATTGTTACCAATGAAAATGATTTGTAGCTTTGAACATATTCAATAAAGTTAAAGTATGAGAGAAGGTTGTTGAAATTTCGTGGTATCCCATGTTTATTATTATTTAAACACATTAACATTGGTACAAATAGGCACCGAATAGATAAACACTACATTTGATTTGTGTAAGGGCTGTGATACTGCCTGGGCGCTCAGACCGAATCATGTGGTTTTCTTAGGGGTTACACCCCGAGCATTTCACCTAGAAGTCTGATCCACATGGTAGTGGAGGAACGTAAAGAGATGCACTCCCATGGTAGCCGGTGACCAACGATTGGTTCATACGCCATTTGTTTGCTTAGGATTCTGAAACCGATGTTAACCATTGGTTTGTAATCAGGGTTTTTCAACTCCCCTAGGTGGAACTTCCAAATCCACCGAACCGCTTAAAGCACCGAACATTCGCTTTTCATTCTCTCAATTTCATAAACAACTTCTGTGTCCCGAGAAGTCAATGAATATGACTTCCTTGACAATGGCTGTATATGCGTGACCATGTAAGAGCATTTCGAGAGGGTGAGCGGAATCTCCACTCTCCCGGGCGTACCGGAGCATTTAGGGACGGTATCACGTGACAGAGTATAGAATCTTATGCCTATCAGCTTACTGATTAGTATCATTGTCAAGTTAATTATTTCTTAATTAATCATTTCATAAAACTAATTAAATCTATAGTTTTAAAAAAATTTTTATATAATTTAATCAAACATTAGTATGTTGAATCTGTGATGTTCGATGCACAATTACAAATTATTCATAATGAAGAGGTTTTTATGACTCGTGATCGTGCTGAAGTATTTTACGCTGAACACAAGGGTAAGTAGAAGCATTTATTATCATTATTAATAATAATATAATTTCATTTATTTTAATGTCTTCAACATCATTTCCACCTAGAATTAATAAACTATATGGATAGTGTGATGGTTTACTGACAAACTCATTTTAAATATCACAGTCATCGATTTAAATCTCGCTCCTAACTAATTTTGTTTTGCTCTACTCATTAGTAGTATTGTTAGTCCTCACATTGTGCAATCATCTTTTTATTGTCTTTGGTAGATGAATGTTATACAGTGATATAATTTGGTCAATTGATATCTACCCATAATATCGAATAATTAACGATTCTCAGAGAAATTTTATTTATTTTTATTTTAACACATAGGTATTGGTACAAGGAAGCACCAGATACATATGCGCCACACGAATCTCAATTGATATGTGTGAGGGCTGTGATACTGCTCGGGTGCGCAGACAGAAGCGGGTGGTTTTCTTAGGGGGCCACACCCCGAGCCTTTGACCTGAACGTCTGATCCACAAGGCAGTGGAGCATCGTAAGGAGATGTAGTCCCATGGTAGCCGATGACCAACGATTGGTTCATACGCCATTTGTTCCCGCAGGATACTGGAGCCCATGTGCACCATTGGTTTGGAGTCCGGTTAAAGCGCTGGACATTCGCTTTTCGTCCTCTCATTTTTGTAAACAACACTGGTGCTACGAGAAGGCAGTGAGTAGGACTTCCCTGTCAGAGGCTATATACACGTGGCCATGTGAGAGCATTTCGAGAGTGAGAGCGGACTCTCCCCACTCTCAGCCATACCAGGGCATTTGGGGCTCGGTGATCAGAGGTTGAGCGTTCACGCGCAAGACTGAAGGCCATGGGTTCGAATCACGATGGAAGGATCGTGGATGTGCACTGTCAAGGAGTCTCACAATAGAATAGGTTTTCAATGGTCGCTAAACATCAATCAATTCATGATTCTCAGAGATAAAAAAAAATACTAATCATACAATTTATAAGAACCTTCGTCTAAATTTGATTGAACACCAAGTTGATATGTGAGACATTAAGAAGGAAAGAATGTATTTGTAAAATCTCAGCGAATGAACTTAAATTGAACCTAACATTTCACTTGACAATCTGGTTGAAAAAAATATGATCAAACATTGGACATTTGATGTTTGATGTTTGATCTTATTTCCTTGAACGAGATTACCAAACGAAACATTGAATTCACTTCAAATTCATTTACTGAGATTTTACAAATGTATTCGGTTATATCTACAGCTTAGGTTCTTGATATACCGAATATAATTTGAGCACTCGAACGGTAGAATCCTCCACGTCTCAGAAAACGACTGAGAAGGAATGTTATTCCAAACAGTTTCAAGTATGATACAAAACTCTTAAGTATTTATAGATTTCAGTAAAAATGAAATCATCGTTATAATCATCCAATACGTATTCAGTAGTTTTTTAGCATTTGTCCTATAGGGAAGCTACACTTAGAGATTGTAGAATATTCTTCTAAATGATGATTGAATGGAATATCTTCAACTCTTTCTGAGCTTCTTCGTGTTCATCCATCGGTCGTTCTAACACATTCATCCTCTCTCATTGTAAGATTTATTATGACTTAAATATCACTAAACTTATGTTGTTCTCTTTTTATCTTGTATTATTTAAATATCATTCTATTGAAACTTAATAGTTGCCAATAAAATTTTCACTTTAGGTAAATTTTTCTATGATCGACTTGTTAATCATATGATCTGGTAAGTTCAGTATTATTATTATTTATTTATTTATTTATTTAATAGTTGAATTCATAAATCAATTAAAGTTAAATCCTCATGAAAAACCTGAAAAGTACTGGAAGGCTGTTTCGTCCTATTATGGGACTCCTCAGCAGTGCGCATCCACGACCTCAAAACAGCCGTCCAGTGCTTCCAGGTTTTCCATGGTGGTCTAGCTCCAACTGGCTCATGATCTTAATCATTGAAATTTTCAATTTAATTGAAAATAGTAATTACATGTATCAAATAGTTGATTTTCTCAAAATTTTTATCTATTTCTCAATTATTCAATTATTTTTTATCTTACTTTGTTGAATACTAAACAACTTTACTGTAAATTGTCGATCATTCAATTAATCTTTATTATTTCTTTATTTGAACACTTAAATATTGGTACAAAGGGTCACTGAATACAGATGCGCCACTCAAATCACTTCATTAGTATGTGGGCTGTGATACTGCCTGGGTGTCAAAAGCAAAGCAGATGGTCTTCTTAGGGGCCCACATCTGGAGTCTTCGACCTAAATGTGTGATCCACAAGACAGTGGACCAATGTCACGAAATGCACTCCCATGGTACATACGCTATTTGTCAACTTAGGATCCTGAAGCTCATGTGCACAATTGGTTTGGAATTGTGGTTTTCCAATTGCCTTAGATGGATCATCCGTATCCACCAACCAGATTAAAGCGCGGGACATCCGCTTTTCGTCCTCTCATTTTCGTAAACAACACCGGTGTCGTAAGAAGTCAGTGAGTAGGACTTCCCTGAAAGTAGCTGTGTACATATGGCTACATGAGAGCATATGGAGAATGAGAACGGACTTTCCCCACCCTCGGCCGTACCAGGGCATTTGAGGGACATTCGATTATTCATGATCAATTGATAGTTTGAGACAAATATGTATTAGCTCATGTTGCCTTTACCACATTAGGATGACGAAATGAGTAACAAGTGAGATGAAATACTGGCATAGTCAATTATAGTTAGAAAGATTAAATATGGTGAAATATGATTTTAAAAAACGTGATAGATTCGATCGAAAAACATTTTACAAAATACTAATAAAGCTTAATACGTAGAGGAAAATTACATATGAATATATCTTCACTACTGTAACCATTTTCAATCTGTTACCAGATATATGCAACCGTTGTTTTCGCTTACCGTGTGAACCATTATGACATAGTATAAATCTTACGATATGGTTCCGTCTAGGAATCAATGAATTAATGGACTGACACCACCATGTTTTGATTTTGTTATCCGTAGTTGTTTTTTTTTTCAGTTTATTCCAGTTTATCGTTATGTAATACACCTCGCAATCACATTCGATAAACGTTCACAACTATATCATTTGATTTTTCATCTTTGTCTAACCTGAACGAAACACTATTTAGTTTCACGACACTCTAGGAATGCATTGTAGATACCTGTGGTCAAAACCTTTTAACCAATATATATGCCTTCTACTCTCATGGGTCACGTTTGACAACTATAGAGTAAAACTGAGCTGACTGTTGCGCGTTATGTTCAACATTTGTTCGGGATTGGCATAGGTAACATTTTACACTTAGAGAGAAAAAAAGAAGAAATACATTCCTAACAATGTTTGTATTGTTGCACTAGCCATTCAGAATACTACACATTATGTCAGTCAGTCAGTCAGCTACAAGATAGGAACATGCACATATATGCATCGGTTCAGGTTGCCATACCGCATAAGGTTATATAATTAAGAGGTAGTTTGCAAATATATCAAGGTTTCATGTTATTAAACATTGAGATAGAAGATTCTCTATATCATGCTTCGATTTATTAGTCAGTCAGGATTAGCCACATCTATTCATCAGTTCAAATTGGCATACCGCATTAGCACAGCAACATGAACACTGGATTCATAGAAGTAGTTAATTCAATGGTGGTAATGTATAAAAGAAAGTTTGTGTATAAGGAGATAGTACAGGGAGAAAGAATTAGTTCGTAGAAAGAAATATATGAAGCGATTTTAATCTCTTAGTTTAAAGGAAGACAGAGGGTGTATACACCGGCGCCACTGTGATCGATTATGAGCCATGTCACACACAGTCTCCAACCATTGGTTACGATAGTCACGCAGATCGCAACCAATTAGTCTGCATCTACCAACATGGCTCAGACCAGAAGTTAGTGTCTTCAAGCACTGGTGCCACGTTTCGATTTGGCAGCCCCTAACTTTCTTCCAATTATCTCTAACACCGGTCAGCATTGCGCGTTTTTGTAATTGGTGTTCAGGCATACGCAACACGTGACCCAACCATCTTAATCGATGAAGATTCACATCCTCACCAAGTGATTTACCATCATTCTCTGAAACCGTGCGTCTAACCTCACTATTACTTACCCTGTGATCTCAGGAGATACCAGCAATATTTCTAAGGCATCTATGATCAAATACTTGTAGCTTACGAGTATCTTCTACTCTTAAAGACCATGTCAGGGCTTTCACTAATCATGACTTTTCATCATTCATAAATATTCGTCTCCAAACTGATAAATTCATTATTGAATTATTTTTTTCTCGTTTAGTTCAGTAGTTACCGAGTAAATTGATTGTTGTAAAGTTTTGTAAAACCGATAACCAACCATTGGACTGACTACATTTACACTTCTGTTATACTTTTATTATAGCGGACCACTTGGAGTGTATATTCTTGCTGGTAATGATGCAATATCTGTTTGGCGTTCATTGCTTGGTCCCACTAAAGTTTATCGGTAAATTTGGTGTTTTTAAATATGATTGATACTTTTATTAAATAGAATGATTGATTATTGATATATATCCGTATAAAGATTTTACGGTTGTACTTCTTAGCTTATTACATTGTTTCGCTATTTTAGATGTTTATAATCAGAAAGGGGTTTTGTTAATATTATAGTATTTTAATAGTACTTCCAGGTTTTCCATGATGGTCTAGCTTCAATTGACTCATGGATTTAACTATTAAGCTGTAAATGTGTTTTTTTTTCCCACTTGATCGGTTTTCAGCCACCCCTTTTTAAATGTTAAGGCTGGTCCAACTGGTATAGATGAGGGAATGTCATATTGTTCGACTTGATCATTAAGAGTAGACAGATTTAATCACTTAGCTACCATTCCATTAATTCACAATATCTAATTCCACCATCTGTAAGACATTAGTTTCGAAAGTCTAATTAGAAGCCATGACTAGGGAAGTTGAAATGTATCGGATATAAGCCAGTTATTTACCAATAGCATTGGAAAGTGATTACATTCTATTGAAAATTCAAGTTGGAAATGTAAACCATTGTACAGCACTTCAATAGGTTAAATATTAAGATCTTGGTTCAAGACCGTAATCCAATGCTCATTGGTTTTCATTGGTTATCTAAGTTCAATTCATAATGTAAGCTATAATAAACGAATATGAATATAGAGATTGTAATGGTGGAGAAGATTTGTAGCTCAGGTGGATGATTTTGATGGAGTTTTGTTCTCTGAGCTAGATGGTTTGGTCGTGGAGCTTTCATCGTTCTTCTGAACGACATCATCAGCACAAACTTCAGACAAAACCAAGACAAAAAGGTAAACAATGACAAATTTAAGGTCAATAAGAACCAATCAACATCGAGGTGCACAGAACAAGCTGTGAAACGCATATGGAAAAATTCGAACACTTCACTTCTATCTGAAGTTTGTGCTGATGATGTCGTTCAGAAGAACGATGAAAGCTCCACGACCAAACCATCCAGCTCAGAGAACAAAACTTCATCAGAATATAGAGATTCGATCATGACAAGACAGTTGTATAACCTGTTTAATTTATAGATCTATTAACTATCTTTTTTTTAATGAATATGTTTAATGATAATTATCATATTTCGTAAATAAACAACCAACTAATATATTGTCTCTTGTTTAAACCGATTTGTAGTAAGTTTCAAATTCAGGTTCTTCAGTATCTAGTAATTCATCTACAAGCTAGTGTTTTCATAGGATACTAGTTCTTTTCTGAATACCTTCAATTACCAAATATCAAACAAACTTGGAAAATATATTTCAATTGGATCAATTAAGTTCATTTGACACTAAGAACTAGAAGAACACAAAGTTCATTATTACTATTACGTAATCGTTTAGCCTAGACATCTTGTTATTCTAATTCAAAACCTATGTTCACCTTCTTCTAATGGAAATCAGTTAGTATCTAATATCAGAAGGGATTTTTGTGGATATTATAGTAATTTCAATCATTGAGATTATGAGTCTATTAAAGTTAGACTACCATGGAAAAACTCGAAGCACTAAACGACCGTTTCATCCTATTGTGGGACTCTTCAGCAGTGTGCATCCACGATCCTGAAATTAAAAAAACCCATTAACTCCTTAATTTCATCATAAAATGTGTAAATTATTTGTGCCATTATCTTAGTTAGTGTTTATTTCAATCAGTACATGTACGAAATTATTAAATTAATCAAGGCAGTTTATGATTCAATGATAATAAAAGTGGAACTTTAGTTAGCGTTTTTCTAGCGAGTCAGTTTTCTACGGGATGGGGTTTCTAACCCCATGCCTAACCCTTCTCCTTTACACGGGCTTGGAATTGGCAGTAACTCTAGAAGAGCTACAGGCGGATTTAATAATGGAATGGATTACATAGATAAATACAATAAGTAAAAAGTACAAATCGATAGTAGGATATTGAGGGTAGTAGTTGTGATAAGAATAACAAAAACTTGAATCCGTGTTTCGTAATAGAAAATAAACCAATGACGGGTAGTGACTAGCAATAGAAACCAGAACGTGTGTTTCGTCCTATTTGGGACTCGTCACCTTGATGTACCCGCATCCCTGAGTTGATGTCTACTCTGGGACTTGAACCTGATACCGTTCGCTTTAAACGCCATCGCGTTATCCACTTACCTACTGATTGCTGATAATCACCTGTTTGTGTAATGTAAGAAAATTTAAATTCACTTGATGTTGTTTTACATGTATCTTTCGATTGTTATTTAGGAATGCAATTGATCCGTCTCATATTGGCATATATCAAGGCAATCCGCACAAGATGCACATATGCCAACATGAGACTGATTAATTGCAGTCCTAAATAATAATAGGAAGATACACCAATTGAATTTAATAAACCCAATGACTTGAAACATGTAGATATTGAAATAACATTTATAAAATCTATGAAATTATGTAATAAAGCTTGAATTTCTTTAGCTTCTGCTATGTGTAAGAGATGAGATTGAACCTCATAATGGAAACTAGTAGTAATAGGATAAATAACTTTAAATCATTTATTTCTATCTATTACATGACCGCTATCGACCATATTTGATAGAACAGAGCTATGTATTGTTTTGAAGGTACCATTTTCTAGCCAAGAATAGAGGTACTCACTAACTCATTAGCTCTATTGTCTGGTAGTGCTTCCAATATGGCTTTCTCCATAAGAGACGCTGAATTCGTAGATATATATGGTTGTGGCAGGACCAAGTAACTTGTCCTTTCTTTGAGGGATCCCTATAGATCGGGTCAAATACGATAGATAGAGGTTAGTTGCATTAAACTTCCTTTTGACTGCTCAAGTCAGTCTATCTCGTAATACATCACCTGCTATATCTCCATTGAATTGCAGCTTCAGAAAGAGAGGTTTCTTACTAGCCGTTGACGTCTCCACTTTCTTGTTTGTTATATGCAGGTGTGTTTCTCCAGGAAACCTTGTGGATAACCTATTTCAATCAACATATTATGAATAAGCTCTAGTTCCTTGTTTATAGTATCAACTGAGTATGCCTTCCTAGTTTTATTTACGAGACATCTAATTAGGTTTCTCTTATAATGAATGGGTACAGAGCTAAAGAAATGTGTGCATTGGCTTGCTGAAGAACTTTTCCTATACACACTTTACCTGATAGAACCACTTTCTTTTATGTTTAACAAAACGTCAAGGAAATGTAGTTGATTATCAAGTTCCTCTTCACATGTAAATTTGATTGCTGAATGTTTATTGTTAAATAGTTTTAAGAGTTCTTCTTTTCCAATCTTCTAGTCGACGATAATGAAAGTATCATCAATATAATGACAATAGAAGTCCAACTTGTCTATAACTTCCTTGAGAGGTCCGTTTTCTAGTTTCGCAAGAGATAAATCAGCAAGAATATGACCTAAAGGTGAATCCATCATTATTCCAACAATTTGTCTAAAATATGTTATTAAAGACAAAATGGACGTTCATTGTACATTTCAGAAGTAATTCTTCGAGACTAACCTCGGAAATTCTGTTTTTTCAAGTTGTTGTTGTTGTTGACACACAAAGTTAATCGTCTCAGTTAATGGTACATTGATGAACAAGGAAGCAACATCTATAGATATCATTTGTTTTCCACTTAAGTTTGAATGTCCCATCTTGGAAATGAAATAGAGAACGTTTTTAACTACTCTGTTGACGACTAGTTTGTTTAATTGACTTAGGATTCAAACTCACCACTTTTCAATTTTTATGGTATGGCGAATTATACATATCCAAAACTGGATGAATAGGAATTACTGTCTTGTGGGCTTCATGTAAACTGTAGAGTTGCGGTGTGTTTGGTATATTTAGTTAAAGTGAATCGTGAATGTTCGGAGTAAGTATTCCATTATTTTTCTAATGACTTAAGTGAATTAGTCGGTAGTTTCTCTGCTTCCATATTTATATCCTTAACATCGTTGAGTTATTTAAATTTAGTTGAGTATATTTTATTAATGTTATCAGCTTTATTCATTAAAACTACCCTTCCTCCTTTGTTCGGGTTGCTTATGATTAGAGTGTAATCTTTTCTAAGCATATGTAAAGCATCTTGATACTGTTTGGTAAGTGGGAATTTCATAGCATATTTATTATTTTTTGTATTGCTGGTAGATATCAACCAATGTGTACTGCACTTGGTCCAACAAATTTGGTTTCTACCTCACTCAATGAACTGACTAGATTTAAGATCAAATTTTTCAGTAGGACCACCAAGGGTCATCAATGTTTCGGCAATTTTTTCTCCCGATTTTTGTCGTTATTTCAAAATAATGACAAACATATATGTTTTTATGATTGCAACTGTAATCGATTTTACATGTCTTTAGTTTTTATTTTATCATTGTTTAGGACAGTTGTATTTGAACCAAATAGTTTACGTGGTCGTTTTGGATTGACAGATACCAGAAATGGTTTTCATGGATCAGGTAAGACGTTGATATACATGATGATACTATTATATGTCATCGCGTTATCCATTTGCTACTGTGCAATAACTGCATAGATGGAGGAAGTCGGTTGCTAACCGTGGACTTATATTTCGATGTAGTTGTCACTTGTCCATAGGGTAAATCTGCAATCTCGAAGCAAATGCTGCTACCGGTGTGTGAGAAAATCCAGCTTTACTTCAAAATGCTCTCACATGGCCACGCGTATACATCCACTGTAAGGGAAGTCCTACTCACTGACTTCTCGCGACACTGGTGTTGTTTGCCTAATTGAGATGACGAAAAGCGAATGTCCGGCGCTTTAACCTAGGGGAGTTGGAAAACCACAATTGCGAACCATTGGTACACATGGGCTTCAGGATTCTAAGGGGACAAATGGCATATAAACCAATTGTTGGTCACCGGCTACCATGGGTGTAAATTTTCTGACGTTGCTCCACTACCTTGTGGATCAGACATTTAAGTCGAAGATTCCAGGTGTGACCCTCTAAGTAAACCAACTGTTTCAGTTTTTTCACCAGGGTAGTATCACAGCCCATACATAAATCAAGTGGCACATATGTATTCGGTGCCTCTTCGTAAGAATATTTATGTGTCTAAACACTATCTGAAATATGTAATTACAGTAAATACAATGTATTTTATAGATAGATCAAAATTTTCGAGAAACATAAAGATTAGTAAAATAATTGTAGCTTCACAAACACTAGAAACTAACTCTACTCTTGTTTATTCATCTAACAAAATCTATACCTCATGAAATGTTATAAATCTTATATAAAATATATATATATAACAAGTTTTGATTTGATTACCTTGATACTATTACTGTACTTCTTTACATATGTCAAGTAAAACATTATGTAGAAGATAGGCGTTATTCATTAATTTAATGCATATCAACTAGCGTATGAATAATATTTTTCATCTGTCGTAATGGTACTATCCAAGTAGATTAATGGAGTTAGTGGTCTGTGTTAAGTTTATATCAACTAATGTGTATTAATGTGAACAGAGCCTAATCAAGTGTTAAGTCATATATGAAATTCGAAAACATCATAGGGTGAGGTACTTACTTGCTTACTTACTTACTTACTTACTTACTTACTTACTTACTTACTTACTTACTTACTTACTTACTTACTTACTTACTTACTTACTTACTTACTTACTTACTTACTTACTTACTTACTTACTTACTTACTTACTTACTTACTTACTTACTTACTTACTTACTTACTTACTTACTTACTTACTTACTTACTTACTTACTTACTTACTTACTTACTTACTTACTTACTTACTTACTTACTTACTTACTTACTTACTTACTTACTTACTTACTTACTTACTTACTTACTTACTTACTTACTTACTTACTTACTTACTTACTTACTTACTTACTTACTTACTTACTTACTTACTTACTTACTTACTTACTTACTTACTTACTTACTTACTTACTTACTTACTTACTTACTTACTTACTTACTTACTTACTTACTTACTTACTTACTTACTTACTTACTTACTTACTTACTTACTTACTTACTTACTTACTTACTTACTTACTTACTTACTTACTTACTTACTTACTTACTTACTTACTTACTTACTTACTTACTTACTTACTTACTTACTTACTTACTTACTTACTTACTTACTTACTTACTTACTTACTTACTTACTTACTTACTTACTTACTTACTTACTTACTTACTTACTTACTTACTTACTTACTTACTTACTTACTTACTTACTTACTTACTTACTTACTTACTTACTTACTTACTTACTTACTTACTTACTTACTTACTTACTTACTTACTTACTTACTTCCTTACTTACTTACTTACTTACTTACTTACTTACTTACTTACTTACTTACTTACTTACTTACTTACTTACTTACTTACTTACTTACTTACTTACTTACTTACTTACTTACTTACTTACTTACTTACTTACTTACTTACTTACTTACTTACTTACTTACTTACTTACTTACTTACTTACTTACTTACTTACTTACTTACTTACTTACTTACTTACTTACTTACTTACTTACTTACTTACTTACTTACTTACTTACTTACTTACTTACTTACTTACTTACTTACTTACTTACTTACTTACTTACTTACTTACTTACTTACTTACTTACTTACTTACTTACTTACTTACTTACTTACTTACTTACTTACTTACTTACTTACTTACTTACTTACTTACTTACTTACTTACTTACTTACTTACTTACTTACTTACTTACTTACTTACTTACTTACTTACTTACTTACTTACTTACTTACTTACTTACTTACTTACTTACTTACTTACTTACTTACTTACTTACTTACTTACTTACTTACTTACTTACTTACTTACTTACTTACTTACTTACTTACTTACTTACTTACTTACTTACTTACTTACGCCTGTTACTCCCAATGGAGTACAGGCCGCCGACCAGCATTGTCCAACCCACTCTGTCCTGGGCCTTCTTTTCTAGTTCCATCCAATTCTTGTTCATTTTTCTCATATCTATCTCCATTTCTCGGCGTAATGTGTTCTTTGGTCTTCCTCTCCTCCTTCGTCCTTGAGGATTTTCTGTGAGGGCGTGTCTCGTGACACAGTTCGATGCTTTCCTCCACAGGGTGAGGTAGTAACTATATAAAGTCTAGAGATTACTAAGATCGATTATATGATAATAATAATAATAATAATAATAATAGATTCGAAAAGTTTCAGATCCTTTAAAATTATGTATATGAAAGATCAATGAAGGTGATATTTGTTTGGAAGTTGAAATGGATTAGTATTAGTTAGCTTACACAATAATTATGAATGATCTGAATCTTTTGTATCAGTTCAGAAGACTAATCAAATGAAAAACAAAACCAAAAAAAGGGGGGGGGGAAATTGAATAATGATTTAACTGTACATCAAAATGACAATTAGTTTTTAATGAATCGTGTATAGGTTTGTATTAGTCAATTTATTATTAGATCAAGATTCCATTTACATGTAGATGTGACATATTATTTCTTAAACTGAATTGATCATTATCATTTTGTTATCAGGATCCTTACAGCTGTTCAATTAATTAAAATAACCCATAATGTTATTGAATAAGAAAAATAGAATTCAACGAAAAAAAATTCTCTTTTCGACAAAATCATTTACTTTTTAGTAGCCTGATGTGTTTGCTTGTGGTGACGGGATCACCATTGTAGTGGCCCGGTGATCTGACTCCAATTTGATCGTAATGATTGGTTGCTATCGTCTATCCTCGTATATCATCATTGACTTGAATCGCGTTAGTTAATAACGGAATTAAATAAGTCAAATAATGAGAATGGAGTTTTGAATGCATATATTTCGTATAATTGTTGATTAGACAAACGAACGGAGGAACGACGTGAAGAAGCCAACTCTCCTTTAACAAAGAGTTAATCAATATTTGTAAGCCCACAAAAATAAATTACAGACATGTGATGAGTAACGGGATAAGAAGTGTGCATATGCCTACGCGCTCATACAAAGACAGTCAAGACATTGATAAGCGAATAATTAACAAGGTCAGAATGTGACTCAAATAGAATGAATAGAATGGGCTGTCCGGAAGTTAGAATAATAAGGTATTTGGGCTTAACATAATGACAGACACTACAACTTAAGCTGTACATTCATATATATGTAGTTAGATATGGAAAATGTATGTCTATTACAGAATAGAAAGGATTGTATCACAGAAATGGATTCAAGAATAAATAACAAATGAGGTTCACATACTAATCAAGGGGTAAGGAAAAACAAAATTTATGGGTCAGATAATAGTTCAATTGACACAGATATGAAGAAAAGCGAACCCCCTTTGATCCAGTTCCTTTGACTCTGTAGACTACTTTAAATGAAGAGTCCTTTGGAGCTATGTATCCGTAATTAATTAAATGCTCCTATATCGAACTAGTAATCGTTTTACGTTCTCTTTTTAAGAGCCAAGCCGGATAATGTTCCGAGATGCGTTTAGACAATGAACGATTTATGTGGCCTATGTAACGTGCTCCACATGAGCAAGTAAATTTATATATGCACATTGATGTGGCCCAAAATGGAAGTTTCTCTTTAACACATCCCAAAATGATAGGTCGGCTAAAGAAAATGATTCGCAGCTTAGCTGCGTAGAATGTTTTATTCAACAATTTCAAAATCCGTTTATTTAGGATTTCAGCAGCCGTGTCTCCTTTAAATTCCATATTCATAAATAGAATTTTCTTCTGTACATTCGATGCTTTGTCATGAAGTCTAGGTGCCAGATTGCTATCAACAAATCTTGATGAATAACCATTTTTGATGAGGTTCTGTCGAATATGAAACAATTTCCCATCTGTTGTGTCGTTGTAAACAGATTTGCTTGATCCTCGAGAATAAAGAGTGAATTAAATTCCTCTATCTACTTAATCGAACCGAACTATAGAAGTTCGTGTATTGTCCATTCCAAGTAGGTTTTCTATATATAGATTCATAGTTTGCTTCTGCTTCTAAGGTAAATTGAATTGATGGGTGACAATTATTTTCCATATCTAATTATATATACGAATGTACAGCATAAGTAAATGATTTTGACAAAAACAAAATGTTCTTTGCTGAATTCTCTTTTTCTTATTCATTTAGTTCATTCATATATACTGTAATGAATTGACTTCATTTGGTGTTTTGTTTCCCTCCCCCCCCCCTTTTTCTTTTGTTTGTTTGTATTAACAGATTCACATGAAAATGCATTGAAAGAAATTAAATTTTTCTTTCCTTCTTTTAATTGTGAAAGTATCCTTTCTAATTTATAAGATAACTATCTTTTTTGTATATTTACATAGTTACTTACCTGCATTCTAGTTATGTAATGTATTTAATGTATTAACAAGTAAATCATGTAAATAGTACAAATGACAATATGATCTCTCGTTTATTGTAATCTGTTTACAATATTATCCAGTTGAAATTTTGTATTCCCTAATTGTTTTCTATCACTGTGACTTATGTAATGAGTAGGATTTATTGACATAGGATATCACATAATTAATAATCGCAATGTTAACTTACGTATTGTAATGAAAATGCATCGAGTCTAGTTTTTGATGGAGTTTTGTTCTCTGAGCTGGATGGTTTGGTCGTGGAGCTTTCATCGTTCTTCTGAACGACATCATCAGCACAAACTTCAGATAGAAGTGAAGTCTGAAGTTTGTGCTGATGGTGTCGTTCAGAAGAATGATGAAAGCTCCACGACCAAACCATCCAGCTCAGAGAACAAAACTCCATCAAAATCATCCACCTGAGCTACAAATCTTCTCCACCATCGAGTCCAGTTTGTGTGTGTTGTAAAACAGTTTGTAGGAATAAACAGTGCATTGAGTATTGTTTATGATAACCCTTGTGAATCGAAACCAGGTAGTTTGGATCTACCAGCACATTTTATTTCACTAGTCAACGACTTCATGAATGGATCTTACTGCTGAAACCACTGATGACCTTGAAGTGAATAGAGGCGCTCAATCAGGTGGCAACTGTCTATTGTTTTGTTGACCCGTGATTGTCAGAATTTACTTATCAATATCCTAATACTGGAACCTATGTCTTTCACTAAATGAGTAAAATGTATTGTGTTCAGAATCGAGGCTTCTTTTTGGTACATTATGTTTTGGCCAATAGAGTGAACCTAAAAATCACTTCTTCTCATAATTAAGGATATATCTCGTTTGCACAACCTTCACTTTGATTGCCAGGGTTAAGATGTTAGACTTAATTATTCTTCCTGAGCAAACTATAGTTTCGGTCGTCCCAAATACGTAAATATATCTCTTACTCAACATTTCCAGTTAAAGTTCCATAAAAGGAATGTCATCTATTTCCATATAAGTTTCCACCTGAAGTCCTTTTATGAGTATACATGAGACATCGAGTGGATTGCGCACCTTCGGTCAAATTGCTCACTTGTGAAGCTGTATAGTCTTACTGTTTCGTTAGTACGATATGAAACTTTCTGGTGATCAGTGTATATTCTGACTTCTCTGAGGAACTATGACAATTAGAATAATTTAGACTGATTTGCTAATTAAGAGATTTCGATATGATGCCATTCCTGGCAGACAGATCTAGACGAGTGCAACTGAATGTATTATATTTGGAATTTTCAGTAAGCGCGCAGTCTGTTAAGATGGGGGCCAGTGAGTGCAAATAAGTCTCGATGTCAAATACTTATTATTCTTTGCAGTATTTTTTTTCGATGTCTACTTATTTGATTCAATGTTTCGAAAAAAATATTGGTGAACTCACATGTCTCTTTTTGGTAACATAATATGTATATTAGACTTGGCTCAGCTGCATTTTCATTGTGTCGATAATCACAATCATGTTGAAAATGCAAGACATCGTGCTTCACGGCACCTCTCCTAATGCTTGAGGCTTTTGAGCCTCCGAACAGGGCTGAAATTTCCGACAGATTGTTAACAACCACGAGATGATACAAAGCAACTGGCAGATTTTGAAAACGTATTAAGCTTCAGCACTGATAAAGCCTCAGGTGTAAATAAAATAATCATAGTAGACCCAAAAATATAGTTGGTAATGAGCAATCTATAAGCAGAAGTTCTTAAACGGAAATATCAATAGCGCAAATAACAAACAGGCAGTACTGAAAGTCGAGAATTGTGGGATGCATCCGTAAAATCAAACGTCGACACAATAAGGGCCTCACGAGTTTGGTCTGCTTAAGCTAGAGGTATCAGCTCAAGAGCGCAATAAAATCAAGGATTAGCTTGACTTGACTGTGCGATCCAATGTTTTTAATAATTCGGCTTGTTTGCGCGTGTCTAGCAAGTCGATATCCACAGATTATACTAATCAATATTCCATGGGTTCCAGACGGCAGTTTAAGACCTGGAAATGATAAGCTGAAAATACAATAATCTTTATCTATTGGATTCCATTGACTTTGATTAGACATGAACCACATTATATCAGATCGTGATTATTCAGGTTATATTAAAAGCAGAATGGTACAGAAAGTGAATTCAGATAGACCACGATGCAAGTCGTCCCTAGATATTTGATTTGGTCCCACTGAGGACATATCTACTACTGAAAAATTGCGCTAACTGTATAGGCTGTGAATCTAAGTTTAGTTAGTAGTATTGAGAAACAATCTGAAGAAAGAACTATAAACGACTTTCAAAGTGTTTTTAAGATGGTAATGCGGGTTTTTAATTTGTCAACGTTCAGAGATATCCGGCTTGACACAGTTGTGCCTATACTGCTATGTAAGTTAGTACGAAATCAATTTATCATCACGATTCGTGTCGTTAAGACAAAACACAAGTCTCAGCCCGCAAAAACTGCTCATTTGCACCATTAGGGAATGTTCAATTACTTAAGAACTCATTCATGAATCCTTAGTATAAATACCGACAGGGTTGTATCTCCAAATTTTAAAGGATAATCAAGATGAGTTAGAATCAACGCCACATTACTTCTGAACGTTTTCTCTCACGAGCTCTCTTACGAAACAAACAATATCACGAAATGGGCTGCTGGTCGTGAACTCCCAACCAGGAAAATGTACCGGGAACACCATGCATTTTTTAAACGAAGAAAATGAACTTCGCAAATCCCTGGATTAAGTGCATAGTACTGAAGCACGCTTTATAATATTCAAGATATCACTCAGAAAATGTCAATTATCTATGGACTGTATGGTTCAAATGGTTGTGGACGGAATAGAAGAAAATTTCGCTTAACATGCTTCCGTTTCTAGTAGCAGAGGATCACCAATACCTCCAGGCAAGAACCTAGGCATGTTAACGATAAAAGTGAAAAAAAGAAATTGGTAAATCATAGTAAGATACTATCCTTAGTCCTTAAGAATAGACTCCTGGGAAGTTTCTTGAACTAGCTCAGCCGGCAGAGAATTCCAGCATTTGACAACTCCTAAGTAGTAGATATTGCGCCTGCAGTCCGTTCTACTATGTTGTATCTCCGATTTCTGCGTGTTGCCACTTAGATTAGTGTTGGGACTAAGCTTAAGTAGGTGTTTAAGAGTATGTCCAGAAGTGTTAAGGATACTGTAAGCCATCAGAAGGTCACCTCTAAGACGCCTATTCTCTAATGGGTGAAGCTCAAGTGACTGGAGGCGCTCATCGTAAGGTTTAAATTTGGGTGCCTGAACTGATTTCGCGGCTCGCCGTTGGATACGCTCCAGAGTGTCCTTATCCTTTTGGAGTGCAGGAGGGAATACTATGTTTCCGTACTCTAAATGGAGACGAATAAAACTGCTGAGGATTATGTGGGAAGTTCTCCCGTCAAACTGATTAAAAATGCGCTTCAATGTTATCAGTGCAAGGTTTGCTCGAAAGGCATTACTGTCACAGTTGGCGTAAGACTTTAAGTCATAGGCCACCAGAACTCCTGAATCTTTTTCGATTCAGGATACTACTAGAGAGGAGTTTCCTAAGTTTTAACTGTAGTCTGCGACATGTCGCATGCGGACTACTTTACACTTTGAAGTGTTAATGGTAAGTCCATTGTCATCTGCCCAACTTTGAAGTCGAGTCAGATCCTCCTGAAGTGCCTGTATATCCTCTTGGTTGCGTATCTCTCTCTCTAAAGTTTCATGTCATCGGCAAAGAGCAATAATCCTGACGTTACCTGTTGAGGAAGATCATTTATATAAATCAGGAAGAGAAGAGGTCCAATATTGAGCCCTGGGGGACCCCACTAGGACATTCCATAGCTTGTGAGAAATTGAAGTTTACCCTGACCTTAAAATGTCGATTTTTCAGATATGAACTGAGCCAGTCAATTAAAGGTGGTTTGATACCCAATTGTTTGAGCTTGTCGATAAGACATATGTGATTAGCCCTATCAAAAGCTTTAGAGAAATCAAGGTAAATGATGTTCACCTTCCCCTTGCGATCGAGGATGCTTGTTCAACTGTCCACTGCAGTCAGCAGGTTGGTCATACAAGAGTAACCCTTCCTGAAACCATGCTTCTGGGGTGAGAAGAAATTTAAGGACAGCAGATAGTCGTGTATACCATCATATACCAGGGACTCCATTATCTTTGAAGGTATAGAGAGCACATCCACTGGTCGATAACTTGAAAGTTCGCTGCGTCGACCTCTTTTGAAGATTGGTGTGATATGAGCCAGCTTCCAGTTTCCCGGTAGTTCGTCTCGACTTAGCGAGTGTGAGAACATCACGCCAAGCGGTTTTGCCAGGATTGAAGCTGCTTCCCTCAGTGTAGCAGAGTGGACCATATCTGGACCAAGAGAAGTGTCTGTTCTTAGGTGTTGTAGTTTACGGAACACCAAGTCAGCGCTCAGTTTCACTACGGAAATTCCTGTGCAGTTGCAGGTGAAGCCGTCATCAGTATAGTTGATGTGGGTCGGTTGAAATGTCCGGGAGTATTGCTCAGCCAGAAGGTTGGTGGCGTCACCGTCGTTATCGGTCGGACCGTTGGGACCTAGCAGTTGAGAAACTCCAGTCTTGGCTTGACGAAGAGAGGCTGCGTATCGGAATAAGCTTTACAGATTGGAAATAAATTTATCCATAAGCTTTATCTGGCACTGGAGCCTGTCTTCTCTTATAGCCTTCGTGCATATGTTCCTTATATGTTTGTATTGCCTTTACTCGCCGTTGTTGTTGGTGCGTTTGTATTCTGCCCAACCGTGTCTTTTACGGCTTAACAAACGAAGAGTGTGGTTCTTGATGATTGTAGGTTGCATGTGGCTTTTGGGTACCGTTTGAGGAACTGACTGCTTTGTAGCACATAAGAGCGTGTGCAGTATGAAGTCCCAATGAGCATCCACATCGTGTTGAGGGTGAGCATCCCAATCCACCTGTTGTAGATAGTCTTGTAGAGCAGACACATAAAACCGTTTGAAATTCCAGCGCCTGTTGTTGGGATATTTTAGCTCAGTTTCGCTGACAAAACTGAAGGCTGTAACGGCGTGATCGCTTTTTCCCAGGCTAGCCAGAATTGAGAGGTTTTCGACTAGAAATTTTTTATTTGTAAAAACACAGTCTAAGCGCGACGGTGTCTGACTGTTCATCCGACGAGTAGCCAACTTCAAATTTTCGTGTAGTCTCAAATCCTCAATGAGGTTGAAGAACCGAGCTTCGATTGAATTTTCACCTCCAATATACTTATGTTCCTCGAAGTTGACTCTAGGGAGATTGAAGTCCCCTGGAATCAGGATATGAGTTAAGCCGAGACGCGTGGAGCGTGATAGTCCTTCCAGCATGCGACTGTCATACTCGATGTCGGCAGTGGGCTTCCTATATTCGACTCCGATTAAGCACCTCTCATAGAGCACCATAGAGATTCCTCAAGATTGTCAAACTCATGGTAGTAAACTTGATGTACCTTCAAGCCAGATCGTATGTATAGGGCTACTCCACCCCCGATTCCTGTTTTTCTGTCATTGCGAAAGAGAGACAACCCAGGTCCGAAAACTGAGGAGATATCCAAGTTTCAGATATTCCTATCGGATGAACCTTATTAGCATTGCTAAGTTTACGTAGTTCATCCATTTTATGTATAAGCAGTTAATGATTTCAATTTGAAACGCGTGAGCTTCTTTCCGTTTATCTGTGAGAGCCTTACGTGAGTGGACAGGTAACCCACCTATATAAGTTTTGTCGAATTGATAGGCCCTGTCCTTTACACGTTTTTTATCTTAAAGACTGTCCACAAGTGGAATGGTTAGCTCCAGCTTGCCTTTGTGCTTGATCCTGGAGTCATATGGCCTGTCCGGGTGCATGTGGATCTCAGTTGGCAACCGACGTCTGTTGACACGAAATGCTTCCAGAGCTGCAGCCTCCATATTGGAGAATGGGAAAGTTATTCTCATTAGTCGGGGTCTAGGATCCCCGTCCTTCTTGGCTAGTCTCATCACATGCTGAGTCAGTATATTTTTGAGCCTCAAGGACTGTTCTATGATTTGCATTCGGGTGATTTTGATGCTTAGATTCCTTTCCTCGAGTGAGCCGTGTGGCTGTCAAAGGCTCTATTCGAGGAAGTTCGAGCTTTTTGTTCAGTTCAACACAGAGCATCCTGTCGTTTTTGTCCTGCAAACTGAGAGGAATGTCAGGGTTGTCTATGAGGTTCATGATTATGGGAGAGTCATCACGGACCGTTGATGTTTTCCCAGGTTTTCCGGTGCGTTCAGTTTCGGTACGTTGTTGTTTGGAGGTCGAAGCAGGTTTCTGAGTCCTAGGCTTTTTGATAACCGGGCGGACGTTTTTGGGGGTAGACTGTGCAATGAAATCACCAGTTGATGTGCGTGCAACACTTGGGATGTTAACCTTAGACGGTGACACCTGGTCCTTTTTAGCTCTGTTGGCGTTGGTGTAGTCACCTGCAGAGTTTTTTTGGGGACCACTGTTTCGTTTAAGGACCCTGTGCTGGGAGATCCAAGTTTAGTGAGGGAGTCAATTATTGCTCAGCAATACTACAGCATCCGTACTGCACGTAACACATACCCAGTTATGATCCGATTTGCCGAGTCTATTATAAGCACTCGCCGTGAGATCTGTGAATGCTTCATGGGACCAACCACTGCAGTTGTCGCACTGCATGGCAGAGGTAACATCAAGACGGCATCCAGGTCGTTTGCATGAATTTTTAATGGCTGTATTGACGTAAACTGTGTTAAAGATACTATCAAAAGCTTAAGACCGTTAAAAATACACTAGAAAGCACACTAAAAACGGGAAAAATGTATAAAACGGATGAGATAAAATGAACTAGCCTATACGGGAAGAACTGAAGAAATCGAATAGTAAGCTGAGGCCAAACCACAGTTAACTATTAAATTGGGTGAAACTCAAAAAAGTAATCTACTGAACGTATAGCTCAGAATAGATAGTTTAGATCAGAAACAGTACTTTTGTTGCGTAAGAACACAGCAAAAGTTTGGGAAATGCAAACCACGTTAGGACAAGACTTCTCGTACTGTAATTCCAATACCAATTCACAAAACGTTTTATGCCATCTCCGGTAGAACAACAAACTAATCAATATCGCCAGTGTTGCCATTGGAATACTGTAAGAAACGTTTTAAAATGAATGGCAATCAGAAGTGTTCGAGTTGTTGTATTAATAAGGAATTCCCTAAATAGTGCAATTTATAGAAAGTAGAACTATATGAACACAAATGATCGTATTGTATTTGGGATTTTTTGTATAGACAATAAAACGTCACTAGGATCTAGATAGATCATATGACAAATGTGTCATTGGATGTCGAACAGTTTTACGTTCCTCGTCAAGTTGAAGAACAACCAACGAGCATCAATTCAACTCACTCTTTGTTCTGGTGGTTATAGAAATCCCTTCATTGTACCTACTCATACTTATATATTTATGACATAACGTCGTTTGTGTTGTTCAGACATCAAACCAGCCATAGTACCAGGATACGTTAGGTTCTGACCGCGAATTGTGACCTCAAATATAGCTGGTTCGTAAGTAATCTCTCGTCTAACACGGGCCGGCCACAAATGATTTGACTCCGATCTCCTGCGTTGGGGATTCATATTGTATTCAAGGGCATTCCAGTACCAAAGAATCATTAGTTCGCACAAATACCGCAAGATTTCATCATGACTATCTTGTAAACCAACAACTTGTTTAAAGGTTTATAACATGGTTCCAAGGACACATAGTGTTCGACAGTTATCCTAATAAAGAGATAAAGATCGACAGAGTCACCTTATGCAGTGCACATTATCTACGCCAACTTCAGTAAAGGATTTCATGATACAATAATAAGCTCGTAGAGAAGCTTGTAAATATACTAAATGCCAGATTTTTTATAACGTGAATATTGAATGACTTTACAATAAGGTTTGTACATTAGAATTAATAAACTGTATTTATAATGCTTCAAAAAATGCCTAGAGTATAGCATCAAGAAGTGAGGGCTAAAAATTCATTTGATTAGCATCGTTACATAACATAGATATTGGCAATTTGAGGCGCGTATTTCCCTGGATGCGCCACAGGTAGGTGTGTGGTCATATATTGTCTAGTTTTTGACTACGATTTGTTTAAGCTGGAGTTTTCCTACATGATCAACGGTTTTTATTTAAAACTCACAAGTGTGAATAAACGCGATGTGACCTATTGTGTTCTTTTTAAAAAGGTCTCGGATTGTTTTTTTCGGAGCTCACCAGTGTGTAATGAAATATTAACTCTTTTACGCTCACTGAAAGTAACATCTAGTAAACTATTATTTCGGCTCATTATATTATAATCTTCGTCCAAAGATGTATTTGTCCGCCTCACGTAATTGATTCCCATGACATTAGACACCCAGTATCATTTATTTACTTTGAGCTAAGTGTTTCAGTCAACATACCTCAATTAGGTCGTCGCGATAGACGTGTTCGACCATCATTTCAATGTAGCTGCTGTGATGAAGTATCTAGCTTATGTTTCCCAACTATATCCGATGCCAATGCCATCAAAAAACAAACTGAAAAATTCGGGTGAATTTTCTGCTTACAATCTGTATGACAATAATCAAGGCGTTGTCTAATTAGTTTGTGAGTGATAGGGTTTTGTACTGATATCGCTAATTTTCAGAGAGACTTTCAACCATCCTGTTACGTTTGTGTATTATTCTAATATTTCGCAACTCCAACTTAAATACAATACCTGCTTCGGTTTGGGCACCCGGGCAGTATCACAGCTCTCACTTATATCAAATGAAATTTGTGTGGCGCATATCTATTTGGTGCCTCCTTGTACCAATATCTATGTGTTAAAATAAGTAAATAAAAATTTGAATACAATGCACGGGAGTACTTTTATTCGCTTTTCCCCTGTCCCGCTTAATAGGGTAAAATGACCAGTTCGTTATCTAAGACCTCATGATGATCCCAGTACACAAATTATTGAGAATACACTCAAGTTAGTCAATGATATATCAATTATAACGACAAGCTTATAAACTGAGTATTTATTACTACAAGACCATAGTAAAAGTATTGAAAGTCCATAATCCATAAATTATTTTGTGTAACAGAAATCGACAATGGTTTCTTTTCTCACGATTTGTATTTGGGGCTTGCACATCAGTAAACGCTAATTTTTCGTATTAATATTCTGATCAACAATGTGTTTTTATAATGGTAAAGTAACACTCGGTCATGATGTCCACTGTTTCTGTTATGGTTTAGTGATTCCACCCAACTGTTTACACTGATATAGATGGTTCCTTAGTTACTGCCTAAATCGGCGTCTTAATCTTGGGTATTTTATCCACCAGTGGGTGGTTATCGTCACTGGGCTATGTTCCATATAGAATCCAGGCAACCGATCCATTTAGGGCCCAAAGACATTTCAGCCAGTCAGTAAAAACGTGTGATTCGTACGTACGTACATCAGTTCGAGTTGCCACACCACATTAGCATAGAGATGCAGTTGTCGACTCAAATCCCGTAGTGGTAGAGGTAATAAGAGTATTAGCAGTAATTCCGAAAGATTAGGGTTTGAAGATGCTATTCAAGGAGTATAATTCAGTGAAATAAATTTGGAAAGAGAGAAAAAGAAAGGGACATGAAGAATTCAGAAGATTAGAATTTGGGAGAACACAACGAGTGAATGCACCTGTGCCATTGCAAACGATTTTAAGCCATGTCATTCAAGGTCTTTAACCATCGGTTGCTATTGTCACGCGTATCCCAACCAGATAGTCTACAGCTACCAACATGGCTCAGCCCAAAAACATTTAAGTATCAGTTGATTCTAAACATCCTTTTTTTTGCTAACTGAATTGAGTTATTGCATTCCAAATATATTCAGCATATTATTAGATTATAGGATGTACAGTGACTGTATTTTCAAGGCTTTTAGATGCCGATATATAAGATCTTTCTTTCTAGATGCTGAGTTTTAAGTTTTTCCAAATAAATGAATAACATAAATAAATTTTCTAAAGTATTACACTTACATGATGTGATCACTTGGTAAGTAACTTTAGAATGATCTGTTCATTTTTAGTTAAAGTAATTACTTGGCTTCTGAATGTTTCACTATTCATTTATTTAAATGTATTTTGTGTTTACAACTACAGTTTACTTTGATATTTTGGCTGGCTAAACAGAAAATTATTCATTGTTCCTAACAGTTCTCATTCAATAATACTAATGTCGATAATAATAATAATGTAAAATAAAGAATATGAATCACTTGTTGACTTGATAATTTTCTTTTTCCTATTGTGTTTTACTGTTACAGGGAAGAAAGTTTCAACTTCTCATTTTAACAAGTTGCTAAAAGTCATGGATGAAGACCAAGTTATCGTTATCGTATGTTCTTATTTTGACGACTCATTCTTTATATTACTATTTCTACTCACTACCTAGGATGAACAAGATAGGCCGTTTGAGGAAGAACTTATTCGTAATCCACACAATGTTAAATCGTGGCTTAGATACATTAGTATGAAAGCGAAGTCACCCCCAAAAGTGGTTTATATGTTATATGAACGAGCTGTAAAACAATTGCCTGGAAGGTAGGCAATGATGAGTTTAATATCTATGTTTTGTAAACAGTTATAAATTATGGTATCGTTATCTACGTCTACGGCGTGTACATTCACGTTCTCTTTGTCCTGGTAGTATTCTGCATGAAGAAACTAACAATGCTCATGAAAGAGCTCTTGTTACAATGCACAAGGTTTTGATGGTTTTAATTTATTTACCCTAAACAATTTTCTTTCTAGATGCCTCGTATATGGATAGATTATTTAATGTTCCTAATGTCACAAGGATTGATTACTCGAACAAGACATGCTTTTGACAGGGCATTGAAAGCTTTACCAATTACCCAACATGATAGAATATGGAATTTGTATTTAAGATTTGCTGATAGGCACGGTCATAAAATTAACGAGACCTGTGTACGAATCTACAGACGATATGTAAAGGTATGTATGTGTGTAGAAATTTTTTTATATTCATAACGTTTTTATTAATTTAGTTTGCTCCAGATGATATGGAACGTTTTGTCAATTTTCTTATTCAACATGGAAATGCTAATGAAGCTGCAGTTGTCTTATCTGAAATAATTAATGATGATAGTTTTATGAGTCGTGAAGGAAAATCGAAATTTCAATTGTGGAACCAATTATGCAATCTTTTGGTTAAAAATCCTTTAAAGATTACATCGCTGAAAGCAGATCCTATTATTCGTCAAGGAATTCATCGTTATACTGACCAGGTGAATTTTTTTTAGTTTAGTTTAACTATTCAAATTTGTTTATTTAGGTTGGTGTTTTATGGAATTCTTTAGCTGACTATCATATACGTTGTGAAAATCTTGCACGAGCCAGAGATGTTTATGCAGAAGCATTGAATAGTGTTTCAACAGTTCGTGATTTCACTCAAGTTTTTGATGCCTATGCGGAATTTGAAGAATCAATGGCAAAGGCAAAGATGGCTGCTTTGGAACAATCTGATGTTACAGAAGATGGTGAGATATTAATTATAGTTTGAAATTTGTTTCTCTATTCTTTCCTTTTCATGGCTTAATAATTATATGAGAAATATAGTGACATTTCTATATAAGTTCAGTGAAGTAAACTACTAAGCAGTTATTTATTAAACAGTATAGGCACTTAATAACGTGAACAATATTTTTCTTAGGGCTTTTTGTAAATGGATGTACTCTGGCCAATCTACTTACGTTATTCAGTCAGTTCGGAGCACTTGAAGTTACTACACTCAGTTACAATCAACGTAAAATGTGACATAAATATCCGAGTTATCAAACTTTTCCCAATCTTATCTTGTTAAAGTGCGTTTTTGAAATTGACAAATCGACTACCATCAACTATAAGTATTCTGTGTTATTAAATTTAATGCATTTACAATTGTTTGCTTTATTCATTTTCTCTTCTTGTAACAAATTTCTTTCTTCGCAGATGAGTTGGATGTCGAATTGTATCTAGCACGTCTTGAATCTCTCATGGATCGTCGTCCTTTACTCTTAAATAGTGTGTTGTTACGTCAAAATCCTCATAATGTAGCGGATTGGTTGAAACGTGTTGAATTATTGAAAAGTCAAGGAGCACGTGAACAGATTGCAGCATTCATGGAGGGTATTACATCGGTTGATCCAGGTGAGTAGTAATTAGTCATACCGTAAAACAGCTAAAATAATATCGTTTTAAACACTTTTAGTGAGGAATTTTTAGTTTACAACCTAATCCTATCTCTGTATACACTCTCTGTCTTCCTTTAAACTAAGAGATTAAAATCGCTTCATATCTTTCTTTCTAGGAACTAATTCTTTCTTCCTGTACTATCTCCTTATATACAATCTTTCTTCTATATATTACCACCACTGAATTAACTACTTCTATGAATCCGGTGTTCATCTTGTGCTAATGAGGTATGGCAACTTGGACCGATGCATATACGTGCCTGGTCCTACGTTGCAGCTGACTGACTGACTGACTGAATCCTATCATTTAGTTGATTTTGCCCAATTAACCATTACTAAGCATACATTCAAATCACATCTTGTTGTGATATATATATATATATATATATATATATATATATATATATATATATATATATATACTTAGTACAGGTTTTATGTACTCAACTATTAATAACATGTAATCTTGTAAAGCTACTAGCATTATCTAGTCTCTTAAACCCCCTAGGTATATGTTGCCAACTTTTAATTCTGTTAGCTACTAGTTAAAATATCAATCATTTAATTAAACATCCATCACTCAAAGTTTACAGTTACATAGCGAAAAACTAACTTATTTTATGTAAGATCCTAATGTCCCATTTAAAAACCCAATACTAGTCAAACGTTTTTTGAAAATTTCTTCAGGTCGTCTACTTGTATACAACCTTGTTGCATAAACGTATGGTAAATGAGTAAAATCTGATCTGCTGTAACATGCATTCATACCTTATTACTAAGATTTACATATCATTTTGTCGGCTCCATATAAAATATCGGTATATGCTTGATGAATATTTGTTTAACGCCCTGGTATGAACGAGAGGGGGGAGAGTCCGCTCACCCTCTCCATGTGCTCTCACATGGCCACTCATATATAGCCTCTGGCAGGGAAGTCCTTCTCACTGCCTTCCCGTGGCGGGGGTGTCGTTTACAAAATCGAGAGGACGAAGAGCGAATGTCCGGCGCTTTAACCGGGTTGGTGGACATGGAGGATCCACCTATGAGAGTTGAAAAACCCTGATTCCAAACCAACGGTGCACATGGGCCTCAGTATCCTGAGGGGAGAAATGGCGTATGAACCGACCGTTAGTCACTGGCTACTATGGAACTGCATCTCCTTACACTGCTCCACTGCCTTGTGGATCAGACCTTCAGGTCGGAGGCTCCGGATGTGGCCCCTCAAAAAATCACCTGTTTCGGTTTGAACACCCAGGCAGTATCATAGTCCGCGCACAAATTAAATGAGATTTGTGTGGCGCATATGTATTTGGTGCCTGATTGTACTAATATCTATGTGTTCAAAATAAAATAATGGTTAGATCACTCAAGTAAATGGAAGTTGTTATGCATGATACGTGTGGTAGATTGAACCAAATTAGTTCTAAACTTTCTTAGTTAATTTTTTTTTGGTTCAACGGATCTTCACGTTACCTTCACATATTTTTTTATCACCAATTAACACCGAGTAAATTACATGCTTCCTTCTGTTATGTCATTCAAAATAGTCTCAACTCAACTTTCGCCATTGGTTAGAAAAAATACCAAGACCTATTGTTATACATCTACATGTATACAATATTTGTTTCTGTAAAAATACTGTACATCAATTACAATGTCCTGTTTTATTATTTTAAAGCTAAGGCAACAGCAGGTCGTCCATCATCATTATGGACTGGTCTATCACGTTTATATGAAGAACATGGTCAGTTGAATGATGCACGTGTAGTACTTGAAAAAGCAACTGGTGTTGCTTTTATGCATGTTGAAGATTTAGCAGCTATATGGTGTGAATGGGCTGAAATGGAAATGCGTCATGAGTAAGTTTCAAAATTATCAATTGTGTTGTTCCTTTTTTATTCTCTTTCTTTCTTCCTTATATTGTATTTCATTGTTATATGATCCAAATCCTATTCAATAAAACTAAAAAAATACTGTTTTGCTTTGACTATAGGAATTGGATTTTATCAATAGTACGTAAATTTGCTGATTTTGTGAATTTTCTTCAACTGTTCACAATTCGACTGGTATAAAAATCCGGAAGGAATTGTAACAAATATTTTGTTTATTTTAATACATGGATATTGGTACAAGAAGGCACCAAATAGATATGTGACACATTAATCATTCGATTTTTGTGAGGGCTGGAATACTACTCGTGTGTCCATACCGAAACGAGGAGTTTTCTTAGGGATTCACACTCCAAGCCTCTGACCTAGAGGTCTAATCCACAAGGCAGTGGAACAACCTCAGGAGATACAATCCCATGGTAGTGGGTGACCGATGATTGGTTCATATACCATTTGTTTCTTTAGGATCCTGGAACCCATGTGTACCATTGGTTTAGAATTGTGGTTTTTAAACTCCCCTAGGTGGACTCTCCATGTCCACCAACCTGGTTAAAGGGTCGGACATTCGCTTTTCGTCCTCTCAATTTCGTAAACAACACCCCCGCCACGAGAAGGCAGTGAGTAGGACGTGGTGAAAATAATGTTAGACGACTCTGTGTTCGATCATCGTTGTCTCCGAAGGATTGCTAACATTCAGTGGCAACACCGTGTTAGTAATGCGGAGGTTCGGCATCGTCTGTTCGGGCACAGACGATAATGCAATTGGTGTCACCATCTTGAAACACCGACTTCGGTGGCTTGGACATGTTCTACGAATGTCGTCCCAGAGAATTCCTCGTCGTGCATTATTTGCCGACTCTGGGACTGGTTAGAAAAAGCGGAGAGGTGGTCAGTATATGACATGGTGTCGTGGTATGACAAAAAAAGCTGCAAAGGGCTAGTTTGTGTTGGTCCTTCACGATTCCCTGGCTGGGGTCCAAGAGATGGTGCAACACAGTGGCTAGAGACGTTATCAGATATGGCTCAGAATAGAAGCCAGTGGCGATCCTGCTGTAACCTTCTTTTACTTTCTTCATAAAAAGTGGTTGCTCCTTCCTTAACTGAAAGATTTCTTCTGATTGTACCTTTCCGTTTCCCCCATTATTGTTCTCTTTTTTTATAATTCCCCACGTTCCCTACTTTTTTTTCCTTCGCCTTAAACTCTCATTGTTTTGTGTAGCGCATATATATTTGTCCCCCCCCTGTAGCGATATTTATATGACCAAATAAATAAATATTGAATAAAATAGTGAGTAGGACTTCCCCGGCAGAGGCTATATAGTCAAATTGCCATTTCTTATGTAATATCTTACATCTAATTTCATCTGTAATCTCTTGGTATTTAAAAGGTTGATTGTATTCATTCTTACTACTTATTACATATATTATTCATAGTAGTATTAATAAAATCAATGATTATTGTCTTTTTTTCCTCTTTAAAAATAAGTCAACCTGAAGCAGCACTTCGTTTATTAGGGAAAGCTACTACTGCACCATCACGTAAAGTTGATTATTATGATCGTTCAGAACCTGTTCAAGCACGACTTCATAAATCCTTACGTCTTTGGTCATTGTATACGGATTTAGAAGAAAGTTTTGGTACATTTGAAACAACAAAGGTAAATACTGATTATTTCTTCATAATACAAAGTATCTGATTAAAATAACTAGTATATTAGTTTACTTATTATAACTGTAAATTTAAGTACTGATTTAAGGAATACAATCAATAGAGATAAGTTGCCTAACACTATTTGTCTCAAGGTGAATCTTTTTAACTTGGTTAGTTCAAACACTTAAGATTCTTGTATGAACCTCAACCAGGAATTCTGCCAGTCTTTATAAGGCTCAATTTAGCTGGCAAAGATTTTAATAGACTATCGTTATTTTATAGGTTGACCTCCATCAGTGCTCCTATTTTGTTATCTCACTTGTATACTATCCTTCTTAGTAGCTGAAGATTGTCAATGATGGCTGAATATCCGTAATGAAGTTAAAACAAGTTGAGATGTTCTAGGTATATACTTTATTAGAGTAATTTTTGACAACTTATTCATAGAATTTACTTCAAGAATGTTATGATTTACAATGTTTGGCCTTTTTTTGGTAAAAACAAATAACTTGTAACTAATAAGTGTTGCAATTTGAACGCTATACTCGGTTCCTAAGCTATTCTTGTAACCCCCAAGCTAGAACTATACAGCGACCTGAACATGAAAGAGAAGGCACAAAGTATTCGAAAAGTACTTTACTCCAAGGTTCATTTTAATACAGAAAATATGGGGTTTTTATAATATTCTGAATGTCCTTGGGTTGCTCGAAGATTCTGGAATGCTATTAAACATAAGTAGCCGTACAACAACCAGCCAATCAGAACCTCTACATGTGACGTTTCACATCCTTGATGTTTCTGTCTAAACTCCAAGTGAACGCTGATTGGATGAAATGCTTCTTAATGTCTCTTGATCCTTGCGCGTCTTTCGCGAGAAATTTCCTGGATCATCCCAACGGTAACAATATCTTGTTGTTATCTTAACCAATAACTTCCACGTGATCCCGTTATATACCTGAAGTATTTTGTAGAAAATTAGTTCACAACTACCTGACTGAGGTAGTATTCATTTCTGTGGTACTCTCAAAGTTATTCATGTTATCTTTAACTGTGAATTCAATTTAACTTATTTATCAGGTACAGATTAGTGTGCTTGGTTTCAAGGTACACTATAAAGGTGAGGGCTAGGGATGCTATCCAACTGATTAAAACGAAAATAGACGGAGCTGAGTTTGGTCCTGTTGTGCTCAGAGACTAAAAGTCATACGTCTTAATAAATAAACTACCATTTCGAAATGATGAATACATCAAGTACATGGCTTCGTGTCATACCATACCTGTATTTGAATTGAAGTCTTTTGGTGGTAGTATTGGGTTGATTAAACAATAAGAAATATGTAACTGAGTTTCATCTACCTGTATAATTATAATAGTTGTATATATTCTAATGAATGATTATTTCGTTGTTGAGATTTTTATCGAGTTTTGGTAAATTTGAATTGGCTTAGTAACCAAGTTGATCATGCGTTAGTGTGTAAAGTGATGATTACTGGGTTCGAATCCCACAGTGAACATCAACCCTGGGATGCTAATACATCTAATCGACAAGTTCCAAATAGGTCGAAACGCCTAGCTTAGATTCTATTACCAACCAAATTACACAAACAGAAAACATTAGATATTGTGAAATATATGTGCTTGTTTGTAATTGATTAGTCATTGAATGGTGACCAGCATTATTTATTTCAACTCCGTCTTAGCACTAATCGAACCCTATCGGTCGAATTGCAATTTGACCATTAGTTTAAGTGACTCGGGATTACATCCATTATGTTGAGATGTAAGTTGTTGATTGGAGGTAGTCGTCAGAAAATCATGAACCTAGGTTTCATACCACTCAGTACTCGTCATCTAGGTAAACCTGTAACCTTGAGAGAACTGATACTCTCTGGAATATTCGAACTTCATATACATGAAGGGTACGAAAAAGCGTGAAACCAAGGTCCGGGGTTTTTTATCAACTATATCCAAGCACCACCCAACTGCGCACACAAAACAAGCCCTCGCATGGAATCCTCAAGACCAAAGGAAAAGAGGGAGACCAAAAAACACATTACACTGGGAAATGAAGATAGACATGAGAAAAATGAACAAGAATTGGATGGAACTAGAAAAGAAGGTCCAGGACAGAGTGGGTTGGAGAATGTTGGTCGGCGGCCTATGCTCCTCCATTAGGAGTAACAAGCGTAAGTAACTAAGTAAGTACATCCAACCAACGCCTTACAAAACATTTCTGTTTTCTTATAGAAATATTATTTAATTAGCATAATCATTATTGAATTGTTCTCTTTATTGTATTATTTATAGGCTGCCTATGATCGAATGATTGATTTACGTATAGCAACTCCTCAAATTATAATGAATTATGCATTATTCTTGGAAGAATTAAATTATTTTGAAGATGCTTTTAAAGTTAGTTGAAAATATTCATAGTGTATATTTATGATTAGTTTGATTGGTATATTGTTCCACAATAGTTATATAGTGTTCTTCTATTATCAGTCATGATGGAGATCAGTTGTAGCCTAAATAACTCAGTCATAATATCTCACGTTGTGGAACTGATCGAATTGGGTTTCAATCATACGGCCTGCACTGATTTCTCCGAAATTGTGGGTACATCTTGGTGCAAACGAGTGATAACTAACACGGAACCTAGGTGAAACAAGTCTTCCTACTGATTGACTATGTTCAGTTTCATGCGTAAAACTGTAATGATGAATTTACTTCATTCGGTAAATAACATATAACTCATCTAGCATAGATACAAACTTTGTATGTGAACTCTAATTTAAACTACATTTTGTTTTGTGTTTGAGAGTTTATGTCTTACTAATCGGTTTTCTTAAATGAATTAGTTAAAGCGAGAAAAGTTGTAGTTTGTTATTTATTTAGTTAAATATTGAAAGGTTTATCACTTCCAACACATTGGTATACTCACTAGTGATGAAGTATTCTTGTTTTGCACATATATGTACTGGATATTAATACTATTTGACTTTTTCATTCATAGTAGGTGAAATGGTTTACAGAATCGAACTGTTAAACTATGTTTACATAACAACTGTATTTGATGATTTCATGATTAAGGTATTGGAGTTAAGATCATAGTTTGAAACCTTATTCATTAACTTTTTTGATATAGGTAATTGGATACTTTAATTAGTTATAGAATTAAACAATCTCTATTGCATAATACATCTTTACAGTTAATGTTTTGTTCAGTAAGAATGTTTAAATAGTATTATATCTCTCGCTGACTTTGAGGTTGAACTTCTTTGTACTTCCAGCACATGAGTTTAATCCCATATAAAATTTTTTTACTGATTAGACAACATAATAAAAACGACAAAAGCATTCCTTCCTACTTCAAAGGGTAGATTAAACGATGAATGTAAGCATTAATGGTAAGTGCTATTAAGATAGGAGATACTTGTCTACTGTTAAAGTGCTGTTATGGGTATGAAGATGCTTCTTACGTCCTGGTTGCTCACAGAGTTAAACGATACTTGATGGAGCTGAAAAATCTGGGTTACGAGGTAGTTTTGGTGATTTAAGAGTATGACTACTGTGTCTTAAGATCAACTATTTGAGGGAGGTCACATACGGCATTTTTGTCAGTAGCTATAGATGTGTTAGTTCTGTACTTTTAAAACCTTACCACCGGAGACAGATACTCGTTGGGCAAAGTAAGATGCTCTATTTTTAGGGTTGATCTTTTCTAATTCCTTCCCTCTGATATAGGGAGAAAGTATTGCTCCGAGTGCCAGTTATCTGAGGGAAATCTCATTGCCGTCACACTCTTGTATAGTCTGCAATATAACCTTTCCCTTGAACCATGAGTTCGCTACTTATAGAAATACTACCCTCCAACCAGCATGCCTAGCATAATATTTTTTAAATTTTCCTGTTCATCACATCACCAATTATACATTCGATAATGATATGATTTGTTGTATTGTAATTATGAGTAAAGTTTTTGAGTTATCTCGTTTGTTGATATTCCAACAGTGAATTACTATTGAGTTTTTTGTTGAAATTTACACAAGTAAAAGGTACTTGATATTCAAGTCTTTAATATAAACTGTCAACACCTGGAATGAAGGTACACATCCAACTGATGAGTCCTAAATTACCTATTGCTGTCACACAACCCATTTATTTAACTTATGTTTCGTTATGTCTGATATGTGCAAACAATGTTTGTTTTTCTTTCTTAAAAGGCATATGAAAAAGGTGTTGCATTATTTCGTTGGCCAAATGTTTACGATATATGGGCTACTTATTTATCTAAATTTATTGAACGTTATGTAAGTTTTTGTATAAGTACATTGATATCATATGAAAAGTATTTGTATTGTGTTGAGTAAAAGCCAAAGATAATCTGTCCAGTAGGGTGTAACTTCTCTGTACTGTACACACACATTAGTCATATCATATTAAACAACAACTAACCAGGATATATTGGAAAGGAAGTGGTTATAATACTTTTATCTGATTGATATGAAAATGACTGTGGAAAATCATCTTGATTATCCTCAGAAGATTATAATAATATTTGTATTGAAATGGAAGATGTTTGTTATCTAGAAAGACTAATTAGTATAATATTTATTTATTTATTTATTTTAACACATCGATATTGGTACAAGGAGGCACAAAATACATATGCGCTACACAAATCTCATTTGATATGTGTGAAGGCTGTGATACTACCCGGGTGACCAAACAGAAGCAGGTGGTTTTCTTAAGGGGCCACACTCCGAGCCTTCGACCTGACTGTCTGACCCACAAGGCAGTGGAGCATCGTAAGGAGATGCAGTCCCATGGTAGCCAGTGACCAACGATTGGTTCATACTCCATTTGTTCCTTCGGGATACTGGAGCCCATGTGCACCATTGATTTGGGATCCGGTTAAAGCGCCGGACATTCGCTTTTAGTCCTCTCATTTTCGTAAACAACACTGGTGTTACGAGAAGGCAGTGAGTAGGACTTCCCTGGCAGAGGCTATATATGAGTGGCCATGTGAGAGCATATGGAGAGGGTGAGCGGACTCTCCCCACTCTCGGCCGTACCAGGGCATTTGGGGATAATAACACTGAAGAGAGAACTATGAGGTTATTGATTACACAGTTTATGTATGAATTGTTATTTGAAAGAATGTGCTTTTTATGAAAATCTCAGCTTGTACCAGATTACCAAGTGAAATGTTGAATTTACTTCAAATTCTTTCACATTCTTCCTCTTTAATCTACTCATATATGTTTGAATCAGTAATACTCATACTCATCTAGTACAGTAGTGGTCTGATATCAATTGGTTCATGATCTCAATCAAAAACTTAACAATCTCCAAAACCCCTAAACTAGTAACCTAATATATGTTAACACTTTCAGTCAAACCACTAGGAAATGACAGATGATATAGTCTGTACATTTTAATTCAAAAAATTGACATGATTCAATGATCAGAATGAACTATAAATAAGAGATTATTGTATCTAAATGAAACCATTAACCGTACAACTTAAGAATAAAGAGGCTAATAATTAATAGACAATAATTTTGGGAGCAGAGAAATACATAACAACAATAATTCTGCAGTCAAATGGATGAGTATAAAATTGAATGCTTTGGTACGGTCAAGGGTGGAGAGAGTACGCTCTCCATTTCGAATTGCTTTCACATGACTACGCGTATATAACCACTTTCAGTGAAGTCCTAATCACTGCCTTCTCACGGCGGTGTTGTATACGAAATTGAAAATGTCCGGCGCTTTAACCGGGTTGGTGGATCCACTTAGGGGAGTTGGGAAACCCTGATTCCAAACAAATGGTGTATATGGGCTCCAGTATCATGAAGGAACAAGTGGTGTATGAACCTGTTGTTAGTGACCGGCTACCATGGGACTGCATCTCCTTACGATGCTCCACTGCCTTGTGGATCAGACCTGTAGGTCAAATGCTTAAGGAGTGACCTCCTAGGAACACCACCTGCTTTAGTTTAGGCACTCCGACAGTATCACAGCCCACATACAAATCAAGTGACGTGTGTGGCGCATATGTAGAAAGAAAGATATAATCTCACGGTTTAATAGAAGACAACAAGTCTATATACTTACGCAAGAGTGATCGATTCTAAACCATGTCACCCAAAGTCTCTAATCATTGGTTATGATCGTCGCGCGTACCCCAACCAAGTAGTTTGCATCTAGCAACATGACCCAGACAAGAAGTTAATCTATGACACTGACTTGACTTCCTGACACTGTTAAGTATGCAAAAATAATTACAGAATTCTTATTTATAAACATTTTTTTAAATTGTTCATTGATTCACATTAATCTCTGGTAATAACTCTAAATTATTGTATTCAACATCATTATATAGGGTGGAAATAAATTGGAACGTGCTCGTGATTTATTTGAACAATGTTTAGAGAAATGTCCACCGAAATATGCTAAAGGTATGAAAGAGAACTGTAGATTTATTGTTTAATTCCAATTTTTATCTATCAGTCAGTCAGTTAGTCAATCAGTAACAACGTAGAACTTCGTACGTACGTACATCAGTTCGAGTCGCCATACCGCATTAGCACATAGATACAGTTATCGATTCAAATCCCGTCGCGGTAGAGATAGTATGAGTATAAGCAGTACTATTGTATTTATAATCTATCTCTGTTTCCTTAATACATAAACTACTAGTCTTTAAAATCAAACTATTATAGTCTTATAGTTTGCATCATAGACTGTTCATTGTCAGATAAAGATAATGGTATACAACTCAAGATTCATTGGCACTATTCGAAGATTAATGTTGACTGAGATTGTCCATAGTATTTTCATTGTTTAATAATGATGTTGGTTTTTGCTCTTTGGCATATATTTTCGTTTTATTATCGATTTTTCATTTCATACTCTAACCTTTCAAAGTGTTGGAACATGTTCATTTCAGATAGTTACGCATTGTTTCAGATAATTGAATTCAAATCTCCATTATGAACTAGTCGTCCAGTACCTTCCATTATGCACCGGTTCATGTATACTAGATATCATACAATAAGCCACTTTAGTATCGGTCAAAGTGTATCTGAAGTATCCATCGACATGATTATGAAATAAACTGAAATGATTAAATAATCCGGAGACTCATCAATGACTATTAGTATTTGTGATGAATAAATTAGGAAATGAATGAGCATTTTTGCAAAATTTTAAAATTAGACATAAACACAAGCATAGGGTACTATTGTGATGAGATAGACGGTCTCCATTCCTATTCATCAATACTTACTACTTGTTAGTATTTAAATCCCCAGTGGAACAATTTTACATGTTACATGTTACATCTGAAATATACAGGTCAGGGGAACAATGCACTCCAAAGCACATATGTAGGCATGAATTCAGTCCCCTTAATAGTTTCTGTTTTTATGTAAATATACGTTGTGTATATACCTGAAAGACACAGATCCAACCGATCTGCCTCTCATAGGTTATACATAAGCGCAGATACTCTGCACGTTGGAAGTGGAAGTCACCAAGCTGCATCATATAGCAAGCGCTAACTTGTAATCCCGGAGGAAAACGGAAAAATGAAAGGCCAAAGAACGCACTGTATCGGCGATCGGAAGCAGACATTAAAAGGATGAATAGCAACTGGAAAGGATTGCCCAGGACAGAGTTTGATGTATAATGTTGGTGGCCGGTCCATACTTCTCCACGAGGGGTAATAGGCATGTAAGTAAGTGTTTTACATCACTGAACAAACTTAGATAGATCCAATCTTACCATAAAGTCGTAGATAAGACTCAAGTCTGTCGAATATTCTGATCAGTAACTGGTAATATTTTGTTCAGATGAAGTATTTTATCTATGGTTATAATTCTGTCTATGTCTATGGATGTATTTTTTTCAGCGTTACATTTATTGTATGCTCGACTTGAAGAACAACATGGACTTGCACGTCGTGCTATTCGTATTTATGAACGAGCTACAGAAGCTGTTCTTCCAGAAGAAAGATTTGAGGTGAATCTGTTTTTTGATGAAACTATCAATTATAAGTATCACATTATCTTGTAATTTATTGGATGTGGAATTGATTTTAATACATTTTATCAATAATTTTCATTACAAACTGATGTTAAATAGGTCATTGAAGACTAACAAATAGTTAAAATAATTCAATCAGTTTCATTTTACGACTTCCTAATCACGTCTACTTATGGTTTCACAAAGGATTTGATTACTTATCTACAAATCCCTTGCACCGGTAACATCAAGGTTAAAGTTTAAGTGCATGCTTAGACAGCACTTTACCTGGTTGTTTTTTTCTTGGCAGCTGAATCACTTCGCTAACAATCACAAAAAAGCTGACTATGTGAACCTTTGTGCTTTGTTACCGAGTAACGAACCGCATTCTAGATGAAACCGGGGGTTTTAATGAGAAAGCAAGAACTATAATATCAATCATTTCTCCATGGAGTAAGGTATATTAAGACAATTACCACTGACAGCTATCGATCACAATCATTCTATATTGTGAATTGACTGAATTTATAAGTGTAGACTATTAAATTCCAACACTGTGTTCTAAATTCTCATATCGTAAACGACATTGGTTTCAATTCTAAATTGATCCGGTTGTTTACTCACTGTTGTATAGTTTCACACCATTGATTTAAGTGGTTTTGTTGAAGTCCTGTTGAATATAAACACTGGGAGGGAATCTAGTGTATAGGACTTCTGAACAGTGCACATCCACAATCCCGCCCTTGGCGAGATTCGAATCCAGGACCTATCAGTCTCGTACTCGAGCGCTTAACCATTAGACCACTGAGCATATATATATATATACATATATATATATATATATATATATATATATATATATATATATAGTGCCCTCTTGTACCAATATTTATGTGTTCAAATACATAAATATGTAATCTAGTGTAGATATTCGTCTATGGTAAATTAACGTCCCATATCTGTAAACGTGGAAACCTAACCGTTTATAACATTAAACGAAGTAATACCGAGCGTTATAACATTTTGTATATTAAATAAATATTTCTTTTAATCCAAGCATTCCTTGACAGTTGCATTGTTCTTTTGAAAATTCTTTACAGATGTTCAATATCTATATTCAACGTATTGCCGATCTTCATGGTGTTACACATACACGTTCAGCGTATGAACAAGCAATAGAACGTTTACCTGAAGAACATTCACGTAAAATGTGTTTAAGATTTGCTGATCTTGAAAGAAAATTAGGTGAAATTGATCGAGCACGAGCTGTTTATGCTTATTGTGCACAAATGTGTGATCCTCGAGTAAATCCAGTGCAAAATATTTATATGGTTAACATGCTACTGATTATTTCATAAGTAGTTTAAAATCATTTGTTATTTATTTTATGGTAAAACTGACTAATCTATTTCCCGAATATGAGGACTGTAAAACTTTTTCTTTATGTAGTTTACGATCTGAAAAATTTATATGTGAAACTATAAAGCGATTGAGAAACTGACATCATAATCTTGTCGATTGATGCATAAACGGATGTATACTATTCTAAACCTTGGCGTACTTTCATGAACTACTGTCCATGAAGTAGTCAAATGTACTTGAAAGTTTTAGATCACTGGGATTTGAAGTGGAAGCCGCCTCCTTGATGATGTTATATCTTGAAGCAACGTTGGAATCGTGTAGCAGATAAGGAAGATAAATAAGTACTTAGACAATGATATCATCTATTTCCAGATAGATTCAGTCCATGAAAGACTCAACGAAAATAGTTGAAAAACGTGTTAAATTTATATTTTTCCGGATCATGTAGTGAACATATATATTTATGAGTATTCTATGATAGAAACTGTTTACAGATAAATCAGTTCTGTGTAAACCATTTAATTCATATAGTTACTGTAGCACTTTACTTTAGTCAATACTATCCACAATGATAATTTAAGAGTATGACTGTATACTTTGGATAGACGTTCTCTAACCCCTTCTCTGGTAAAAAAAGAACTAATCAATAACTCGACATTTTCATCACCTTGCTCATTATTTTCTCCCATATTTTTTTCTTCACATAGACCGAAACACAATTTTGGCAAATATGGAAAGAATTTGAAGTAACACATGGTAATGAAGATACACTACGTGAAATGTTACGAATTCGACGTAGTGTTCAAGCAACTTATAATACACGTGTTAGTTTTGTTGCAAGTCAATTACAATTGAATGAAGAAAATTCAACAACAAATGGTAAATAATTTGTGTTTTCTTTCTATTTCAAGAGATTTCATAGTGAATTTATCTTATTCCTGATTAATTCAATAGTGTATCATCATATACATTGGTTTTTATCAGATGGGGGGGGTGTTGTGGAGTTCATGTGCCGATTGAAGCTAGATCACCATGAAAAACTTGAAATCACTGGACGTGGATGGGTAAGACTCCTCAGCAGTACGCATCCACGATAGAATTGGTTGAAGTTAGACATTAACACATTTAGATGCCGGCTCGATGGTCTAGACGTTAAGCGTTCGTGCGAGAGACCGATAGTTCCTGGGTTTGAAACCCACAAGCGGAATCGTGGATGATCATTGCTGAGGAGTTCTATACTAAGAAGAAACAACCGTCCAGTGCTTCCGGGTTTTTCTTGGTGGTCTAGCTTTAATTGACTTATTTATTTATTTTAACACATAGACATTGGTACAAGGAGTCACAAAATACATATGCGTCACACAAATCTCATTTGATATGTGTGAAGGCTGTGATACTACCCGGGTGACCAAACAGAAGCAGGTGGTTTTCTTAAGGGGCCACACTCCGAGCCTTCGACCTGACTGTCTGACCCACAAGGCAGTGGAGCATCGTAAGGAGATGCAGTCCCATGGTAGCCAGTGACCAACGATTGGTTCATACACCATTTGTTCCTTCAGGATACTGGAGCCGATGTGCACCATTGGTTTGGGATCGGGTTATAGCGCCGGACATTCGCTTTTAGTCCTCTCATTTTCGTAAACAACACTGGTGTTACGAGAAGGCAGTGAGTAGGACTTCTTTGTCAGAGACTGTTTACGCGTGACCATGTGAGAGTATTTGGAGAGGGTGAGCGGACTCTCTCCACTATCGGGCGTACGAGGGCATTTGGGGGCATAATTGACTTATGAACAGTGTGATTGATGATTAAATAGTTGTACTTATCTAATCTTAAGTTATAATTAAATTCTTTCAATGAAGATATGAAATATCTTTACTAGTTCAAATAACATAACATTTCTTATATTTTTGTTTTAATTATTGGTGATTAAAAGGGATCAGATACAAGCTAAAGGACATGTATCAGTTTATCTTGTCTAGAATTTTGAATGGGAAAAACAAATCTAGTGCTGTATTTAAGATGTTGAAATGTATATCATTCATTATTTTACAATCACAGATGTTGTAGTGAACGAGAACATAAGTGAGGGATTAATCGAATGTATTTGAACACATAAATTACAGAGCATCTTAGTGAAAATATCTCAGAACCATACAATAAATTCTTCATTTGTAAAATGTCAATTAATCGTCTCAGACTTGATTGTTCTTTTGTTTTTATACCAATCATTCTTTATTGTCGTTCTCTTTTTCTTCAATCTTCTTAATCTTCTACTATCAAATATTTCACTTTCGATTGATAATATATACTACTTATATCTGTCGATATGAGTAGTATATGTCACAATGTTACTACTACAAAGCTTCGTGTTGTTTACCTTCATCTACTTAAAATGAAATTCTACTTTCGTTATAACTTTTAGATCTTTTGAAAGTCTGATAAAGTCTACTAGTTTGTAAACTTGACACACTCATCTAATATTCTATATAGCCTAATTTATATCCTATCATTTCACAATGGAAATTTTTTAGCTTACTTGAATATTTCCATTATTTGTATATAGTGAAGATTAAGATAATACTATATACATAAATACATTGCTTAATAATGTATTCTTTGATGAAAGAAGAAAACAAAGTATCATGGAATTTATTTTGAACTTGTATTAAGATTTAATTTTGAATCAAACCCCTCAAATGCCCTGATACATTTAAGAATGGGTAGAGTCAGCTCTCACATGGACACAAGTATACAGCCACTGTCAGGGAAGTCCTACTCACTTCTTTCTCGTGGTACCGATGTTGTGTATGAAATTGTGAGGATGAAACACAAATGTCGAGCGCTTAAATCAGGTTGGTGGATATGAAGGATCCACCTAGGGGAGTTGGAAAACCCTGATTCCAAATTAATGGTGTATATAGGCTCCAGTATTTCGAAGGAACAAATGACGTATAAACCAATTGTTGGTCACCGGTTACCATGAGGCTGTATCTCCTGATGTTGTTCCACTGCCTTGTGGATCAGATCTTTATGTCGAAGGCTCCGAGTGTGGCCCCCTTAGAAAACCACATGCTTCGGTCTGGAAACCGAACGATTTATGTAATGCATATCTAATTGGTGTTCTATTGTACCAATGTTTATGTGTTTAAATAATATTATTAATAATTTAATTGATTCATTATTCTACTTACAATATTTGAGATGATGGAGAAGATTTGTGCCTCAGGTTGGATAATTGAAGTAGAGTTTTGTTCTCTAAGCTGAATGGTTGGTCGTGGAGCTTTCTATCTGATTTATATACCAGTGTTATTGTACAAAAAGAACAACAACAAGCTGGATTCCGTAAGGACCGGTCGTGCACAGACCAGATTGCGACATTACGGATCATCGTCGAACAATCAATTGAGTGGAACTCGTCATCGTACATCAACTTCATTGATTATGAGAAGGCATTTGACAGTGTAGATAGGAGGACGTTATGGAAACTTCTTTGACACTACGGAGTTCCTGAGAAGATTGTCAACATTATCCGGAACTCATACGACGGACTACAGTGCAAAGTAGTGCATGGAGGACAGCTGACTGACGCATTCCAAGTAAGGACCGGAGTCAGACAAGGCTGTCTACTCTCTCCCTTCCTGTTTCTTCTGGTGGTCGACTGGATTTTGAAGTTTTCGACATTGAGGGAAAACATGGTATACAATGGACAGCTCACAACAAATTAGACGATTTGGACTTCGCAGATGACCTAGCCTTCCTTCACATACACACGAACAGATGCAGATAAAGACAACTAGTGTAGGGGCAGTCTCTGCATCAGTAGGCCTCAACATACACAAAGGGAAAACCAAGGTCCTCCAATCACTCGAGGATTGGCAAAGCAAGGGCTGCATCCCTTCACTTGAAGAACATATGGAACTCAAAACAACTTTCAACCAACATCAAAGTCAGAATCTTCAACACGAACGTCGAGGCAGTTGTACTGTACGGGACTGAAAATTGGAGAACTACCAGAACTATCACCAAGAAGGTACAAGTATTTATAAATAGCTGTCTACGCAAGATACTCAACATCCATTGGCCGAATACCATCAGCAACAGCCAACTGTGGGAGAGAACAAACCAAATTCCAGATGAAGAGGAAATTAGGACAAGACGATTGATATGGATAGGACATACATTGTGGAAACCATCAAACTGAATTACAAGACAAGCGCTAATTTGGAATCCTGATGGAAAGCGGAAAAGAGGAAGGCGAAATAACACATTACGTCGGGAAATAGAATCGGATATGAAAAGGATGAATAAGAACTGGAAAGAGCTGGAAAGGATTGCCTAGGATAGAGTTGTATGGAGAATTCTGGTGAGCGGCCTATGATTCTTCACGAGGAGTAACAGGCGTAAGTAAGTAAGTTATTAAGATTATGTGATAATCTTTATAGAATTCTTTAACTGTTGACTTTCATTATTCTTTTCTTATCTATTTTATTATAATCAATCCATGCATAGTACCAAAAGATGAAATGCAAAAATTAGATCAATCACAAATACAAAGCAATATCCCTATCAAAACTAATTTCATTGGTCATCGTCCTATGGTACAATTTCAATCAGCTGGTATAAAACAATTAGGTTTAATTAATGAACAAGATGATAAACAACAAAATAAAGCTAGTACTAACATGGAAGAGATTGATATCAATGTTGATGATGAAGGAGACGAAAAGGAGGAGGAGGAGCAGAAGGAGGCCGATGATGATGATGATGATGATGACGATTCAATGGGAGAACAAAAATTAAAACAAACAGTAAATGAAAATAATGCTGAATATACAGGATCTAGTAAACGACGTAGAAAAACTCATTCAGACGGTAAGCTTGTTATTTAAATCCATTATTGAATGAATGTGATAATCAATCAACATTGGATATTTATGTCATTGGTAGAATTCATGTTCTAACTAGAAGATTCCACGTATTATTTCACTCATTATCTTTTAGACAAAGAAACTGATTAATGATGGATGAAATTTCATGCCTGAACTGTGTTGTTTGTTTAAATGTCTTGTTTATAAAGTATCTTATCTGAATTGAACGTTTCATGTCGACTAGCCCTAAGTGCCTATTAATTTCTTCATTATGATAATAGTGATTAATGAAAGCGACATTTAGAGGAACGTTAGGGGCGGTCAAACCAAAACGTGGCATCAGTTAGTGAAGTCACTAACTTCTGGTATGAGCCATGTTGGCAGATGCAGACTACTTGTTTGGGGTCTATGTGACTATTGTAACCAATGGTTAGAAACTTTGGGTGACATGGCTTAGAATCGATCACAATTGCATAGGTGTATACACTCTCTGTCTTCTCTTAAACTGTGAGATTAAGATTGCTTCATATCTTTCTTTCTACGAACCAATTCTTTCTTCCTGTACTATCTCCTTATATCCCATCTTTGTTTTATGTATTACTGTAACGAACACGAACACGGGTGGGGACAATCAAGTGTCAAAATTGATTGATCACTGGGTGGTGACCAATGTCATGCGTGTCTAGTCGTTATTAGTGCAGATCGAATGCTATCGATCATGTTGCAATGTGGCCACCGGTCTAGGTGACTCGACACTGATGATCAATCAATTGTGATTGTATCTCAGTCCAACAGTAGGTCGGTCGCGGCCCGGATAGCTCAGTGGTAACGTCTCTGACTGTGAAGCTGGGTGACACAGGATCGAATCCATCAGGGAGCACCAGTTCCCTCAAGATTACAGGTACACCTTACTGACGAGTGCTAAGTAGCACGAAACCCGGGTCCCAGGGTTTCCTGTCGACTACCTCCAACCACCATCTAATCTCACAATCGTATGTACTTGACGGCAAATTACAGAACTTGTTAATAAAATCTAACAACCATATCGTAAATGCTCAATTTGCAAAATGTCCATAAATTATCTCAAAAGGACTCAGACTTCCTTTGTTCTTGCACTTTTACACAACTTGTATTCTGTTTCCATTCTTTACTGTTCGATCTTCTTGTCTCTCTGTTGCCAGACATTCTGTTTACGACTAACATCATACATTACGTATGTCTTATTTAAGTAGCACACACCACATTACCACCATTGAACTAATTACTTCTATGAATTCGTTAGTGATTTTGTTGTGATAATAAGGTATGTCAACTTGGATCGATGCATATATATGTGCCTGGTCCTACATTGTAGTTGACTAACTGAATTAATGAATTGATTTTTATGTTTATTTACCACTACTAAATATGTGTTATGGTTGAAACGATTACAAGTTCACCTAGTCTGAGAACAGAAAAAAGACTCTGTGACGAAACACCAATAAGCTAACTATTCTGATGCATCTCACTACCGCTAAATAGAGAGTAAAGTCCAAGTTCGAAATGCGCAAGCATATTCCTCAAGCATCCAGAAGTACAAGCAATAACAACATGCACAAATCCAATGTATACATATACAGTATAAAATTGTCTATAGGAAGTGTTACAAAATAGCATACTAAAAACATACAACAAATGAATCTTGAGGTAGGTTGATTATGAATACAGTGGTCTTGAGTGCTGTTAGAGGTATGAGGGCGGTTATCATTTCCCGGTTGCCCACACCGTGGAAGGGTTCTGCTGGAGGTACCTGAAAAGGAAATTGGATTAGAGGTGGTCATAGTGACCTGAGAGCGTGACCGCAGTGCCCAACGGACAGCTGCTTGAGGTCGGTCACACACGACCTTTTTATGAGTAATTTTTGTGTTAGCTCCGTACTTGTTGAGACCTTGCCGCCGGAGACGGATATCCATGGGATGAGGCGAGGTGTACATTTTTAGAGTCGACCTTTTCTAACCCCACCCCTCCTTTTGGGAAGGCAGCATCTCTGTTATGCTGGTTGTCTGAAGGAAACACCTTACTGTTGTCACACCTCTGTACAGTCAGCAGTACGACTTCGCTTTCGGACCTTGGTTTTGTTGCTTTTAGTCTTACCGCTCTTCAACGGACCTGTCTGGCATGGTAGGACCTTGAGGAACGGTTGTTTCAGGCAGTATAGCTCAGTTGCTTCATCACGATAGGCAAGCCCGACCACCACGTCAAGGTAGCAACAACGGTCGGGTATGCTTTATATATATTCTTACAAAGACAGATAGGGATCAATAATTAGATAAGATCGAATATTTATTCTCTTTTTCAATAAGATATATATATTTATATATGTTGGTACAACATCATGTACCTTATTTACTAACCATATACTTAAGTGATTCAACCACTAAAAGCCATAGCCCTTATAATACCTAAATGCAAATTAAGCATAAGCTCGGTCCCAATATCATTGAAGGACAATTCTTATTGAAGTACCTGAAAAAGAATTTGGATTATGGGTGATCGTTGCTATGTGGAAGCGTGGTTGCTGTGTCCAAGAATTAAATGCTTTAGGACTAGTCTCAATTTTTTTCTTCAAATAATCCTACATTTTTTAGCATCGTACTTTCGAAAAGACTTGAAGCCGAGGATGCAGATGAGTGAGATGATGTGTTTGTTATGTTCATTAAAAAAGATCAACTTTTTATTTATTTTATTATACAACATATATATAGATATTGATATTGAAAATCAACCTGTTCCATTGGCGGTATTTGGTAGTTTAAAGAAGGCCGATGATGATGACAGTGATCATTAATATCATCATATGTACACTATACTTTTATGTTTCTTACTCTTGTTTGTGTACAGTAGTTTATCATTTATAAATGAGATTTCTTTTGAAAGAAAAGAAGAAAAAAACTGTGCGTCTCTGTGTGTGTGTGTGTGTGTGAATGTGTATCTGTATATGCGACCATTGTTCACCATTGTACATTGAATATATATTGTGTGTATATTGACTTATCAATATTCATTATTCACTAGAATCATATGTATTACATTCATTTTAAGTAGAAAGATTATAATTTTGTTTTATTATTGTTTACATAAATAAATAAATTTTTATGCATATTTATACTACTGAATAGTTTGAATAAAGTAATTAGTACATTCTTAAATGGAATCAATATCTGAAATATTAAGATAATTTAAGTTATGAATATAAGCATTTTATTGGATATAGAATTAATTTGTGGTTAGCATTCTTCGTAGCGAGTTCGTTTTCTACGAGATGAGGTCGCTAACCCCATGCCCAAGCCTCTTCATTTATCTGAGGGCTCCAGGCGGAGTTAGGGATAGGATGCACACTGAGCGAAGTATTCGAATGCGTCATAAGGCAAGCCCTCACGTGGAATCCTCAAGGTTAAAGGTAAACAGGAAGACCAAATAGCACATTATGTTGAGAAATAGAGACAGACATGAGAAAAATGAACAAAAATTGGATAGAACTGGAAAGATAACGCCCAGAACAGAGAGTGGGTTGGAGAATACTGATCGGTGTCCTATACTCCTCCATTAGGAGTAATAGGCTTTAGTAAGTAAGTAAGAATTAATTTCTTCATGAAATAACATTGAAAGGAAATTAAATTGAAAAACTGCTTCATTCTGTTAGGTTCGTTACTTGATTAACACAGAAGAAATCTAGAAAAGTGTTTGTTTCGTAAGAATCATAATGTACAGAAAATCATGTGTATTTATAATTATTACCGTTTGTTATAACAACGTTATAGTTCAGTCAACCTGCAATGAGACATGTTACACTAATGTCTAATAGTAGCATGTCACGTTGAAATCTCTATCACGTTCTGATTAGATGGAAACTCTTCGACTTCTTTGTAGTTTTCGGAAACCGTCTCAACACATTTTAATTTAACATTCATCCATGTGATAAATAAAATTCTAACATCTTGATATCAATAACTCCATATATATTTTGATTGAATTGTAAAATGTAATGATAGATAACTCGTATGCTGTTATTAAGATGATGACAATAACAATGCCCGAAATCAATAAAAAAAATAATGTAAATAACAAAACATACTATCTGCTTAGGTAATGATTTGTATGTTAAAGTACTCAGAATACCATCCAAACTCTTAATATTATATGGTATTGATATTTTTCATTTGGATTGATTATTCAAACTCTTAACTGTTATTTCACTCTCAATTGTTTTGTAAATATTCAAAGTGTCCTGGTTGTCTGATAAGTCGCCCAAGGTTATCAATGTATTATATCTTTATCGAAAAGGGGTTCATATGGATATTATAGTAATTTAATAGTTGAATTCATGAGTCATTTAAAGTTAGTTTACTATAGAAAACCAGGGAGCATTGGGTGGCCATTTTGTCCTAGTATGTGGCTACTCAGAAGTACACATCTACGATCCCGCTTTCGGGATTTGAACTTATTTAACTTTTACCGAATAATGTATTGATTATATGATGTTATGACATTGAAACTGTTTCACTGGTGTGTTGTTGACTGGTTAAAAATCAACTAGACTTGTAGTTGTCCGTCTTCATTTGACAAAGTAGCTCATTTTGTTCAGATATAGAAGTACACTTCTGATACTTGCCAATCCCAAATAATAATTGAAAGAAGATTAATAGATTAGTGAGATTTCTTGCTGAACAGTGATAATACTGATGATTGTGGGCGAGAGGAAGTAGTTATTGACTGATATCCTAGACAGACTGATGGGATAGTCTGATAGATATTTGATGTACCGTATATGTTCCCATACACCTTATATTTACTTGAATGTTGGCTAATATACGTATTAGTCAGAGGAATTGCATGTTCTTCATTTGAGTTGTGTGGGTTCCTGATCTATTAAACCTAGCTGGGTATCTAGTATATAACTAGTGAGTTGTATAAGTAGATAAATTGTTCGTCCCAAGTAGTTTTGTATGCCGTTTGTTTGGTGACTGTGTTTAAAATGGATCTACGTCCGTTTATCTAGTTAAAGTGGATTTTATATCAATAAAATGAATAGTCCATAATTCTTTTAGCAACGGTAAAATGATCTGATTGAATTGTTGGTGAAGAATATGTCGACATCTTCAATGATCTTTATATCCAGTTCGACTACGACATTGTATGCCATTGCAAATTTAATAAGTGAATTTATGTTTAGTCGAGAAGGTGGAATTACTTTTGACCCATGGTTTAAGCATCATGAGGATTCGTTTATGAATGATTGTAAAGAGTGGGATGAAGGCTAAGAACAGATTATTGCGAAAATCTGAGGTTTATGAACATTAAAAGTTTCGTAATTTTCATTCTTCCAAAGAAGCCAGGTAACCTAACCTTCATGGAAACAGTAGAGTGCCTGAGACATATATTTGGGAAACGATCATCCATTTTTGTGTATAGGTTACGACCTACGATAGATGCGGACACCAGAACGCATATTTCAGAGAGGAATGATGTAGATCCCAGTATCACTGTACAAACAATGTTAGGGGAATGGTGAATTTAAAGTATGACACCCATTTGATAAAGAGTAACTGTGTACATGCAGTTGATGTGTTGCGAAAATGTTTTATGTGTATGGTAAAATTAGGCAAACAACTGCTGACTTTCAGCATGAGTTTCGTAAGGAAAATTTCCCTAAAAATACCACGTAATTCTAGCCATACAGGGTACTCAACTCTCGTTGAACAGAAAACACGTAACTGTTTACTTTAATGGTAAACCGGTTAAGCTGCAAGTAGATACAGGATTCCGTATAACAATAGTTTCTAGAGACTTGCCTAAAACTTAGCCGACCAAAATTTCAACCTACGTCTTCTAATGATAATGTTAAGTTACTGTAATAGTACAAACTGGACACTTATTCGTAGAAACACAATGAAGAGCAGCTGATTGTAAAGGAATATTTGTTCACCGTTTTGTTTTCTAAATTCCTTAGTGTGAATAATTTCCTTACATATAATTTATTGAAGCATGTCTTGGCGCATACACCCAAATTGGTGTAGACAGTTGATGATAACATGTAACTTGTGAAACAGAAATAAGCTAGTTTAGCAACGGTGCTGCCTTCCCACAAGGAGGAGTCGGGTTAGAAAATGTTGACCGCAAAAATGCACACCTCGCTTTATCCCACGGATATCCGTCCCCGGCGGTAAGGTCTCAACAAGTACGGAGCTAACACGAAGATTACCCACAAAAAGTTCGTGTGACCGACCTCAAGCAGTCGTCCCTTAGGTATTGCGGTTATGCTTCCAGGTCACTAAGACCAACTTTAATCCAATCCCCTTTTCAGGCACCTCCAGAAGAACCCTCCTTCCAAGATATGGGGAACTGAGAGGTGAAAACAGCCCGCATACCCCTAATAGCACTCAAGACCACTGAATTACTGAGTTAGCAGTAGATCAACTTCTTAAAACCACGTTTAAAGATTAGTAAGCAGAAACAGCGGTAGTCAAAGCAGCGCATACCTTTCTGACGAAAAATATTTCAAGCTAACACCTTCCCAACATGATAGTTTTCTTTTAGCCAATTGATTACTGTTTACGAAATACTTGACACAATACCACTACTCACTTGATAACTACCCTGCTGACAACTAAATGGAGATCCCCTGTAATTACTTTTCCAAAATCTACATGATGGACTGCCCTTTAGTTAGACAACTACTGAAAACTAGAAAGTACTAGATAGCAATATGAGACCTCCTCGATTCATAGTGAGGCTATGGATAAGTACGTACTGCCGATAAGAAAGAACATTCTATTCAATGCTTTCTAGTTTATACTAACTATCTAACTAAAATCAATCCATGATGTACTAACACTATGAAAGTTTAACATCCCCCGTACCCCCCACCCCACAAATCTTTCATACAAATGCGTCTTTTCCTTGATTAATCTAGATAAAAGTATAGAAAAGAAATGTATTTTCTTCTTTTTACATTTTATAAATAAATAAAAAACATACATCAGAATGAGATACACCTATGATTTGTGTTCATTCCTTTTCTTAACAAACTCAACAAAGAAACATAAGGAATATTACATTTCAATAATAATAATAATAATAATAGGTGATATAAATGATGCATAGAATAAAGAATTTAAAGAATAAATGGTATGATTACTTTACGATTCTTTGGAAAATCTATGAATTCTCGACGATATGCATTCAATTTATTCATAGCCCAAATACTCATTTGACGAAATCCACAAATAGTAAATATAAAAGCTAGAAATAAATGACAAAAAAAATTAACAAGTTAAAGTATTCAGAGGTTCTTCTAAAGATGTTTTGATATGTCGAATAATTAAATAAAGTGTACAATAATTATGTATTCACTCCAACCAATGGTTGAAGAATCTTGGTGACATGACCCAGAATCGATCACAATGTCGTAGGTGTATACACTATCTGTCTTCCTTTAATCTATGAGATTAAAATCACTTCATATCATTCTATCTACGAACTAATTCTTTCTTCCTGTACTATCTCCTTATACACAATCTTTCTTTTATATATCACTACCACCATTGAATTAACTACTTCTATGAATCCGGTGTTCATCTTGTTGTGCTAATACGATATGGCAACTTGGACCGGTGCATATATGTGCCTGGTCCTACGTTGCAGCTGACTGATTGACTGAATGAATGATTAGCTTTAATCCAACGGTATTGGATGTCTTGATATGGTGGTTGAGTTTGCATATCATGAAGACTCAGTTGAACTATATCGATTGGAATACTTATTCTTTCAAGTCTTACTATACCAGGTAGGTCGTCCACTGGAGAATAGTAACACTGAAAACAACAAACTTAATCCAGGAACAAATTTGTATTCCTAACTGTACAGGGGTAAGATGGAAGTTATTTATTTATTATTTATTTAAACACATAAATATTGGTACAGGGGGGCACCAAATATATATGCGCCACACAAAACAATGATAATTTGAAGAGAAGGAGAAAAGAGAAAAAAAAGTAATGAACGTGGGGAATTATAAAAAAAAGGGGAGAGAGAGAGAACAATGGTGGGGGAAACGTAAAGGTACAATCAGAAGAGATCTTTCAATTAAGGAAGATATAACCACTTTCTATGAAGAAAGTAAGAGGTTACAGCACGATCGCCACTGGCTTCTATTCTTAGCCATATCTGATAACGTCTCTAGCCACTGCGTTACACCGTCTCTCGAACCCCAACCAGGGAGTCGTGAAGGACCAACACAAGCTAGCCCTTTGCAGCTTTCTTTCATACCACGACACCATGTCATATACTGACCACCTCTCCGCTTTTTCCAACCAGTCCCAGAGTCGGCAAATAATGCACGACGTGGAATTCTCTGGAACGACATTCGTAGAACATGTCCAAGCCACCGAAGTCGGTGTTTCAAGATGGTAACACCAATTTCATTATCGTCTCTGTGACCGATGTTTATCCTCTGCTCTTATTGGGTCACTTGATTGTATTTGTTTTTGCAGCCATTTGGGTACATGTTCACTCACCCTAATGTTAAGATTACGATTGCTCCTCCCTATGTATGTGTGACCACACACACATTTAAATTGGTAAACACAGTGGGATGTGACACAATCGTTTTCATGTCTTTGAGGTTTTGAATGAAACATGCACCTTGTTCTTTCTTTGACAATGACCTTTGCTGCGCAGTACGTTTTGCTGATGACTGATTTAAGTCTTTGTTTCAATAAGAGACTATTTGAATCACCTCTGAATGGTAAGGTGATGTAGACAGGCTTTTATTCTACCGAGGCTACAGTAGGTCTCACTGTACCATGGATTTTCCATCTATTTATGAATTTCAGGGGGTAACCATTTTCTATTAATGTTTTATTTAACAACTTAACATCATCATCAATGGCGTAATTTGTACAAATGCGATCAAGCCTGTTGAAAAGACACCTTATCAAACCACGTTTGTATTGCACAGAGCAATAACTATAATAACTAAGGTATTGACCTGTCCACGTTGATTTTCTAAAAATGGATCGCTTGATTGAGCCATCTTCTCGTCTACTCAGAAGTATATCTAGGAAAGGGAGATTGATATGGTTTTGAAGAGTGTTGAATTTATTTAATAAACGGTACATCTCTTTACTTTCACAAACAACTAGGATATCATCCACATATCTCTTATAAAGTGATATGTTTTCAATTATGTCATCAGCCTGATTTTCAACATTTACCATGAACACGTCTGCTAATAATGGTCCTAGCGGACTACCCATAGCAACCCCATCAATCTGAAGAAAGTATTCACCTTCAAAAGTGAACTGAACTTTGTCAGTACATAATAACAGTAAATCTTTAAGAAATTTTACAGGAACACGTGATTGAAGTTTGTTTACAGATATGTAATCACATAATATATCAATATAGTTTCTTTTTCAAAGGTACATTTGTAAACAAGAAATTCACATCAAACGATGAACACATTGTCTTTTCCTTGATATTAATATCACCTAAATGATCGACCAGTTCAAAAGAGTCCTTTAGAGAATACTTACATAGATGTCTTCGGATAGGGTCCAATAACTTTGTTAACCATTTAGCCAGGTTATGTGTAGGTGATCTGCACATTGATAGAATTGGACGTAAAGGTATGTTTGGTTTATGAATTTTAGGTAGTCCATATAAAGGTCGACGCTGAAATTAGAATATATCTTCATGTCCAACATATTTTCCCAACCGACAGAAAGACCTTTCAGAGTACGATGCTAAGATATTTTAATATTTTTCACAGAATAACTGACCTATCGTAAGCACCTGTTATTTTGAAACTGTAGCCACTTAGTCAGACCGTCAAGAACATCGGTACCCTATTTTACTCTTCAAGTACATCAAGAAGTATTCTTCCACGGTTTGGATAACTGGGGAGTGACATAGGGTCACATACATCCAACAGCAACTCTAGAATAATATCGAAACGCCTTTTTTGTCAACAGTCCTATTGTATGGAGTTGGAATGTGGAGAACTACTACAACTATCATCAAAAAGGTAGAAGTAGTTGTAAAAAATTGTTTACGCAAGATACTCAATGTCCGTTGACCGGATACCATCAGTAACAACCTACTGTCGGACATACATTACGGAAATCATCAAACTGTATCACTAGGCAAGTGTTAACTTGTAATCCTGAAGGGAAATGGAAAAAGGCTAAGGAACACATTACATCGAGAATCGGAAGCACACATGAAAAGGATCAATAGCAATTATAAAGGATTGCCCAGAACAGAGTTCGATGGAGAATGCCTATGCTCCTCCATGAGGGATAACAGGCGTAAGCAAGTAACTTGGAACACATCACCAAATACATTTGGAAATGTAAAATAAATCCGATTGAATAACAGTATATTGAAAGTCAAAAATTTAACAACTCACCTGGTAAAGTTTGTGTCATAATAGTAAAACCAAACCATGATATAATTTCATAAGTGTAATTAGGACATGCCACTAAATTAAACATACGAGTACATAACCAACCATCCACTGGATAAGGTATCTGTCGAACGTTTGAACCAGCTGGTCGAAGTCGTTTTAATGCTAAATGACATGAAAAGTTTCCCCATTCACCAATCTACAGTACGATAAAATATACACAAAAGCGATTAACATCGTAAGCACAAATGTATACAGTTGAACAAAACGAACGCATGATGCAATACTAAAAGCTCCATTTGAAATGTTGGATAAGAGACACACTCTATGCGTGAAGGCTAATGATGCTACTCGGTTGCATAAACCAAAGTAGGTGGAGCACAGTTTGAAGCTGAAACTTAGTGACCAGAAGTCGAACGTTAAAGGAAAGAAACAATTATGTAGTGGCTTCACAAGCTTGAAATCGTGGTCATTATCGGTTACCAATTTGTCAAGTTCATTTTGAAAACCTTTTAAACGTTATTTTATTTTATTTTAACACATAGATATTGGTACAAGGAGGCACCAAATACATATGCGCCACACAGATCTCATTTGATATGTGTTAGGGCTATGATACTGCCAGGGTGCCCAAACCGAAGCAGGTGGTTTTCTTAGGGGGCCATATCCTGGGCCTTCGACATAAAGGTCTGATCCACAAGGCAGTGGAGCATCGTGGGGAGATGCAGTCCCAAGGTAGCCGGTGACCAAAAGTTGGTTCATATGCCATTTGTTCACTCAGGGTACTGGAGCCCATGTGCACCATTAGTTTGGAATCAGAGTTTTGCAATTCCGCTAGGTGGACTCTCCATGTCCACCAACCCGGTTAAAGCGCCAGACATTCGCTTTTCGTCCTCTCAATTTCGTAAGCAACAGTAATGCCACGAGAAGGCAGTGAGTAGGACTTCCCTGGCAGAGGCTGTATACGCGTGGCCATATGAGAGCATTTCGAGAGAGAGAGAGCTGATTCTCTTCATCCTCCGTCGTATCAGGGCGAAACCCGGAAGCCCTGGACGACCGTTTCTTCCCAGTATGAGACTCCCGCCCGCGGGATTCGAACCCAGGACCCATAGGTCTTGCGTGCGAGCGCTTAACCGTTAGGCCAATGAGCACGACAGATTTTATCACCAATTAAGTGGTCTTCAGAAAGCGCTTGGAGATTAAAATTGCTTTATATCTTTTTTTCTACCAACTACTTCTTTCTTTCTATACTACATCTATATATGCAACCTTTTTTCATACCTTACTAACATTGAAGTAACTGTCCTGCGAATTTGGTGTCCATTTTGTTGTAGTAATCAGGTATGGCAACTTGGACAGATGCATATATGTGCCTGGTGCTACGTTGTATCTGACTGACTGGTTCCTTCGTGGTATTAATCTGGCAGTAAGACCAGGACAGAAGGATTCTAAAGAACGTACGACAACTTTGAGATAGAATTATGAAAAGCTTCAAGAATGGAAAATGAGATTTTTTGCAGTTGGTTGAACGATGATATGGCGTATGTGATACCAAGATGAAAATACAAGAAACTTAAAAAGTTTTAGTGTTAAGACTTCCTTACCCTGATTGATACTACTATTCTATTTCGATTCTACCATTATTCATTGTGTTGACTTTATCTCGGTATGCTAATGTGATCTGGCGACTTGAACTAACTCATATTTATTCCACTTTATGTTAATTCCTACTACCTGATTGGTTGTTTATAATAGTCTTTTAAAAAATACCCGATCTAAATCAATAGAAAGGCGAGTTAATAAGAGTTTCTCGACAACAAGCAAACAAAAACGGGACTTACCATGAAGAGGAAGAAGCCTATAACTATTTGTGTGTGACCGAATGCTGTAAAACAAGAAAAACATTATTCAGAACAAAATTTGTTTTACTCATGATAAATATTAATAGGCTTTTTGTGGTTATTACGACGAAACTCAAGTAATTACTTTTTGCAGATATTTTGAAACTCATCTAGATATACTTTGTAACGATTGATATCGGTAAACTGCTTACTAATATTAGTAAAGTCAAATGATCTGATTTGCCTTTGAATCCATTTGAGATTGTATTATGAGGTACTTATTAGCATTTTTCAATTAATAATTATTTGTACCTGTAATTCTAAATAAATCACATGTACGTTTGCATCCCCTTAATCTCAACAGTTTCATTGAGTTTGGGATCCTTGAGTAAGATTTTAGGCAGTAAATCTGTCACATTCTGCGTATCTGTGATATCTTCATACTCAGTGACCATATATTTATAGTAACTGTGAGATGCACCACTACTTGACTAATTTTCAGGGTTTAGGAAAGTACATATGCTCTGTTTTACTTTAGAAATATAAGTTTAGCTACACGTATTTAGTACAAAAAGGTTAGAAACTTGATATTTACAATTTGTTCCATTTCGAAGATAGATAATACTTTTCAACGAATATGTGGTTTTGACAGTGAATATTAAAAAACCAACTTAAAACATCAAGCAGTTCGCCTAATTAATTAAAATACAAACTGTGAAAAAAAATACTTAGTCAACTGTTAATCAAACTTACTAGGTGGTGTGTATAAATGATGATTTGTAAAATAGCTAATGAACAAAGCGAATCCATAATAATATGAACAATTGATGAACAGATTACGCAATGGCATTGTAGCATGAGAAAACCGATGAATAAACAAGGTTTCTAGTAGACGTTTAATGTAGTGGCCAGACCAACAAGCTAAAGCAACTTTTCTTAAATAGAAGTCAGATGAAATAGGAGGAAGTATGTTATTTTTTAAAGAAGGTTGTCGAAGAAGCCAAATGATTGTATATATAACTAATGGTCCTGTGTACTCTACTAAAAACACCGTACGCCAACCAATTTGTGGTCCAATATCCTTTAAATATAAATTAACACACCCAGATTTGTCCGTGCTTTCAAATTCAGATATTCGTTTGTTATTATCTATTGACTTTCCACCTTTAAGAAATCGGATACAAAAGTATTGCAAGTGGTTCGAAGTTTACAAACATATTTTAGAAAATGACATAGGAATTACTATGTAGTTTCAAGAAAAGTATTTGGATGAAAACTTGAATGAACATTTCTAGTAAGTAATAAAAATGAAAAATTTCTAGCCACGTAGATTTATAGATATTTTGTATTAAAACTTTGAATTATTTCTATCAAGAACAGAGCTAAATTACTTCATATCAGTAACCGCCAAGTCCATACAGTGTTGGGATTAATTGATTTTGGTAGGCCATTTGCATTACTTTAATTACAAAACCAGTTCTTTTGGATTTTATTATACCAGTCAGATACAACGTAGGACCAGGCACGTATATGCATCAGTTCAAGTTGGTGCACACGGAGAGTCCACCTAGGGGAGTTGTAAAACCACGATTTCAAACTAATGGTGTACATGGGCTCCAGTATCCTGAAGGAACAAATGGTGTATGAACCAATCGTTGGTCATCAACTACCATGGGACTGCATCTCCTTACGATGCTCCACTGCCTTGTGGGTCAGACATTCAGGTCGAAGGCTCGTGGTGTGGCCTTCTAACAAAACCACCTGCTTCGGTCTGGGGACCCAGGCAGTATCCCAGCCCTCACACAAATCAATTGAGATTCGTGTGGCACATATGTATTTGGTGCCTCCTTGTACCAATACCTATGTGTTAAAATAAATAAATAAACAGAAACATATCGAACAATTTTAATCTCATAGTTTACACGAAGACAAAAAGTGTATACACCTACGCCGTTGAGTTTCCAAGGATAGGTTACGACAGTCACGCGGAACCCAACCAAGTAGTCTGCATCTACCAACATAGCTCAGACCATAAGTTAGCGACATCAAGCACCGACGCCACGTTTTGGTTTGGCCACCCCTAACTTTCCTCTAACCATCCTCAACGCTAGTTAGCATTGCGCATCGTGGTAATCGGTGTTCAAGCATACGTAACACAAGGCCCAATCATCTCAGTCGAGGAAAATTCATAACCTCATCAACTGATTTACCATCGTTCCCTAATACCCTGCATCTAACCTCACTATTACTTACCTGGTGATCCTAGCAGACACCAGAAATATTTCTAAGACATCTGGTCAAATACTAGTAGCTTACGAGTATCTTCTACTGTTAATGGCCATGTTTCTTAGCCGTAAAGTGGAACAGAACGAATTACTGTGCAGTATACTCATTTCTTAATTGATAGGCTGATGTCTCGCCTTCGCCACAGGTGACATCATTTGGCAAAAGCCAAACGAGCTCTTCGAATCCATGCTGAGATTTCGTCAGACACCTATCAATTAGGGTTGATTAGACTTGCAAGATAAGTGAAGTTGTCGATGCGTTTGGCTACTCTCGCCGCATATTTTAGGTTGGTAAGTGGACCTCCTAGTAGGAGATTAATTCCCGGAAATTCAGTCAACATGAGCATTTGATTGAATAGCGGTCAGCGAAATTTCCTTACTAGCTGCATTAAGAAAGATGTTAAACAGGACTATGACGGCGGGTATTTTTTGTCACAGATGCTGCATTATGATTAGTTTGGTAGGAAAAATAAAACCACGTGATCAGTCGATTCATTATATAAAATAAGACAAATGAGATTTACCAGTAGTATGACCTAATAGAGACCAAGTTGCGAGTCAGGCATTGGATGATCACGAATATTGCCAACTAAATGGCCATGATATGAATATAGGATCCTCGGAAGACTAATTACGTTTACTTCATTAAAAAACTAATAATAAAATATTATAAGTGCCTCTGGAAACCAACTTAAAGCTTCTCATACATACTTTGAGTTCCAGAGACATCTGAAAATAAGGGCGTGTCTGCTAACATTTATTATTAAAAACTAATTGTATTGAGGTACTGTTCACATTTGATTGTGAGATAGTCCCAAAACTTACGAGGATCAAGACGAATACACTGTCGGACTACTTGAGGCTTTTTTTCTGAAATTTTGGTTAAAAACGACAAATGTATTACTTTCCAGATAAATTCTATTTTTAAGGTCGAGAATCGTTGCATCAGTTGAAACCTATGTAGATAGTAAAAAGTTGATTTTTAAAATGAACGTACATTCTCCCACGTAAGAAGCAGTTTATCAGTTTTACACTCTCGAACAAATACCTGACAATAATTAAAAACTACAAATGCTTACTTTCATCCCTTATGTGCAGATGGGAATCGAAATCCACAAGACAACCAAGTGACCTTAAACCTTCGAAACAGCCCCCTTAATTTGCAATATAATATCAAACTTTGCTTAGTTCAAACATACTTGAAACTTCATTGCCGATACGTCTAACTGATTGCTTCTAGAGATCCAGACCAATTTTTAGATATTAGTATTGATAGCACTCGGTCAATAGTCTGTGTCCGTCTTTCGGGATGAGCTATTGCGAGTATCTAGTATTTTCGTAAATAATTTAAAGAGTTCAGAGATATTCAGTGCTTGAAAACGCTTCTGTCTGTCAAACCTTTATATTAGAAAAATCCCGAACCAGAAGTCAGTTCAAGGATACATAAGGAAGTTATTGGATGCAGTTGTAACTCGCGTATTCAGCAGTCACTGGAGCGAGCGGGATGATCTAAAACCACAAACACACAATGCTAACTGAGCACTTAACAACACAGGGAGAACACGGAATGGAACCACCAGTGATTTATTTCAAAAGCAAATTTTGCGGGAATGTACAGAAAAAAGGGGTTATTTTACAAAACAGTCTTATGCATCATTCTGCAGGTTCAGTGCACGTAGGGCTCGTTCTTCCTCTTCTAAAGCATTTATTCTTGATCGTCCTGCAATAGAAGGGAAAACAGAATCTATTAACACAATATACATAATGATTTCGACGCTGTTACATCGCCCCCTCTCCTAATAGGGCACTGTCCTCAGTGCCCGGTCTTGGGCACGGGTACGCTGTTCCTCCTTCTGATGGTACTTCATAAAATCTAGTGGCCGGGGGTGGGTTGGCGGACTGAGCATCGAAGGAAACTGTCATCCGATCCGGTTTAATTTGGTTGTAGTGTACCCTTATTACGTCGTCTTTGGGTCGTTGTATGTTACGCAATACAAACGTAGTGGGAGATCGGATGAAGATAATTTCAAAAGGACCTTGCCAGGGCTGGTGTAATTTACTGCAACTCCCTGACGATGTCATTGGGCGGCGTAATCAGACGCGATCTCCGACCGTATACATCGGTCCTTTCACCTGACGATCGTACATGTCTTTTTGGTGTCCGCTAGCCTTACGCGAGTTGATATTGACCAGGCGGTATGCATCAGCTAACCGGTTGCGGAGAGTACGTATGTACGGTACATGCTCTTGTTCCTCGTAAGGTAGTAGGGGCGACTGTATCTCTACTGGTAAGCGTAATTCGTGCCCGAACAGTAACATAGCAGGTGAGAATCACGTGGAACCGTGTACCGACGTACGATACGCTAAAAGCCATTGAGGGAGCACATTATCCCATAATTCAGGTGACGATCTGCTGACAAACGACTGTAAGATAGCTTTAATAGTCCTGTTCGTTCTTTCCACGGGGCCGTTACCCTCTGGGTGATACGCAGTAGTGTGTGTCTTCCTGATTCCCAATAGCCGGCATATCTCAGCGATGAGTTGACTTTCAAATGCTGGACCTTGATCGGAATGAAGTGAGACTGGTGCACCATAACGAGAGAACCAATGATCGATAAAAGCTCGGGCGACAGTAAGGGCATCTTGCTGTGGAGTGGGTACTGCTTCACACCATTTAGTGAAATAATCCACCATGACCAGTATGTAGCGATTCCCTTTCTTTGTCGTTGTCAGTGGTCCTATGATATCTATGCCGACCCTCTGATGTGGTCCTGCTGTCACCATCGGTGTCATTGGTGCACGGTGTGTCTGCTGAGGTGATTTAAAACGGCGACACGTGTTACAGTTCTCGCAAAATCGCGCTACATCTTCATGTATAGATGGCCACCAAAAGCGTTGACGGACAGCGTGTTCCATCCTTCGTTCTCCCGCATGACCAAGTTCGCGATGTACCTGCTCCACAATGCTCTCGACTTTGACTAGCGGTACTATCAGCAGGGGTTGTTTCGATTCATTAATTAGGAATAACGTGTCCCCATATGGTTTTAGGTTACTCCATTTGGTGCAAATACGGGTTTGATCTTTTAACTCCTTCCAGGATGGCTTATTGTTCCCGTGTAACTGTCTTTGGTAAATAATCTGCAGGTCTGGATCTGTTGCTTGTAGGGAGGGCCAATCAGTCTCTAGCGCTGTACTCATTATTTGTGGTCTGGGGTATTCGGGAAAGGGCTTCCGCGTTTGTATGTCGGTTTCCGGTCGATACTCGCATGTGAAGTTAAACTCTTGTAGCCGTTCTTGCCAGCGTACTACTTGCCCTTCTGGTTCGCGGAAAGAGCGGAGCCACTGTAATGCACGGTGGTCCGTGCGCACACGAAAGGGTTTGCCCAGTAGGTAATGGCGAAAGTGTTGTAAGAATTTTACTAGTGCTAACATCTTTCAACGTGTTGTAGAATACCGTGCTTCACTCTTATCTAATCGTCAACTAGCATACGCGATGACTCTTTCGTGTCCATCTCGATCTACTTGCGATAGAACTGCTCCAATGGCCGAGGAACTAGCGTCCGTATCGAGTATAAATTCACCTCCGTCTGCTGAAGTATCCGGAAAGGCTAATATAGATGGGGAGGTTAATCGTGCTTTCAAAGCATCGAACGCTTGTTGAGACTCGCTAGTCCATAAGAATTTTCGTCCCTTGTGTGTTAAGCGATGCAAAGGTGTTGCTAATGATGCAAAGTCGCGAACAAAGCGTCTATAATAAGAAGCTAGCCCAAGGAAGCTACGAACGTCTTCGGGTGATTGTGGTTGCGGCCAATTAACAATCACACGTGTCTTTTCTCTATCTGTGCTTACCTCATCTGCAGTGATACGGTGTCCCAGGAAGATTACTTCTCTCTGTAGCAGGCGACATTTGGACGGTTTTACTTTTAAATTGTGTTGTTGAAGGCGCTGAAGGACTGCTTTCAAATTGGTATTGTGTTGTTCGGGCGTGCTACCATACACAATAATGTCATCAAGATATATCAGGCATTCGTTAGGTACTGTGTCTTGTAACACCGCTTGCATTAGTCTTTGGAAGGTCGCCGGGTCATTCGTTAAACCAAAGGGCATCACTTGGAATTCATATAGACCATTTGGTACTATAAATGCCGTTTTTTTCTATCTTGCGGTCGGACTTCTACTTGCCAATACCCTGATGCTAGGTCCAAAGTCGAAAACCAACATGCGCCTTTCAAGGCATCTAGCGTGAGATGGATCCGTGGGAGTGGAAAAGAGTCACGTTTAGTGATAGCATTAAGGCGTCGATAGTCTACGCAGAGTCGTAGAGAGGAATCTTTCTTCTTCACTAAGACAATAGGGGATGCCCATGGAGATGACGAAGGAACTATGATCTTTTTATCTAGCATATCTTTTATCATTGCGTCCAGTCGCGGTTGGTAGTGCACTGGTACCTTACGAGGTGGCTGTCGAAGTGGCATATGGTCGCCCGTGAAGATGGAGTGTTGCACTGTAGTGGTCCGATTTCCGGAAATGCCTTCCTCAAACACAAAACTAAACTGCTGGAGCACGGCAATCGTTGCGCGACGATCATTCTCTGTGATTACTTAATTGTTATGTATCTGACGTACGAGGTCTGAAGTCCCCACAAGGGCTACAGATTTTGTCGTCCTCTCATGGTGGTGCAGGTGCACTATAGCCTCGCCGATTTTTGCTTCTGATCTATCCAGAAATATAGAGGCTTGATGTTTCAACATGAAGTCAACGCCTAAAATCATGTCCCAAGTTAACGTTGGACAAACTAAGAACTCATGCTGAAACTGATGTTTTTCTATCGTAAGGTCTAACCACGCCTTAGAACATACTTTCAACGTATCCCCACTTGCTGTAAGTAACGTAGAAAAACATCGATTTTGTCGAGGTTTATGATTAAGTTTCTTCAAGACTTCCTCCTTAATGAGGGATACTGACGCTCCCGTGTCTAACAGTATTTCTAACTCAGTGTTCTGTACTCTACCCCTAAACGTAATTGGGTTGACATGATTAACATAGGAAGATAAATAGCAAAAACGCCGCTTACCTCTATTTTTCATGCGATTGTGTCCACATTTCCTGGCATTTTTTCCGAAACGTTTACAGTAAAAACACTCCGTTTGCTGATTCCGATAAGTCTTCCCTGGCGACCTTCCATTCCGTCTTGAGCTTAACTGTCCTCGGCTGACACCCCGGTTAAATGAATCGGTAACAGCCCTTGTCGTCTGGAATTTGTCTAGCCCACTAGAATTTGCGGCTTGTCCCACATTCATCACTGATGCTGGTCGTGCATCTGGTAAATTCGCTAGTTTGTCAGCGGCCAGAAACCGTAATGTTGTTCTTTTCAAGTCAGATGTATCTTTTGGTGGACTTCGAAGGAAATGTTCTCGTAGAGTTCCAGGCAATAATTCTTCGACAAAACGTGAACGAATTAATTCTTCTCTTCCAATTACATCTAGACGAGGAAATGCCTGTGCGGGGATTTGCTGCAGGCTATAAAGGTAGTCGATCGGATTCTCGCTTGCTCTCTGGTCACGTGATAGGAACTGGATTGTCGCCTGTTGGGTGTCCACGGGCACAGAAGAACAATCGTCTAGGATTCTCCAATTTTGTGAAGGTGTATTACTTGTCGCGAACCCATTGGCCGTAGCCCTTCGTATTGCTTCATCGCTCAAATAAGAGACGAGTTAGTTGAAATGTTCGGTCAGTGGAACTCTCTGTAGGTACGCTGTGACTTTAAATTTCCAAACAGAGTAATCTGACGAACTTTCAAGTAAAGGTGGTTGGCGAGGGGTTGAAGAGGGCGCAGCCTTGATTGGAATCACAGGGGGTTCGTCTGATTTCTCTTCGCATTTTTCTGTGGCCACCTCCATCACCATTTGTAACTCGTGTATTCAGCAGTCACTGGAGCGAGCGGGATGATCTAAAACCACAAACACACAATGCTAACTGAGCACTTAACAACACAGGGAGAACACGGAATGGAACCACCAGTGATTTATTTCAAAAGCAAATTTTGCGGGAATGTACAGAAAAAAGGGGTTATTTTACAAAACAGTCTTATGCATCATTCTGCAGGTTCAGTGCACGTAGGGCTCGTTCTTCCTCTTCTAAAGCATTTATTCTTGATCGTCCTGCAATAGAAGGGAAAACAGAATCTATTAACACAATATACATAATGATTTCGACGCTGTTACACAGTTTCAGTTTGGAAAGAACGGGAGGCTAGATGACCTATGTTAAATGGTTCAAATGGTTGTGGACGGAATAGAAGAAGTTTTCGCTTAACAGGCTTCCATGTCTAGTAGCAGGGGATCACCAATACCTCCGGGCAAGAACCTAGGTATATTAACGATAAAAGAGAAAAAAAGAAATTGGTAAATCATAGTTTGGAAAGAAAGGGAGGATAGATGACCTATGTTAGTACTTGCAGCGGCGGTCTCTCAGCTGATTGAACGTTCTTTTGAAAGCGACGACGGACGGTGCTTTAAATGCGTGTTTAGATAACAAATTTCACCCGTTGATGATTCAACGGGAATGTCAATAGTCAGGTGACAAGCGGTTTGTTCTGAGCTGGTGAACCTTTCTAGTGTCCACGTAAATACCCACTCGCAGAAGCAAGAAAGATGGGGCAATACCAGATGCAAGTTTATCACCAAGCAATATAAAATATGTGATCACGTCTCCTCTGGTTCTTCTATATGATGAAAAATTTGTCATGTGCCTTGTCAACATGTTCACGCGCTACAAACTGGAGGTCACTTTCAGGCCGAAGTCTTCAGTTTTCTTTCTCTAGGATTCTCTCATATAAACTGTAAATTTCGTTCCCTATGATAAGATCTCAGCTTAATATATTCATGGCATATGTGATCATATTCATATAATAATTCGTATTCATATGACAACATATTCAATTTGGCTATATGATGAAATCATACTTTATCACTTTTAAACGATATATAATCACGTTTGACGACGAATTGCATTCCATATCCGCATACTATTCCTTATATTTTATTTTGATCCTATAACTCAAGTTCTCTATGTATTTGCAGGATCTTTCCAGAGCTCTATCTAACGTTAAAAAATATATAATTTTGCATGATGAAGCACTTTACTCACTACTTTACATAACATCTTTTAAACTGTATTTGAACGCTATAGCTCATTTGATTTCGGAAATTATCTGTTTCATTTAGTCTACCACGTTTCTGGCATTTTCCACTCTTGTATTTGACGTCTTTACCAATCCTTACGATACATTCACTCTTTTCTAAAACAAAGGTCTCGATTTTCAAACTATCTTGAGCCTCTAGCCCTACTTTTTCCACTCGTTTCTATTTCCAACATATTGTTCAATCAATCAGCTAGTTAGCACTTTCTTATCATGCCTCGAAAAGAACTGAAATCCCCTGCTTCCAAGCTTCCGGTCAAACGAAGGAAAACAACGAAATATCGTACTTTCGGAAGAGAATTGCTAGGAAGTTGTTTGGCAATAAAACATTTACGAAAAATGGTAAAAAAATACAAATTTTACTATGTAAACGGAACACAAGCCGCTCACGAAAGCACCAAGCGCAAAGAAAGACAATTATTCTCCTGGGTTAAATCCGACTGCTAGAATTTACTTTCCAGTTGACGTCCGATATACGATACATTAAAGGCCAAGAAAACAAAGTAGCTGACTCACTATCATGAACAACGATGGACGCACTTATTCCAGGTGGAATCGATAATCACGGTCTGGCGAAGTTTCAACAGACGGACATTGAATCAAGCAAGCTGAGATCCTAGAACAAGACATCATTAGTACCCGAAGATGTTCACTTCAGTAGCGAAAAAGTGAAATGTGATATATCAACCGACTGACCGCGACCATTCATACGAGAACCAATGCGGTGGAAGGTATTCGATAGTGCTCACAACATGTTGCATCCAGGAGTGAAAGTTACGATGAAGTTAATCGGCTAACGCTTCATATAGACAAACATGATTTGCGATGTGCGTAATTGGACACAGGCATGTGTGAAGTGTCAGAAAGTCAAATCACATCGTTGTAGTAGCTCCACAATGGGTTCACTCTCTCACACAGACATTAGACTCGAACATGTATACATCGATCTCATGGGATCACTGCCGGTTTTGAATGGATAGAATTATATTTTTGCATGTATTGATAGATTTACACGGCAGCCTGTAGTGGTACCGATAAAAGACATCGCAGTCTAGTCTGTAATCAGAGTCGATCGAGTGAAACCAGCTTTAATCGATAGCGATTTTTAATCGACAAGTACAGACCCCTCAAAGACGGTCATACCAACGAAACACAAGCCTCAAGAATCAGTAATGTTGATGCAGAAAAAAGAGGAGACCCTGGTAACGACGAGATTTGGCCTCAACGCTATGTCGCTAAAATTTTCTATTGATAACGTTTCACTATATTGAATATTAGTTATAATTCTTCCCCTTTATTGTGAACATACGGATTATTAAGCTCATGTTAAACATTATAAAACTCGGCGTACTTTAAGTACCCTTACGAATATATTTATAATTTTTTTAAAACGATATCACATTCATTTTATTTCTCACCAGTATTTTGTGCAACCTCACCGACGGGCACGAACCAAATAAACAGCACACATTCGCTTCATTTTCATTTCGTATAGGTCGATATCTTTAAACGATTGTAATCGTTCTATTCAGTTTACCATTCTTTGTGCAAGCACAAACATTTTTTCATATATCTTTGTTTGCAGGGGGAGTTATTATGGCAACTAACCCTTTTGTTATTTTTACGAACAACGTTAGTTAAATATTAACAACTCGTCTACATCTTTTTACTGTTATGATCACCAGATCGCATGACAGGCTCTACCTAAACGTTTGATCGCTTAAATATCACTCGATGATTCATTCTCTTTCGCAAGTATGTATGTACTAAAATCCTATTATTAGTATTTTCTTTGCCTTGCCGCGCCCTTATGCAATTCGACTACAAATTCTCCTATGTGATTGCTTGTGTAGGCTTATTCGCCAATCCGCTTCAAATTCGCTTGATCTGCTTGTGGCTTTTTTATTCGCTTTTTCTGCTAATGAACTATAGTTGCCGCTTCTCATTGTCCTCTGATTTTAAGCACGTTTAAAACTTATAGGGGTTATAGCAAAGCCACGACAGTATTAACAACATTTGATATAAAATCATCCGAATAGTAATGAAAATCGAGCTAATTTAAGACACTTGCTCTTTACTGAACAAGTTTCTCACAAGAAACTGAGGGCAAATAACGATCGATATGACGTCGTCAGCGTCCGACGTTCCTTAAATATTTTCCTCAAATCAATCAAGAATGTCGTTGGAGCGTAATGAGTCATTAGAAACATCAGTATCTATCAAAACTGCATTGGACTTTCGAACATGGTTCGATTCATTCAACATTCTTTCCTCAGATTTATGGGAAATTTCTTCAGAAGTATGCAAACCATTGAGACAAACGGTATTTTTGTTATTATTATTATTAATGGCTTTATTCAATATTATATTTTGATACTATACAGAATTCTCAGCACAAAACATTTCAACAAGTTTCTTTTACGAAAAACAAAAACAAAAGGGTTATTAAAAAATCTGAAAAACTGCACAACTTTCCAAATGAGAGACATGTTAAGAATGCAGTTTATTGACTAGGTTAACTCAAGTACTTGTTCGTCACAGAGTATATTTGCTAGGTGAGGTATTAGAGAACTTTTATACTTTGGTTTGCGTGCTTGGATTTTAATGTAACTACGCCTCGTTCTAGCAGAAGGTATACAAGGAAAAAGATGTGAGTGAAGGGGGTGGTTAGTATCTGATAAAATAACATCTGCCAGGAGTTTGAATGACCTCAAATGTCTTTCCACGACCATATTATTCATGACTTCCAAAGATTCACCACACACCTCTCCAACTGCTTTCAGCACTCCGCAATACAGCAAAGTCGTTTTCTCAAAAGCCCCGGAAAGAATAATGGAGAACAGTAAAAAGCAATAGGTAATATGCAAGAATTGACAAGTTGTAAGAAAAAATCACGAGTAATCCCAAGAGCATCCAATCTCTTTAATCAGTAAGTCGGGCGGAAAACCTTCTTCGATAACAATAAAACGTGAGAAGACCAAGAGAGATCAGAGGAAAGGGTAACATCAAGATAATTGACCGTCGACACTGTGTTTATCAATGAATCTCCATAATGGTGTTTAGATAACGTTCATGTCTCATGCTAAAGTTAACAGATTGAAATTTAGACGGATTAAGTATGAGACCATTAACAACAGACCAACAATCAATACGAGACAAAAACTCATTCATTTCTATAGGATGTAAAGAGGAAAAGATAGGCGTAAATACAGTGAGATCATCCGCACATATCACAAAAGTGTTTACTGTGGGAGATGGCAGATCATATAGGAAAAAAGAAAAGTATAGGTGAAAGAACAGCTCTTCGTGGTACACCTTCACAAGACAGTAGAGTCTCTGAACACTTTCTTCCAAACACAGTGTACTGTGCCCTTCTAGAGAGGTAGGAACATAGCCAGTTGGTTATCCCTCTATCAGTGTTGACGCTGATTAACTTGTTAAGTAAAGGTTTTATTGATATGGAATCAGAAGCTGAAGTGTAGTTCAGAAAAGCGCATCGAACATACTTCTTACTCCTTTCTAAGTTGAACACTTTATTGTGATTCAGAACAGCAACGGCATCTAAGGTACTTCTTTTGCATCCGTAAGCAAACCGATATGAATCAATGTGCTCTTTAATCGCAGGCTGAAGTAGAAGTATCAATAATTCTTCCATTGTTTTGAGGAAGAGTGAAGTGATTGCAATGGGTCTGAATTTCACATTCCTATCACCAGGTGCTTTCTTGGGTAAAGGGATTATCTTCATCTTTTTCCACATTTTCGGCATGAAATTAGGAGAGAAAGATCTGTTAAATATAGTCGTGAATGGATAACATAGGACGTCAGGTTTGGGATATCATCAGGCCCTAAAAATCGGGATGAATTTAGTGACTAGAGACATCTTTGGATATCAGTTTCAGTGAAACTAGGAACACAGCTATTCCTTAAACCTGTGAATAAGGGAAGCATCACAAAAGACTTATTTAAGTCACAAACATTCAGCTAGTTATCGTTTCTAATCTGTCTGTCACCTGTAAGTTCTTTAAAGAGTTTCCACATACTTGGCGATATTTTGCAAGACAAGAGTTTTTGAGTAAACATAAAGTTGAAACGACTAATCTGGAGGTTTATCAGATGATTTGGCTTTTGAACTTCACTGGAGTTTTTCTCGTTGTATATTCTTTCTTTCACCCTCCGTAGTCGTTTTAGTTGTGTAGATGTAAGTCGATCAAGACTTACAAAAGTAGTTTCAGTGGGACAACAAACATCAAAACAGAATTTAAGGTAACAAGTGATAACGTCAGAAGTGATTTCAGTGAATCATCTGTAAATAATTCCCAGTTAGTCGTATGAAAAATGTTTTTCAGATTTCGGATATTTTCTTCTGAGTAATTCCTATATTTGACTTTCTTGGTTTGATTTAAGAGTGTACTCTTCCCATGCTTTCCATATACTTTAGGTAGAACATGAATTATACAGTGATCCGATCTAGACAATGGAGCACGTTTAAGAGTCACATATATACCCACATCATTAATGAAAACGAAGTCTAAATGAGCATCCAACCGAGTAGGTAAATCTACCGCATTTTGGTGACCTAGCGATGTAAGGAAGCTGTAGTCACATGAGTTGAAATCACTACATACATACTAGGCAGTCATCCTGTAAATCGTTTGACCAAGATACATAGTTTGACTCAGCAGGAATTAAAGATAGTCCACCTTTTTGATTAGTGATCTGCAGTTAGAATTTAGCAGGTCGGAAATCGACATACAGTTAATGTTCATTCTCTTTAACGCGTACGGCCAACCACCGCTATGTCTTTTAATGTACTTTTTGTAACTTGTGCAGCGAAAGGTGGTAGGATTTTAATAAACGCGTCTGTATAGGTTACGTGAATAATGGACATAATGAGACGTTAAAACAAAATGAAATAATTAGATGGCAGAAACAGGTTGCCCAGATATTCAAGCAGGCCGCCAATTAGATATGGTGCAATAACATGAAAAATACTATAGGATGTTGATTGATTGGAATCTTTTGTCTCATAATAATTCTGAGTGTCATATAAGTCTGGACCGCTATATGACTCTATACTGCTTTTTAAAATTATGGATAAATATGTATGGTCATTGGGAGCACTCAGCATAGTTGCATCGAAATTAGAAAGTTTGTTATTAGTTGCAGCGAAATGGATAGCAGTTTTGTTAACTGCCTGCATGTGTCCAATTTCGTTACATTACAAAATACACATGAATTACATAAGCGAAATTCACCACAGGTCAAACACCAAACTTGTGATCATTTTTATGACGTGGTCTGTAATTTCTCAGTGAATGTATGCCGTGCCGTTACATCATAGTCCCCGTTATGAACCAATGTGGTGATTAGAATTATATGAATTATTATACGAACAAGAAATAACTAAATTAACGCAGTTTGAACAAAACACATCTAAATGAGCACAGAAGAATGTATTGTACTTGAAATTCGAAATCAGGCAGTCATCAAATACAAAAAAATCGTCAGTTTATGCAAACACCACAGGACTGTAAATCTTATGCATTAAGAAATAAAATTTAATGAATCAAGAATTCTGTCCGATTTACCGCATGGAATATTAAATAACATCAACTTCTATCATTTCTCTTACATCCGACAACATTTTCAAAATGAAATTGATTACTTTTAAATCTCAGTGTAAACAACGTGTGTATTTCCTTGACAAACATATTTTTGTTGACCTCAGTTACTTATAAAACAGCAATGATTATACTTTGTTGTCATTTTTCACTTCATTCCATCTCATTATTCAGATAATATGGTATAATCAATTCTCTATTCTGTATAGTGGGTGTAATATGAATCTTATTTAGAAGAAAAAAACATCGCTTTCTAGTAATAGCTTGTTTATGAGACCGACAATCCCCTATACATGCAGAACAGAAATGAGTGAAATTTTCATTTTACAAAAGTTAACTACTTTTCTGAAAAGAACATTAAGTGAAAACAAATCTTCTGACTGTCGATTCATAGAATGTCGTGCCTCAGCTACGATGTAACACTCTAACCATTTACAATCTCAGTTGTGTTGTTCAATTAACTTCATTTTTATGACAAGAATAAGCTTTATTTGTGATCCCTGTTTTGTTACACTTCAAATAGATTTATTTATACTAGATAAGTTGCATAACGCAAAACATGGAGTGTATCTCTCTGACGATGTGAAACAAAATAACCATGGCAAATATGAAATTGTTTGAATTCATGGGTCAATCTAAGCTAGATCACCACTGGAAACCTGATAGTATTGGACCGCCGTCTATCCCTAGTATGGTATCCATGAATTCAACTGTTAAAATTACTACAATCTTTACAAATACCCACTCCGGTAATTTGATAATGCTCTGTTAAAAGTTTTTATAGGAAGAGAGACGTCTCAGATGTATCCGAACATTTCATACCATTGCTAGCCCAATTGTTTCTTTTCGTAGAAGTCTGAACGATGTTCAACCACTTCTACAATTTCGTGAATTTTCTGATGCATAAACTGCGTTCTAATAACTTGAATCATACTACATTTTATTTATCGTACAAGTTCTTGACGGTATTCCCCTACGCAAAACATCAGTGACAAACGTTGTGTAAGAGAATTATCCTTTTAAAATTAACGTTTGAAAAAATCAGTAGATCAAAGGAAAACGAGCCAGTTTAAAAAGGTTTATTTCAACTCGATGGACAAAAGTTATGATACTTCATTAAGTCAGTTATTTCACACTAAAAATGGTGGTCTGAGTGGTCCCTATGGAAGCAGTTATTTCACCACTATAAGATATGTTGTTTGATGTTAAGATTCTTCATTACAACCTGCAACAATATCGCTCACTATATGTGAACGTGTATATCAGCCTGAGAATAATGTTACTTTTTGAACAAATAATCATTGAGAAAGCGACCGTACAACTTCAGACTCGTTGACCTTAAGAACAAACTGTTGAATTTTCGGTTTTGATTTTCCTTGGAGATGATGAAATTAATTGAATGTTTCGTGTTCCCTAGTGATGTAACAGTTATAAATAAACACTGAAGGAATGAATTGAGCGAAAAACTTTCTTTCCAATTGGTTTTTCATCATAGCTTTACACTAATATGTATAAATATGATTTAAAATAATGATATAATACTCATTGTGTGGATACTTTACCTAATAATTACATAATGACACTTAAATTAACATATAGTAGTTTAGAAGAAAGATGATTATTAATATTCAAAGTAATTATTGGAAAATGAAGAAGTTGCTACGTTGCATAATATATGAAACGAGAAGGAACAGAATTTTTAATGGATGGTTAATAGAATGGTAGTTACGTAAGATGGAGAACTACAACAACCACCATCAAGAATGTACAGGTATTTATCAATAGCTGTCTACGCAAGATACTCAACATCCACTAGCCGGATACCATCAGCAACAGCCTTTTGTGGGAGAGAACAAACCAAATTCCAGATGAAGAGGAAATTAGAAAAAGATGATGGAAACGGATAGGACATACATTGAGGAAATCATCAAACTGCATTTCGAGACAAGCGCTAATTTGGAATCCTGAAGGAAAGCGGAAAAGTGGAAGGCCAAAGAACACATTACGTTGGGAAATAGAAGCGGATATGAAAGGCATGAATAAGAACTGGAAAGAGCTGGAAAGAATTGCCCAGGACAGAGTTGGATTGAGAATGCTGGTGATCGGTCTATGCTCCTTCACTAGGAGTAACAGGCGTAAATTCAAAAAATTCAATCAGTTACGTAAGAATCAAAAGATGAATGTTGAGAAATTATAAAGTTCAAAAGAAAGAAAACCAAACAACAAAAACAAAACTAAAAAAATGAAATGTGAGAAGTATGGAAAATAGTTCTGTTGAAGGAAATGTTGTACCAATAGCCAAGACAGCGAAAGTGGTTGAACAAATTTCTTTTGAATGCAAAGGTCAGGTTTGTGAACATGGATTGCGATGGCTTCTGTAATGTTCAAAAGGTGCACTCGTAAACCATGTGGTAAATTTGATGGGATATGGTAGATAACCTTAAAAGCTTTGTTCACTTCAATTTGGTGACCTGTGTCAATCAAATGAGCGAGGATAGAACTTTTAATCACTTTCACCTGTCCATTATTTAACCACGATGGATGATGTTCTGTAATGCGGTGACGAACTTGCCGAATTGTACGCCCTATATAACTGGCTCCACATGACCAGTTGAACCGATAGATACACATAGATTTGGCGAATTTGAGCAGTCTGTCTTTATTGCTCGTTATTATTTAGGGGTAGCTGTAGATGATGGCATTCAGTTTGGCTGCATTAAATGTTTTTCGTACAGCTCTTCTTAGTTTTTGAGTCACGATCTCTTCCGTAGTATCATTTATGAATTGTAATTTTATGAATAGTGATTTCTTGGGGACCGTGAGTATCTTCGCCTTTGGTTTCTTCTCCATCATGTGTTCGTCAATGAATTTCAAAGGGTACCCATTCATACTAAGCAAGTTCTGAATTTTAGCCAATTCTTCTTCAATGGTGTCTTCCGAGCAAATCATTCTGGCACGATGGGTCAAGATCTTTATCAAGTTCCTTTTGCATCTGATTGGAACTGCACTGTAGAAATGGGGGTATTGTCCTGTTGCCGACTTTCTGTGTAATCCTCTTTTTAAGGTTCCATCTGCTTGTCTGGTTAGTTGGACATCTAAAAACGATATGCTATTGTTCTGTTCATCTTCTGATGTAAAATTAATTCATGGATGGACGTTATTTAATGTATTTAGCAAATTGTCTTTATCATGCCTTTTTTCTAATACTATGAAAGTATCGTCTATGTAGCGATAATAAGTTAGTAAATGGGTGATAGTGTTTTTAAGTGGTCCATTTTTCAGTTTTGCAAGGAAAATGTTCGCCAGTAGAGGGCCCAATGGTGACCTCATGGCAACTCCATCTAGTTGTCTATAATATTCGTTGTCGAATCTGAACTGTACATTCATTCATTGTGCATTTAAGAATTAACTATTTTAATATGGATGTGGGGATTGCGGTTTCAATGTGCCTCACTGTTAGTTCTTTACAAATAAAACCTACCGTTTCAAGTGGTGGAATGTTAGTGAATAGTGATGATACATCATTGATATCATGAAATTATTCTTGACTGATAGATTTTTTATATTTGTAGTTGACTGTGCAGTTGCTGTGAATTCATTCATCTTGAAGTAACGTTTTTTCAAGTGTTGTCATTAATTACCATATTTAACCGTTTTCGTATATACGGAGCTGCAAAGGAATCAGAATATTAACTTGTGACTTGACAAGAAGTATTTGATGCACCCATACAACCAATACACTCGAGACGAGTATCATAATATTATCAAGTTCTTCATGGGGTCCTAGGATGTAAGTTAGCAGTTCTTACATTGAATAGCGTTTTGTAAATAGGGAGTGAACCAACAACTTTTTTGATCACTGCTTACAAATTACTTCAAACTATTATCATCAGAAATAGTGGAATACAGAAAGCCGACTAGTAACACCGGAATAGTTTTATATGCACTCTGGTAGTCCTTCATAAATCAGGGAGAAAACAATGAGCACAACCAGACGTAATGTATTTGGATTGATAATAAACGGAACCCAATATTCTGGATGAATTTTCTGCTAAACCTCAGACGATACTGCCCATTAATTGTATTTTAAAGGATGGTTTCTCAGCCTACGGCGGTTCACAATTGTTCGCTTTGCAATATATATATATATATATATATATATATATATATATATATATAGAGTGTATCTCCAGTCACCAATATTTTAGCCTTGGCAAAAATTTCATATGCTCGACACTGATATGTCCACTGGGACGATCAGAGTAACGAACTAGAGCAGTACTAGTAGCACAATCATTTAGGCAGAAGTTCCATCAGGAGTAGTGGATAATCCATAGAGCTTGTCAAAATGGACCGGAAATATTGACATCATCTGGACAAACGTTAACAACTTTAAGATGGCTGACTACATTATTGACCATTTCATGAAATATGGCTGGAGAACATCTAAAACTGAATGGAGGATAGTTGTATTTGAATAGAGCATAAAGAGTGTCAGTGGTTGTTTAATTTGATGAAAGTTCATCCAAAGGAAACTGAAAATAGATGTCCTTTATGTCGGCTGCACAGAGCACTTTAGGACGTAATGAACGAAATTTGATGCGTAATCGCTCTTATATGTGGAACGTATTTCTTCGAAATCGTAAATGAAAGTGAAATATGGTCATTAGAACCTCCAATATTATTGAGATTTAACACTAGAAAAATGAAGAGTAGTCCAATATTTCGATATAATCTATTCAATTTTGTCATGATTTAATTATTCATGATGACGAGGAAGACAAAGTAGACATGGTTTCCAAGGATGAATATTGCCACAGAACAAACATTTATCAAATCTGTGTTCACCTTAAAATGGTACATTGAAGTTGTTTGTGGAAGCCAGTGTGTATTCATTCAGAGTGTCTAAGGGGATGATGCGATGATGTTTGAAGTGAAAAAGACTTAGTTCGAGTACCGCTGAGACATATCAACGCGTTTCATAATGAGGAGTTTCTGCACATTGAGTCATGTGATTGGATGTAAAGGATAGTTTATTAAGTAGTTTGAAGAAAAAAATAAGATTTAGTTTGAGTCTTCTCTTCCATAAAGGGTCTAGCTCTAGTTTTTTACATCTAGAATTATAAGTTAAGGTACAATCAGCTCCAAGAATACGAAGTGTAAATCGTCTCTGTACTGATTCCAGCCTTAATTTATCCTTTATGCGCGCACTGCTAAGAATAAACGTGCAATATTCTAGAAGAGGTCGAACAAAAACTTTGCACATCAAAATACGTGACTCATTGTTATGAAGGTGTCGAATTATGTAACCTGCTAGACATTGTGACTCATGGGTCTGTTTCGATATCTGTTCTGTAAGCGATAAGTCTTGGGAGTAACTAAGTTCTAAGTCTACTACTGTATGTAACGTAGATAACATTTCTCCATTTATGGTAAGGTCTAGGTTAAGTGATGTATCACCGAAGCATATCCATCCACATTTAGCCGTATTAAGTTCCAGTTGCCATTTCAGGCACCACTGTGCTACCTTGTTAAGCTCCAAGTTGATGTAAGTTTGCATATTTTCCAGCTCATGTGGAGAAAATGAATATACTAGTTTAAGATCATCTGCATATGGAAGGGGCTTACCTACACAAAAGTTTTCACAAATGTCATTGACAAACATTAAAAAGAGCAAAGGGCTTAAGACACCACCTTGTATTACACCACTTCTAACAGGGACAGCATTAGACAATGAAGAGTTAATTTTAACTAATTGATGTCGATTGCTGAGAAATGAATCAATTCAATCTAGCAAAGGATTTTGAACCCCATAAGATGCAAGTTTGCCTATAAGAAGTTGGTGGTTAACCATGTCAAAGGCCTTAGAAATGTCCAGATATAGCACTAAGACTAGATATCTTTGGCTACGTAGAGAGTAAATTAAATCAAAGAAGTCAAAATGACATGTCATGCAGATCGATTTCTGAGAAATCCATGTTGAGTATCATTGTTAAATTTTTCAGTGAGTAAATAGTTGGAAAGTTCATCACTTACAGTTTTTTCCATAATCCTAGAGATTACTGGAGTAATATTTATTGGCCGATAATTGTTCATGTCAGTCTTATCTCCAGATTTATAACGTGGTATGATGTACGCGGTTTTCCAGCAGTAAGGGTGAGAAAAAGTTTCCATGGAGAGAGTAAAGAGCTTTAGAAGATGAAGTGGAATATCTGGACCACCATATTCGTGAAGAAAGGATGGTATCCCGTCTGCTCCATGACCGCGCGAAAGCTTAAGGGCATTTATAGCCGTAATAATTTTCTTACATGTGAAGGAGATAGATTTTATGGAGTTGCTGGTCACGCACGTAACTCTTGAAGCAAAGCCACATGTGGTTCCTACATCATTCGCAAAAATACCACTGAAAAGGTCTGCCTTAATTTTATAGTCGTATATAAAAGTGTTATTATGCTGGATGCATGGTATATCAACATTTTGAGTTACTTTAGCACGTTTATTGAGAAGGAGAGTCAAGTTCTGTACTTTTAAGTTACTATTAAGTGCTAGTATCTCTTCATTAATGGCTTTTAACCTATGTGTCTCTTTAATTTGATTAAAAATTATTGTTACTTGTGCAGCTGCCGTGAAGTCGTTTGACTTGAAATAACGATTCTGTAGGCGTCTTAGTTTATCACGATATTTAGCTGGTATAAATAATTCGTAAGGTTTGCAAAACCTGTACGTTTTAACAGGTACACAAGAATCTAAACAAGAGTTAACGATCGAATAGAATTCGTCGATAGCATCTATGAGACTAGTACATGAAAAAAAGTTATCCCAGCCTGAAAGTTTAATCAGTGAATGCCGGAGGTCCTAGTCGGCATGCCTAAAGTTTCTATATTGACAGGTATTTTGAATGGGTCGGTTAGAAGAGTGATAGATAGGAATAGCGCAAACTACTATCTTATGGTCACTGCTTTCAAATTCATCGTATTCTTTTACAGATAGTGGGATAACATCTCTACTAAATATTAGATCGAGTATACTATCACCTCTAGTTGGTGTACGAACCCACTGTGACCATCAGTGCATGTTAATGGTTGCCGAGAACTCCTCATTACATGACTGACAGCTACCGGTACTCCAGTTAATCCCAGGATAATTGAAATCCCCAGTGATAACCTTAGCATTAAAGTTTAGAGCAGATGCATGTATGAATGCATTGATAATAAAATTATTCTCATTATTTGAGCTCTCAGGAGCTCTGTATATATATCCAAGGGGTAGACTGTGATTCAGAGTGTTGGCATATATCCAGACCGATTCTATTAAACTATTCAAGACACTATCTTCAACTTTATTAGTTGTTAGGGTATCCAAAGCATATATAATACAACCACCTCCTCGCTTAGTTTCTCTGTCACAGCGATAGAGTCTATAGTTTTGGATATTTAATATTGAATCAGATACTGCGTGAGAGCACCATGTTTCAGTGATAAGTATGAAAGAAGGCTTGGCTGGAATGGCTAATGTTCTCAAGGCTGAAATTTTGTTCAGAAGTGAACGTGCATTGATACAAAGTTTTTGTTCGACCTCTTCTAGAATATTGCACGTTTATTCTTAGCAGTGCGCGCATAAAGGATAAATTAAGGCTGGAATCAGTACAGAGACGATTTACACTTCGTATTCTTGGAGCTGATTGTACCTTAACTTATAATTCTAGATGTAAAAAACTAGAGCTAGACCCTTTATGGAAGAGAAGACTCAAACTAAATCTTATTTTTTTCTTCAAACTACTTAATAAACTATCCTTTACATCCAATCACATGATTCAATGTGCAGAAACTCCTCATTATGAAACCCGTAGTTCCTTGGCACTTGTGAAACAAACTTATTCTAAATCATCTCTTTATATGAATTACTTTGCCTGTAAATTTTCTAGACTCTGGAATAACCTACCAGACATATCCGTACGATAAAATCACTCCCATTATTTGTACGTTGCATCGATGCATACTGCTCCTCCGAAAATGCATTGAATGCTCTAGCACCTGCAAGTGTATCTCACTCCACAAGTGTTATTATAGGAACTTTAAATGTTTAAGCATTTTTATCAGTGCATTCTCTGGATAAAACCACCAACTTGCTGTCACTTTATGTTAATACCGTCCCCAGCTAGTTTAACTAATTTGAATATCATCAACAGTATATCACTGTGTCACATGACATACGCGTTTTGATAGATCTGATTGACATATTTCGGTAATTACTTCTTTGTTGTTCCGTGCTCTCTGTTTTCGTTTTAATTTCTCTAGTTGTAGATATTTATCATTAAATCGATCTGGCACACGAAATGACCTTAATTACACCGTTCATAAATCAACAGGCTGTTCAGTTAAGAAATATTACATGTTCCCTGCTGATGCATTGGATCGCTGTAATATCTACACAATTACTGAACTAGTAGACTTAAAACTCATATCACATGTTTGTTCTGTACATATAATGATATTATTTATATCAAATTGATCATGCCTGTAAACTGGCGTGAATTCTGTAATTATCATTTTTTCAGAATATAAATTATTATTATTATTATAAGTAAATAATATCGAGGCAAATCGCACATGATTGAGATATATCATGAAAAGACTGATCAGTTTTTATTCCTAAACACTAACGAGAACATTCGAACACATAATTCAAATGAATGTTTTTACATTCGTTCCTCATAATTCCATAAGAATGGGACCGACTTTTAACTAAACATTGCACAATAAAGTGATCAGCCATTAATGCAAACACGTCAGTGGATTTCTCTTTTAAAACTGTCATCTTATTTATGAATGCTGTGTCAAAATGTTAACAAATTTATTCAGTCTACACCTTTCCTCATTCCTAATTGAGTATTAACTGGACTCTTTGCAATTATTCCAAAATCAGCATTCGTAACAACTAATTAGCAACAGTCTGTCATCACGTTTTCAGTAATCAGTGAATAATCGATTAACGAAGGAGTGAGGTGCAATGTTGTAAAGTCTTGTAAAACTAATAAGCTTTTATTGAATGAAAACAATAACGTAAATACAAAAAAGTATACTTTATATTTTACCAGCATAATTACATCAGTCATTAGGTCAACAATCATAAAACTGTTATGTAGGTTTATGAAACAATCATCAATTTAACAAAATCATTCATTCAATAGAAAGTTTAATAAATACAAAATAAAAATAACAAAGTCAATATGACAAAAACAAGTGGCAAGATGTTTTTGAAAATCATTCATTGCTTTACTTCCTTTTGTATAACCAAAATCCTATGACACAACCAGTGAATGCAACAAAGAAATATATAAAAATTAGTGCGAATATTTTCAAAGAATCATGGAACCTTCCATGCATATTGTCTTCACTCATTTCCGTGGTCATATTCTGAAAAAATGTAACGGTATATTGATTACAAAATAAAAAACAATTACCGATTGTGATTCAGTGTTTTGAGCAGTTTTCTTCGATTCATTGCTCAATTCGCCTTCGGTGGTTCCTGGAGTTGATTTAGCGTCCTTGATAAGCGTTGGTTCACTAAAAACGTTGCCAATCGAGCTCTTTAGAATAAAGAAACAGTGACAATATTACTAAATATCAAATATTAATCAAACAATTTATCATTCATTATGCACCATTGTAGGCATCGATGACACAAGTGAATGCAACAACGAGTGACATCATTTACAATTGCTCAATGTGATCAATGAGCAATGATTTAGAATATCTGCTAGTGATTCGACAGTCAATGTGATTAGTACACATTATCCTGAAACAAACTGACGACATTTGTTTGAGTGACAAAATCCTTCTCCTGGGTGTCACATCTTATTACAATATAAATATTAGTCAACACACAAATAACTGAGAGTCATTTCTATTGTGATATTCTGAAAAACAAATCAAAATAGCACAATGTTCACCAAATATCAAATATTTACCAAATGAGATTCAGTGTTTTCGGTAGTTGTTAAAACAGCTTCCGTGTTTGTTGTTGTTGTTTCAGCCTGTTCGATAAATGGTGCTACACTGAAATCGCTACCATTCAAGCTCTTTAGAAGAAAGAAACAGTGGCAATATTACTAAATATCAAATATTAATCAAACAATTTATCATTCATTATACACCATTGTAGGCATTGATGACACAAGTGAATGCAACAACGAGTGACATCATTTACAATTGCTCAATGTGATCAATGAGCAATGATTTAGAATATCTGCTAGTGATTCGACAGTCAATGTGATTAGTACACATTATCCTGAAACAAACTGACGACATTTGTTTGAGTGACAAAATCCTTTTCCTGGGTGTCACATCTTATTACAATATAAATATTAGTCAACACACAAATAACTGAGAGTCATTTCTGTTGTGATATTCTGAAAAACAAATCAAAATAGCACAATGTTCACCAAATATCAAATATTTACCAAATGAGATTCAGTGTTTTCGGTAGTTGTTAAAACAGCTTCCGTGTTTGTTGTTGTTGTTTCAGCCTGTTCGATAAATGGTGCTACACTGAAATCGCTACCATTCAAGCTCTTTAGAAGAAAGAAACAGTGGCAATATTACTAAATATCAAATATTAATCAAACAATTTATCATTCATTATACACCATTGTAGGCATTGATGACACAAGTGAATGCAACAACGAGTGACATCATTTACAATTGCTCAATGTGATCAATGAGCAATGATTTAGAATATCTGCTAGTGATTCGACAGTCAATGTGATTAGTACACATTATCCTGAAACAAACTGACGACATTTGTTTGAGTGACAAAATCCTTTTCCTGGGTGTCACATCTTATTACAATATAAATATTAGTCAACACACAAATAACTGAGAGTCATTTCTGTTGTGATATTCTGAAAAACAAATCAAAATAGCACAATGTTCACCAAATATCAAATATTTACCAAATGAGATTCAGTGTTTTCGGTAGTTGTTAAAACAGCTTCCGTGTTTGTTGTTGTTGTTTCAGCCTGTTCGATAAATGGTGCTACACTGAAATCGCTACCATTCAAGCTCTTTAGAAGAAAGAAACAGTGGCAATATTACTAAATATCAAATATTAATCAAACAATTTATCATTCATTATACACCATTGTAGGCATTGATGACACAAGTGAATGCAACAACGAGTGACATCATTTACAATTGCTCAATGTGATCAATGAGCAATGATTTAGAATATCTGCTAGTGATTCGACAGTCAATGTGATTAGTACACATTATCCTGAAACAAACTGACGACATTTGTTTGAGTGACAAAATCCTTTTCCTGGGTGTCACATCTTATTACAATATAAATATTAGTCAACACACAAATAACTGAGAGTCATTTCTGTTGTGATATTCTGAAAAACAAATCAAAATAGCACAATGTTCACCAAATATCAAATATTTACCAAATGAGATTCAGTGTTTTCGGTAGTTGTTAAAACAGCTTCCGTGTTTGTTGTTGTTGTTTCAGCCTGTTCGATAAATGGTGCTACACTGAAATCGCTACCATTCAAGCTCTTTAGAAGAAAGAAACAGTGGCAATATTACTAAATATCAAATATTAATCAAACAATTTATCATTCATTATACACCATTGTAGGCATTGATGACACAAGTGAATGCAACAACGAGTGACATCATTTACAATTGCTCAATGTGATCAATGAGCAATGATTTAGAATATCTGCTAGTGATTCGACAGTCAATGTGATTAGTACACATTATCCTGAAACAAACTGACGACATTTGTTTGAGTGACAAAATCCTTTTCCTGGGTGTCTCATCTTGTCGCAATTTAAACTTTGTTCGACAAAGTTATGAGTGACGGCTTTATTGAAGCAATCCATCCAGGATGCACATTTCTCAACAAGGAATCAGAAATACGTTTTTTGAATATGAACAATGCATGTCTACGATCTTCCACTGATTATCCAAACATAATACACAATTTCCAAAACTCATTACGCATCATTTTTCAAACTGATTTCATCTTTATATTTTAAGAGTTCACATAGATATACGGTAACGTATCGAACATCAAGAATCACAAGATATTCAAAGAGCACAAAAATAAAATTTTCTCAGACAAACATATTTCTGTTGACCTCACTTGTTTTAAAAATATCAATGATTATAATATGTTGTCATTTATCATCTCATTCCATCTCATTATTCAGATTATATGGTATTCTCTGTTCTCTATACTGTATATTGGTGTAATATATATATATATATATATATATATATATATATATATATATTACTCTTTGTGTACATCGGTTTGTGAGACTGTGAGGAAACTTCCTTGCGATATAACCCACTTCACGTCCTGTGTATCATTTCATACCAATAACTGTGACAGATAAACTCATCCTCATTCGATATACGGGATAAACGCATTTGACCGTTGACCAAAAGCATGTTTTCATTGAATATTCTTCAATGCTGGATATCATGGTTCAGTGAGATCGAGCAAAAAAGCAGAGCTCCGGATGAAGTAAGCAATCTCATGCTCTAATGAAAAACTTCGCTACAAACGTTAAATAGAATAAGCGAATTATACCAGTCGAACTCTGACGTGAAAGTTGAAGGAAGTTCCTTCACAGGAATTATGATGCTTGATGGTAAAGGCTGAGATTCTTTGGAAGTCACTGGGCCGATTCCCCTTCTGACATCCAGAGCAAACATTTATTAATTTAGGTACATGAAATGTCAGGACAATGTGGGAGACTGAAAGGACCAGTCGATAATTACAGAGATGAGGAAACGCAAATTGACTGTGCTCGATATCAGTGAAACCCATTGAACACAGCTTGAACAGAAAAGATTGGATTCGGAAGAGCTGTTACTGTACTGTGGTCACGATGAAGCAAACGCTGCACACACTTTGTGAGTTTCTCTGATGCTGTCCGAATTAGCACGTTAAGCATTTGTGTGATAAGAATCTCATGGACCCAGAAACATCAAAGCACTCTCCAAAACAGGGAAACAGAGAATCACAATGAATGCCATTGAATGTCGTGCACCCACCAACGATAGCGACGACAACGACGAAAATTAGTTTCACGAGAGAATGCAATCGATCAAAGCAAAGTACTCCGGAATTGACCTAACCATAGCTTCAATTCACCACCTGGTTGTGGACAAGACGAAGTTGAAACAAAGGAAGCAATGGACAACTGGAGAAGCAGCATTACAGACGTTAAATACAGCCTTCCTTCGGGATACTGACAAAATTAACGAATTCAATACAGGTCTCAACAACGCGTTCTAAGCACTATAGTATCGACTAAAGGATCAAACTACTATGTAGGACAGTTGAGAGGTGGTCAAACAAGCACCAAGTTGAATATGTCATTTAGTTGTTGGCCGCAACAAGCATCATCATAATAAACGGGCTCCTTTTGAAACCCTGGACAGGATTTAAGATATGAAGAACAAGTAGAAAGCCATTCACAACATCCGAACAACAACATAGGAAATGGATGCTCGAACTGAGTTCACTGAAGCAAACAAGCAAGTGGATAGGAGCACTAGAGACGTTGAGCGTAAATACGTGGAATTCATACTACGGACAACACTGTCAAGCGATGCATGGAGGATAGCTGACAGACTCATTCCGAGTGAAGATCGGAGTCGCTTTATTCTGGTGGTCGCCTGAATTATAAAGACCTCGACATGTGACAGAAATTGTGGAATGAAATGAACAGGATGAATGTAACTAGATGATTTGGCTTTTCTATCCAATACACACGAACGAATGTAGGTTGAAACAACCAGTGTCGCATCAGCCTCTGTATCAGTAGGCCTCAACATTCACAAGAGAAAAAGTAAACCCTCAAGCACAATAATGAGAACACCAACTCAACCAGACATGACGGGGCATGTGTGAAACACTCGGGAACTCTCTCGTGCCTGGTCAGGATCATCGATGAACAAGGAGGATCTGGTGCAGATGGAAGGACTAATCACTAATCATCCAAACATGCCACACATGTTTCAACAGACCACGCTTCATCGGTATTAATTAAGAATTTACGAAGATATACAGTTTCATATCGAACATATAGAATCACTACACATTCTGTTAGCCGAAAACATAACATGATTCCAGGCATTAGTGTTAAACAACTCATCTATTCATTGCTGAACGTTCACATGGAAACAAAGTGTTGCACTCATATCTGACTTAATATCATTAACGTATGCAATGCTTTGATTTATGCGCCGAAGAAACAGTACAAGTCACTATAAATGCGTAACAATAAAATTTTCTTCCGAGTAAATAGATTTACGATGTAAGATATGGTAATATTGAAGACAACTGGTGAAGTCCACCAATTACTTACTTCATGCCGGCAGCCATTTACTATGAAATCACGAGTATCCTTATCACTGTTAGTAATGCACATACTGGCTATATCACACCACATGCAATTTTGATTCGATGTTGTTGAGTCTACACAATCCCAATAACCACTGTATTTCTCACAGTCTTCTGTGGAAAGAATAAGGGGATTGTATTTCAAGTTATCAAACATAAGATCAGTGAATTACAAAACATGTAACTATAACTCAATGATATTATGGTGATTCCAGCGTTGAGTGACTATTTCATTCACCAGGAATTTGTCATCACATTGCCTAATGCGAAATTCAATACAGTTTGAGTGTCATTCACAATACATGACATGTCGGAATTGAATAAAACTGTGTTCAGAGTTAAACGTTGAGTTTTGACGGGCAAATGTGGTGGATTACAATGACTGTTTGCATTCAGAAATGCACGAACTATGTTGTCACTGAGTTCATCACAGCCAATTGAATTGAATTTTAGATAGTGGTGGAATTTCGTTAGATGATATCAGTCTTAAGATTAAAATGCGAAAAATCGTGAATAATATACACGTTCTTTCTTGAAGTTATTTCAGTCAATCTACTGTGCTTGAAAAATTTCAAATTACGAGACCACATTCTGGTCTTTGTGCCGTCAGTTAGCACATCAGACTAGTTGGTCATGAAAATTCATCCATAATGAATAATATTCTATCCATAGAATATTCAATTCAATTTGAACATTACATTATGGAATGATTCTTTCAGTTGCCGAAATGTTATTTCAATAGATTAACATATGATGGACAACAAATGTTTGTGGTTACTCACTGTATACACTCAGGAGAAAGGAAACACTGCCATATTATGAAAATCGTCAGTATTTTTGATAGCGTACAAATATCTACTGACTATGGTATATTGAAATCTGAACACGTGACTTGTCCAGTATGTTCGACGAGTAGAATGAAGTGGAGATTTTGGAAATAAAGCTATTGATTCGAAAATAATTGCGATCACGGGTTGTTTGTGCGATTTTAATACCTCGACAAAATTCGAAATCGCATGAACCGATTGAAAAAAACAATAGACACCTCAATCTCATCCATCGTTTTGTGACATTTTGTAAGTTTAAGTAACTTTAATCAATGTACGGACTTCCATAGTGGTCTAAAATGTGTTTCGAATCATTTTTCAACATTGAACAGCGAATCGACCTGTTGTATAACGTCAGTTGAGACTAATGACTGAATATCGTTTAATGTACGACTGAAGTTACACTTGCAATTTTTAATTTTATGAAAAAAAGTAATGCATTCAAGTGTGAAAGTAGCCAACTCTGATAAAACAAGGTAAAACATACTCCCAACAACGTCATACTCCACAAACGTCCCACTTTTGATCCATTTTTCATGAACATTCATTCTAGGGTGTTCAAAAACACCTGTAATAAATTGTACAGGAGACATTTGAAATTTTGATTGCCATTTTAAGTTTACCAAGATATTTGCTCGTTTACCGAGTGATCAAAATAAGACATTGTTTAATTTGTGATCACGGATACAGTGGCAATCAAACAACATCCTCATATAATATGCTATACATCACTTTTTGGTTCGATAGTGATCTATGTACAACCAGCGAATGAAATGTGATATCGTCAAATTTCTGATTTATTCTACAAAGGTGTCAGTGCAACAGCTTTTGAAAAATACGGTTAACTCGTTACAAATTATTTCACAAACAGATGACACAGAGATTTTATGATAAACAGAAGTATTTGAATTCTAGTATGAACTAAGAAACCCAGAAATAACGCAATTGAAACAAGAAGTACTTGACAAGCACGAACGACTGTACTGTATTTGAAATTCGAAATAAAGCATACAAAACGCACAAAGGAAACATAAGTTCAATCAAACATCACAGATTTACTGTAAAAATACCCAATAATACATTTCAAATGATCATCAAATACTTCATGATCAAATATTTAATATATCCTCTCTTATTTAGTCGTAAAACACTGTATACAAACTAATCAGTCACACTTGTCTTGAAACGCAGGTTTGTCTTTCAACAACACATCAGTGGCGTATAAAGATTGAGCATCGTATGAATTAACTATGAGTTCTACTTGACAAAATGCATTTTTCTTCGCATAAAGTAGTGAATGAATAAGAACTGCAGGTTTGAGTGGTCGAACAGAGAGTGAGTGAACAAATGAGTAAATATGTCAACTGCTAATTATCGTCGTGTATATATCCATGTCTGGAACAGTCGATCTTTAAACATAAGCGAAAGACTTTTTCAAATATCCGTCGACACATTTGGGATGAAGATATATACATCCTTGTTATATTACTCTGTATATCGAATTGGGCAAACGACAGATGATGTGGATCGTAAAATCCATTGTTGATGGAATTTAGCGCAGAATACTCAAACAACACCATTATGAATCCCTCAAAATAACTCAAATCAATTTTATGAATGTAACAAGGATAACTTTGTTAAAAGGAAGGCAAAGTGACTTGATTTCAGTTCTGGCAATTTCAGTTGCTCATTGTTCAAAGTATTTTATCTCAAACACTAGAAAGTTTCAACATTAGGGTGCATTAGGGTGTGATTCCGACATTATTGTGCACAATTCACCTCAACACACCAACGACACTTCGATCAATTCATTTTACACACGAAACAACTGATTAATGTAAACTATAAATATGATATATATATTAGATCACTGATAGATAACGAAACATTTCGATGTTGACATAATGATAATCGAGTACAAATAGAAAGTGAAATATGGCTAACTGGTGATTGCTCATGTAGGTTAGTGTCAATCTAAATAAAAACAATCTTTGTTACCTCCTCCACACCGAAGGTCACCGCGAATGAAAAATTCCAGTTGATCTCCCTCTATTTCCTTAGGAACCTGAAAGCAAGAAATGGAAGTCTGAATCAGGATGTGTCAACACATAACCACCTATATCAAAACCAACGAACCCTTGAAACAGTGTGTCGTGAATCACATTATCTTATACAAAGACAACTAATCACGCTTACAGTAAGCATACTGAACTCCTCCGTTTCCTTAGAACTATGCCTCATCTAATGTTCAAAGATATTCTGACACATTTCTGTTGTCAACTTTAGTGAGGACCAATTAACGATCTCTCTATCATGGATTACCTCGAAACAATCAGGACGAATTCAGTTTGACGCAAATGGAATCTTTCTTTTCACCAGTCATTTCTAGTTATCCAATATATATTATATTCCAAATATTTGTATTACTTAACACTGACATTCAAACAACTACACACTGGGAAATGATCAATATTCTAACAAAGATGCCGTCAGAATATTCAACAATGAACATTTGAAGCAGCTGATTTTCAAGAGACCTAGTATAGCTTGACAGGTCACGGCTGTTCTCTACAGTACACTGATTTGAATTGTTTATGCGCGATCGGCGCAGAAACATAAGTGTTTCCTCGGATATCACATCACTCATTATCATTATTCACTATTTCAACAAAGTCCTGGAATACAGTGTGTTATTAAAAGAGTAATAATAGTGTCATATATTCTGTGTGCACATCATTAAATGTTAATCTCTTTCTATCGTGTTCAATGTATCATGGTGCATTCGACAGTACTGAATTCATGAGCCACATATAAGAACTGAACAACGGGCCAGTGCTTCCAGATTTTCAATGGTAATTTGGCTTAGATCAACTCATAAAATCAAACATTGTCGTCTTCAGTGTATCATGATGCATTCGACTGTTGTGAAATACATGAAATAATAAAATAGTCTGAAGTAGTTTACACAAAATTATATTTCTATTCAATTCTGAAACTTACATCATCATAATAAACATATATCTTCCCATTCGAATGCATTACATTAGTCAGCTTGACTGTAAAAACTGTAAAAAGAAAACTATCAATATTTAGAGGTTCAGGGATTAATGATGTGCACATTGTTGTCAGGTGTGACACTGTATGTGCCTACTGAAAAAAATGATCAGCATTAAGCAGATATTTACTGTATTATCTGAAATGTTTCCTGTAGTTGAATTCGTAATAAAATCGTAATATTCCAATGAACGTCATGTGGAAGAAACGAGCATGCATCCTTCATAATCAATGTCAGATGCTTAGTTTTCAGGGCTGTGTTACACTGTCATTTTCATATTAAATCAATAAATCATCACACTTCTAATTAGATCTGATAATTGGAGAGATATCAACACTGATGCAATATTTTTCTATATTTCATCTGGCACAGTCGATTCCAGGAGAAAATGACATGAGCTCTAGAGTGTTGGTTTACAAATAGAGCCTGATAATTTAATTGTTTATGTAATACATTGATATGTGAGTCGATCAAATGACTCTGACCACATAATTTGTTAAAGATGGGTAGTGAATAAATTAAAACATATCTTCTTTAAGATCTCTTAACTTGAAAGAATGATATCTCAGAATAACCATGTAATGTATGAATGTTTAGATTAATATGATGTATACAGAACACAAATGTGGTTATTGGTATAAACAGATTTACCATCATGTTTTTTAAGCCTGTCAACGAAGATAAAACTCCGCATTTGTGTTATCCACAAGTAAAATAAGATTATGATCATATATTTAATAATCATGAAATGTAGTATGTTCCAGTTTATAACAACTTTGCTCTAAATCTCAATCACTGTATTGAAACAATCAATAGATTCCACGTATAATTGTACCCTAATATTCCAGAACGGTTACACATTATTATTTCTGTCAGTTTTCGAAAAGCATTCATTTACGCAACCTGAACAGAAAAAGTGTGAGTATTTACAATGAATGATGGTGTAAGTGTTGGTATCACACCAGTGATCAAACAATCATTTTACTGTTTGCTTACGTTTACCATCAACGAGTTTCTTGAGAAACCATCTGACAGCGAATAATTTTTCTGAAATAATGAAAGTAGAAGAAATGTGTGTTTATAAAATTATGTAACGAATATCCGTCACTCTCAATGAACACACATTTTAGCATGGAGTGAGTGTGCACATGAGTTATTATCTTCCTTATGAGATTGAAATGAACCGGTTCTATCATATGAGTTTCAAAGACTTGTTACTATTTCAATGATATGATGAATGTTTCAATTCAGTCAACTAAGGCGAATATTTTGTTTCTGAAACGCTAGTTTCAATAGATTTTGGCTCACCAAGAGACCGTTAATATCTAACTGACAATGCACATACAGAATCACTTTCTGAGATTCCGTTATTTAAATAGAACGATATTCTCTCAACTAAACTAATTATTACACAGAAGTGATACTCAGATGCCATTATTTGCTTTAGGTCAACAGAATGAATGAACTTCATTTTGATGATCTAGGTGTTCTAAATTGAATCAATCATGTTGTACTAGCAAATTGTTATTGGTCGTACGTTGGTTGGATGTTTTCAGAAAGTAAATGAGTTCAGACAATATGATCATAAGAATGAGATAGTCGAGATATTGTTGAATATCCAATAGTCCGCAGACAGTGACTAAGAGACGCTAAGTTTTTAAGAACCAAGTAAGTGATGGAAAGACCAAGAGGACATCAAATATTATCTTACAGTTCATGTGCTTCAATAATCCAAACTGATTTCCCACACAACATCGTTTATTGTTGTATCTGAGATCAGTCCGATATATTGAATCTGCCACGAAGTGTCGTATTGATGAGATGTCTGTTTTACGGCAGTTTAGACAGACTGTAGAGTATGTATTTCTCACTTTACCAATCACATCATTCGATTTATTATTTCTACTCAAACAACCAGTGTTTTTTGAAGTGAATCGCTGTTTTATTTAACATTTTCACTTAACAGTAATGAATACGTGTTGTGAACTCATTTTTGGAAACCAAATCACGTAAATAATATAATCACTGTGTACTGGTCAGCTCTCATGAAATAATCAAGTTAAATACTGAATCATTTATGCAAAATAAAAGTGAGAAATGAAAAAAAAATAAGACAAAATATCACTGAACAATGGAAGAACTTACCAGTATTTAAAATCTCATATGAACGCTGAACATTTCCTCTCAAAAAGTTGTTCATTATCCCTAAATCCTCTGGTCCGTAAATGACTATATATCCTGTGTTTATCAAATGAAAACATGCAATTTATTTGACATCTATAGTGAATGAATGAAAGACTTTGAAATTAATTTTTTACAAATTGAACAAAATAAGACATCCGTAAAGAATTGGAACGTTAGAAAATGCATAAAACTGATTAAATGAAGACAACAGAGCAACTTCTATTCATGGAATGAAGTGTGAACAAAACTTAGTAACAATTTTATTTCGAACAAAATGATTCTCTTACCATCAGAGTATGTTTTGAATTTACTGACGTGAATACCGTAATATTTGAACGGGAATTTTATAACAGTTTCCGTCAAATTTGGAGCCTTATGGATTAGTACCTCCATAAAAAAATGTGGTCAACTCACATCAGTAATATCCGATTTCACAAACATGCCGCCAACAATTGTACTAGGCTGATGAAGGCGTATCATCTGGGAATAATGATAATGATGAGACTAAATATATGTATTGGAACCTGACTGATTACTTACATATATATATTTATCATTTTCAAAAATTACTTTTACATAATCCAATAATTCAGGATTTGCACAAACATCATGGCAGTCGACAAATTTCGAAATTATTACAATCACCGAATACAGCGGTATCAAATGACCAAATGAAAACGTATATCTGAAATGATTCAGATGAAGAGCAGCCTTATTGAATGAAAATATAATAAAACTTATAGGATACACTCATTTGCCTTAACTGTACAGTGAACGCTCACCTCATCTTTTTGTTCAAAATGTTATTAATGGTTTTTACAACTTGTTGTGTTTATATACACTTTCTAAGTGCCTGTTTGTTTTTCTCTTATTAGATGATTTAAAATGACCATTAGGACGATGAAATTTCTTATAATCATATGATCACTGGCAACCAATCATCGTAGTAGATGAACTCATAGTTATACCATATTTTTCTAGCTATTGAGGTACATAAACTGACATTTATCCACCATTTGTTGAAGTTCCAGACCCCTACTGATGAAAACTATTTTGAATGTGACAAGCAGCACTTTAAGTTAGATGATTGGTTTATTTGTGGTTAAAAGTGTATGCTCATACTTTCACGAACAAATATTTTGTTGCTCGTTATCATCTACGAATTGATCGTCAATATTGCATTGTTTGGATTTGATTGGTTTAAATCAAAGTAGCACAAATTGTTTTGATTGGATGTCTAAGTTCACATTTTTACGTTATATTTATATTTTGTTGAGAAAATTTTGTCAGAAGATTCCATCATCGTTGAATGTGGAATCGTAATCTAAGAATAGAGTAACATGAATTCTAATTGACCGTAATAATGTATCAATAGCGGTTAATAGATGTTGAGATCAAAATAGATTCAAGTTGTCTTGTTGATCGCAAAGAAGTCGAACTGAGCGTGTTCAGTTATGTAGATTTAAGTAGTTGATGATTGTAATAACAGAAAGACAATGCATTTCATTGTAAGTGAAATGTCAAAACATTGAAAAGATTTCTCGATCCACACATAGATTTGTAATGACAAAAGTGATCAGTGAACCTGAATGCTAATAAAAGTGCTAATACAGCTGCAGATCACTGATTTCTATCATAGCATTTCAATGAATAATTTTCACATATCATTTAAGCTTGTTTTAATTTTCATTTGTATTTAAGCAAATGAACAAATCATTGTGATGAGAGAATGTACAAGGCATAATTTGTGAACGCTTGAAGTAAGTAGTCGATCATTAGTGAATGAATAACAGTCTACACGTTAGTACATGAATACTAGTTTCAGCGGAAGAAGCCAAGACTATTTATGTTGACGATGTGATGATGTGTGTGTTTTTCTTCTCAAACTATTTGCGATATCACTCTCTACTACTTGGAGAACTACTACCTGGAAAACTACACATATCATTCCAGGGAAGTGTATTAGATCCACTCACACCGGAAGAAGCTAAGACTATTTATGTTTTGATTACATTTGCAAAAAGTAATTCTCGATACTATGAAGGTGAATTGTGCAGTTCAAAAAGATGTTGACAATAAACAAAATATTATTTCCTTGATTATGTCAATCTGTAGTCGAATAAACGGTCGTTACTTAATTTCGCGAATTCATCAACATCACAATTAATTTCAGCTGTACATAAAATTGCATCATTATTATGTGGCTTGTCATTACATTGTTGTTCTTTTTATCAGTGAAAGTAGGAGTATTATTAGGTAATTCTGTAGGTTATTTACTTGGACATGATAAAAATTGATTTGAGTGTTGGTTCAATTAATCTTATCCGTGGAAATACTGTCTATTGGAACGGTTAGCTAATCTCATAAAATCATTGTCGATTTCTCATGAGAACATTCTACGTTAATTTTAATAAAAATAATGGGTTTCACTGTCATGCTGTGTCTTCTCATTTCAGCAACACCTGGGACATTGGCCTCGGTTTACATCATGAGAAGTCATAATTCTTCCAAATAAAGATCTTGTATGACTCGCTCAGTCGAATATAATATGGTGCAAATGATATTTTCTAGTCAGAATTTGTTTAATAATATTAGTTACTAAGGGATGGAGTTGATGACCCCACCCACAACCTTTCTATTTAATCCAGGCTTTGGACGTGCAGTAGCCGAAGAAAGGCTATAAGTAAAATCGTCGCAACATCTTGACAAACTGAAATCGATTCTTAGTAGAAATATTAGTAAGTATTTTCTAAATTGCCAATAATATTATTTTACATTTATTATAAATATTTACCATCATAAATTAACTTCAGTTGATCGAATAAATGTCTGAATAATTCACGGGTGTTGATCAACTATAACAAACTGCGTCACACTTTCGGTCACGTTAATCAGTACAAAACTGAACTTATGAAAACGTGTAAAACCAGTTACTCAAATGTGTTCTAAGTTCTGTTCGTAAATACAACACCGAACCAACAACACAGTTGAGTGTTTCGCTAGATTGTACGTTTTCAAGTCTAGTTGCAGCTGACGACTAAATGAACAATATCTGGCGCTACACGATATTTCCAATAAGACGTACTCAATGTAAGAGGTGATCAGATTTTAGACGTCTGTTTGATACTGCAGCAACCTCTATTTGTCTCTTTGTTTCCAGTCCACACATTTCTTGTCTAGAATATCACGTTTGCCGATGATCGTTTGGTTTACAACGAATCGTTCCTTTTGACGTAAATTGGGGCACAACATCTCATTTCGATCGTCACGGTTTCATGATTATGTGCATCGCCTCCATGAAAATGATATTGTTAAGCTTATGAAAATAAACATTTGATTGGAACATCATTGATCACCTTTACTTATTCAATGATAACCGATCTACGCATCGACGAAATATGACACCTGACAACTCAATCATTGACGTACAATTTCGTAAACCAGAAGATGATTTATTAAATATAATAACATTTTTACGCGAAATCGGACGCTATAAAAGATGGGAATGTAATCAGATAGTAACCTTTCAATTCATGTTGCAGCTGACGGTCAGACGAAATGTTTCATGCAATACATGAAATTTACAAAACGACGTTCTCAATATAAGAAAGGACACGAGGTCGCACGCATTTCCTTTATTGCAACAACAATCCACGATAACCGTCTATGACAATTTCAAGCTGATTCTGACCATTGGTTAGAGCTTTGGAAACTTATGGAAATCGAGAAAGTAGTACTGAGTTTACAAGATGAATAAGAAGGGAAAAATTGGTATGGCAATGAGTTTAATATCCAAAAGCACGGTTTGAAAGAGACATAATTTTGCTGCAGGGCAAAGTTTTAGCAATTCTCTTCCAAACCTACTATACGCCGACTGAATGCGATCAAACTTGGTTACAAAGTATTATTTACTGAATGCTGCAATACGGCTCCTGATACCACGTCCGGTGCCTCAGTCGTGATGGATTATGCCGAATCGCCATTTCATCAAAGTAAACCGTATATAGGTTTGGCAATTGATTAACGTTCTCAAATCATATATAAGCCTTCACTGAGAGATGGAATCTCAGAAAACGTCATCGCAAAGAGTTCGTTAGTGATTTTAGTATAGTCACACACATTGTGATAAGTCAGCCACGACAATTTAATAATCCTGAAAATCTCAAAACATTCCTGCATGAATCAGCAAGAGGTAGTTGCGGATGGTAGCAACCTTCAACATGAGAACTTAACACGAACATAAAGATCATAACGACTTCCTTTCAAATTCACACCTAACAATACTGGCAAAAATGCAAAGCCTTTTGAAATCAATATATATATATATTATATTGTTTGCTTGTTGGTTAACTCCACCTGGAGTCTTTCTCGGGGGCTCTTGCTGGTCCCAAACCTGGATAATGGAGGAGGGTTGGGCATGGGGTTAGCGATCTCATCCCGTAGAAGTCTAACTCGCTAAAAATCGCCAAACAGAAAAAATTATTCAAACCATTTAAGCTCTACTCTGGGAGTCAGAATGTCTTCGTTTAGAACAATTATGACCCCACATGATGAAAACCGAGTTTCTTAGGAGGTCCCGAGGCCGAATCCTTGTTCTGACAACCAGAACAACAATTTATTTAGGTACATGGAATGCTCTCACAATGTGGGAGACTGGGAGAGTTTTCCAAATTGCTGCAGAAATGAGGAGATACAATTTAGAGGTGCTTGGGATCAGTGAAACACATTGGACGCAGGTTGGACAACAACGACTAGCTTCAGGCCAGCTGTTGTTATACTCCAGACATAATGAAGAAAATGCCTCGCATACACAAGAAGTTTCATTGATGCTGTCTGAACACTCACAAAATGCGCTTATAAAATGGGAATCTCATGGACCGAGGATCATCAAAGCCTCCTTCAAAACAAAAGAAAGGGGGATTATAATGAACGTCATCCAATGGTACGCGCCTACCAACGACTACAATGAAGACGCTAAAGATCAATTCTACGATAGGCTGCAGTCAATCGCCGAGAAGTGCCCAACAAAGGATCTAACCATTCTGATGGGAGTCCTAAATGCCAAGGTTGGAATTGACAACACCGGTTATAAAGAGATCATAGGACGACACGAACTGGGATTGAGAAACGAAAATGGTGAGAGGTTCGCAAATCTATGTGCCTTCAATAAACTGGTCATAGGCGGCACTATATTTCATATAAAGGCATACACAAAACCACATGGACTTCACCGGATCACACCACACAGAACCAAATCAATCATATTTGCATCAACAAAAAGTTCAGGAGGACGATGGAGGATATGAGAACCAAGAGAGGAGTTGATATAGCATCAGATCATCACTTGCTGGTTGCCAAGATGAATTTGAAACTCAAGAAGCACTGGACAACGGGGCGGACAATATCGCAAAAGCTTATTACGGCACTTTTTCGCGATGCTGACAAACCCAACGAATTCAAGACAACCCTCAGCAATAAGTTTCAGGCCTTTCATGATCTACTCAATGGAGAAGAAACTACTATGTTGAGCAACTAGAAAAAGATAAAAGAGTCAGAGAAGGAAACATGAGACAACTGTATAGCACAACAAAGAAACTCTCTGAAAATCACCGTAAACCAGAACGACCAGTGAAAAACAAGGAAGGCAAGATAATCACCAACATTGAAGAACAACGAAACAGGTGGGTAGAACACTTCAAAGAACTCTTGAATCGACCAGCCCCACTAAACCCACCCAACATCGAAGCAGCACTCACGGACCTTCCAAATGATTCTGGCCCACCAACATTTGAAGAGATCAGAATGGCTATCAGACAAATCAAGAGTGGCAAAGCAGCAGGACTAGACAGCATTCCAGCAGAGGCACTGAAAACAGACGTAGCGGCAACTGCAAGGATACTACAAACTCTCTTCAGAAAGATATGGGATGAGGAACAGGTACCAAAAGACTGGAAAGAAGGACTTCTAGTCAAAATACCGAAGAAAGGCGATCTCAGCAACTGTGACAACTACAGGGGAATCACTCTTCTCTCAATTCCAGGAAAAGTCTTCAACAGGGTATTGTTAAGCAGGATGAAGGACTCCGTAGACGCACAACTTCACGACCAACAGGCAGGATACCGTAAGCACAGATCGTGTACAGACCAAATTGCAACTCTACGGATCATTGTGGAACAATCAATTGAATGGAATTCATCACTCTGTATCAACTTCATTGACTACGAAAAAGCATTTGATAGCGTGAACAGAACAACCCTATGGAAGTCTCTTCGACACTACGGTGTGCCTCAGAAGATAGTCAATATCATACGGAGTTCCTACGATGGATTAAACTGCGAAATCGTTCATGGAGGACAGTTGACAAAGTCGTTCGAAGTAAAGACCGGTGTCAGGCAAGATCGCTTACTCTCACCCTCTCTCTTTTTCCTGGTGATCGACTGGATCATGAAGACGTCAACATCTGAAGGTAATCACGGGATACAGTGGACAGCTAGGATGCAATTGGATGATATAGACTTTGCAGATGATCTGGCTCTTCTATCGCAAACGCAACAACAAATGCAGGAGAAGACGACCAGTGTAGCAGCAGCCTCGGCATCAGTAGGTCTCAATATACACAGAGGGAAAAGCAAGATTCTCCGATACAACACAGCATGCAACAATCCAATCATAATTGACAGAGAAGATTTGGAAGATGCAACAACCTTCACATATTTTGGCAGTATGAACGATGAAAACGGTGGATCCGATGCAGATGTGAAGGTACGGATCGGCAAAGCAAGAGCAGCATATTTACAACTGAAGAACATCTGGAACTCAAAACCATGGGCAATCAACACCAAGATCGGAATTTTCAATACAAATGTAAAGACAGTTCTACTATATGGGGCGGAAACCTGGCAAACTACAAAATCCATCATCCAAAAGATACGGGTGTGCATTAACAGTTGTCTACGCAAAATACTTCGGATCCGTTGGCGGGACACTATTAGTAACAACCTACCGTGGGAGAGAACAAACCAGATCCCAGTGAAGGCAGAAATCAGGAAGAAGCGCTGGAAGTGGACAGGACAAATATTGAGGAAAGCATCGAACTGCGTCACGAGACCAGCCCTCACATGGAATCCTCAAGGCCGAAGGAGTATAGGAAGACCAAAGAATACATTACGCCGAGAAATGGAGATAGACACGAGAAAAATGAACAAGAATTGGATGGAACTAAAAGAGAAGTCCCGGGACAGAGTGGGTTGGAGAATGCTGGTCGGGGGCCTATACTCCATTGGTAGTAACAGACGTAAGTAAGTAAGTAAGTAAGTAAGTAAGTAAGTAAGTAAGTAAGTAAGTAAGTAAGTAAGTAAGTAAGTAAGTAAGTAAGTAAGTAGTAAGTAAGTTGCTTATTGGTAAGAGCTTGAAAATATTGAAGCAAACTAGTTATTGTTGTGATATTTAAAGCTTTTGTGTGCAATCTTTATGGCATTGTGTTAGCTGGCGTACTAATGGTCAACATATGATGTCGAACAGTGAAATTTAAAAGTGCATTGTTATGCGGTAAATTTACCACTCGGGCAAAGGCCACTGACAGAGATTTATGTTCATCACACTGGATTTTAGCTACCACTAAATTCATAGAAACGGATCGGTAATTACTCCTCTTATCTCAGTGGAACGATCGCCGTTTGCGTGTTGATGTCGCAAAGAATCAGCTAAAGACTCCGATGTCTCCAACATATCATCTTTCGTCACTCATCGGGAACACAACTCCAACTTTGCACCTTCTATCTATAAAAAATTGTGCATCTGTCTGCATTTACGCCAACAGATGCAGTTGTCACCGACAGGCAGAGGGATCGTTTCTTCATTGTATATCCTGTCATTTAACGTCGTGTTGTGCAACTGCGGATCGGTGACGTTAATGTCTAAATGAAAAAGCAGGAGACCTTACAGACTGTGTTTAAACAGAATCTAACATGGCATTCTCTGAAGACATGCTCATAAATAATCAGTAATACAGGAACATATCAATATGTATGTGAAGGAGAAAAATAAGAAGACAGAAATCAGAAACATAACAAATGCTACGATGTTATAAGATAGAACAGAATTACTAAATCACACCACAATATCAATTGCATGTTAAGTGTTGTGGCTTATTATTATGGTTACCAGTGTTACGTTATATTCAAAATGTTTGTGAGACGAAGTACATGTAATCACAATGGCCATAATACCAAACCACAGCAATAATTGTAACCCACCATAATAATAGAAATTGAGATGAAGTATGTTGACTTTTCAAATTAGATCGTATTGCGGGGAACTACGTTGCGTACTCACGTATGGCTCATCAATTCAATCCCAGAAATACAATACGAAGTATTGGCTACAGTCTAACATTGTACGGTTCAGATCACTAAGTCACAAGCATACAAAACAAATTCAAGAAAAAATGCAAATGCGGGTGAACGAGAACGAGCGAATACACGATCGAAATAAAAGTCGAATGAAATGAAAAGGCTCAGACACACAGGTATATACATAGAAAAGCGAACTAGTCATTGAGTGATTTAAGTAACTAACATTTAGTCCAGTAGTCAAAATATGTGTATGCACAAAATTACTCCATCGTCTACACAAATGAATAACACACCTAAAACAACTTTACATACAATTTCAAATAGACTCAGTAGTTATGCATAACAGATCCGTAAACTAATGCACCGAATATTGAACGCTGAGTACAGACACATTGATTTTGCATCGGTTAATTACCTTACAACAACGTTCGAAAAATTTCATCACATATATTGAGCAACAAAGAATAGATGGCACTATGAATCTTTAACACATTTGAAAATACAATATTGCTTCAAGATATGTGAACACATAATTGACGCTGAATTTTCAACAAACAGTAACGTTTGGACAGTGAGTTCAGGAAAAGTATTCCGACTTTATTGCGCACAATTTACCTCAACACACCAACGACACTTCGATCAATTCATTTTACACACGAAACAACTGATTAATGTAAACTATAAATATGATATATATATATATTAGATCACTGATAGATAACGAAACATTTCGATGTTGACATAATGATAATCGAGTACAAATAGAAAGTGAAATATGGCTAACTGATGATTGCTCATGTAGGTTAGTGTCAATCTAAATAAAAACAATCTTTGTTACCTCCTCCACACTGAAGGTCACAGCGAATGAAAAATTCCAGTTGATTTCCCTCTATTTCCTCAGGAATCTGAAAGCAAGAAATGGAAGTCTGAATCAGGATGTGTCAACACATAACCACCTATATCAAAACCAACGAACCCTTGAAACAGTGTGTCGTGAATCACATTATTTTATACAAAGACAACTAATCACACTTACAATAAGCATACTGATCTCCTCAGTTCTCGTGAAACTGAAAATTATTCCGATTTTATTTCACACGTCCTGATTACCTCTGTTGTGGACCAGACAATATATTAACCCGAAAGGTAGTGATAGAGTTATTTATAACAAATAATAATATTTTTATATATAAGTTAAATGTCATAAACACAATAGAAATAAGGAACGTTACTTAGTTCACCAGGCGAGTGCGTGTTCAAAATTTATCTGGTATTAAATATTCACAATTGTAGATGGTTAATAATTCCAGTAAGTGTGATGGATTCCCCAATGGTATGATCCAGTAGTATATATGGTATATTCCAATTATCGTCTATAAAGGTAAATGGTATTTAATTCAGACTGCGGTTAACACAGATGCGAGTGAATGTAGAACGAGAGGTATGTGTGTAGTAGTGTATTTAGGAAACAAACACAATAGTGTCACGCTATGTAGTATCACAACGGAAAAAACTAATCAAGGTAATTTACTAAAACAACAGGTACAATGATTTAATGCTAAGTGTACAATCAGTGAAAGATTGACAAAATAAATACAAATAATATTAAAAATTATCTACAAAATAAGTTTGACAAACCTATCTCCACACCTCTATACTGTATATTGAGCGTAATACGAATCTTTCTATAAATCTTCAAAGTAAAATTGATTACATCCTCAATCTCAATGTAAACAACGTGCGTACTTAATGAACAAACATATTTCTGTTGACCTCAGTTATTTATAAAACAGCAATGATCATACTTTGTTGTCATTTATCACCCCATTCCATCGCATTATTCAGATAATATGGTATTATCTATTCTCTATTCTGAATAGTGGGTGTAATATGAATCTTACTTAGAACAAAAAAACATCGCTTTCTAATAATAAGTTGTTTATTTGGCTGATAATTACTCACAAATATAGAACAAAAATCAGTGAAATTCTCATTTTACAAAACTTTACTACCTTTCTAAAAAGAAGATGAAGTGAAAACAAATCTTCTGACTGTCGATTCATAGACTGTCGTGCTCCAGCTATAAATGAACACTCTTATCACTTACCATTTAATTTAAGATGAGTTTAGTGGTCGTTTCCACATAGAATAATCTAGTTTTACGTCCCGAGTTTGTCGATCTATGGAACGCCCATTAACAGTCTCGACTCTTTGAGACTCGACTAGTTATTACTTCATGTGTACATCAGTCTATGAGACTGAGGAGAATAATCCTGATGATATAACCCACTTCACGTCCTGTGTATCATTTCATACCAATAACTGTGACAGATAAACTCATCCTCATTCGATATACGGGATAAACGCATTTGACCGTTGACCAAAAGCATGTTTTCATTGAATATTCTTCAATGCTGGATATCATGGTTCAGTGAGATTGATGAAATTTTACGTGGGGTTGAATACGTTTACACGTGTCATTTGGTATTGAAATTCGGTGTTGAATTTTTCAACAGAATAGAAATGGATTTCTCTGTATAGATTCATTCTTATTACAGAAGACTGTGGTATACACAACACTGCGTTGACTAGACAATTGACATTACATTTTATTCAAGTTATTCCTGCAGCTCTTCCAGGTTTATTGACAATCATATATTCGAGCAAAGAAGGAGAGTTCGGGATGAAGTCAGAAATCTCATGCTGTACGGAAAAACCGCTACAAACTTTGACCAGAATATGCAAATTATACCAGTCGAACTCTGACGTGAAAGTTGAAGGAAGTTCCTTCTCAGGAATTATGATGCTTGATGGTAAAGGCTGAGATTCTTTGGAAGTCACTGGGCCGATTCCCCTTCTGACATCCAGAGCAAACATTCATTAATTTAGGTACATGAAATGTCAGGACAATGTGGGAGACTGAAAGGAACAGTCGATAATTACAGAGATGAGGAAACGCAAATTGACTGTGCTCGATATCAGTGAAACCCATTGAACACAGCTTGAACAGAAAAGATTGGATTCGGAAGAGCTGTTACTGTACTGTGGTCACGATGAAGCAAACGCTGCACACACTTTGTGAGTTTCTCTGATGCTGTCCGAATTAGCACGTTAAGCATTTGTGTGATAAGAATCTCATGGACCCAGAAACATCAAAGCACTCTCCAAAACAGGGAAACAGAGAATCACAATGAATGCCATTGAATGTCGTGCACCCACCAACGATAGCGACGACAACGACGAAAATTAGTTTCACGAGAGAATGCAATCGATCAAAGCAAAGTACTCCGGAATTGACCTAACCATAGCTTCAATTCACCACCTGGTTGTGGACAAGACGAAGTTGAAACAAAGGAAGCAATGGACAACTGGAGAAGCAGCATTACAGACGTTAAATACAGCCTTCCTTCGGGATACTGACAAAATTAACGAATTCAATACAGGTCTCAACAACGCGTTCTAAGCACTATAGTATCGACTAAAGGATCAAACTACTATGTAGGACAGTTGAGAGGTGGTCAAACAAGCACTAAGTTGAATATGTCATTTAGTTGTTGGCCGCAACAAGCATCATCATAATAAACGGGCTCCTTTTGAAACCCTGGACAGGATTTAAGATATGAAGAACAAGTAGAAAGCCATTCACAACATCCGAACAACAACATAGGAAATGGATGCTCGAACTGAGTTCACTGAAGCAAACAAGCAAGTGGATAGGAGCACTAGAGACGTTGAGCGTAAATACGTGGAATTCATACTACGGACAACACTGCCAAGCGATGCATGGAGGATAGCTGACAGACTCATTCCGAGTGAAGATCGGAGTCGCTTTATTCTGGTGGTCGCCTGCATTATGAAGACCTCGACATGTGACAGAAATTGTGGAATGAAATGAACAGGATGAATGTAACTAGATGATTTGGCTCTTCTATCCAATACACACGAATGAATGTAGGTTGAAACAACCAGTGTCGCATCAGCCTCTGTATCAGTAAGCCTCAAAACTCCCAAGAGAAAAAGTAAAACAAAAAAAATTGGATTCTGGAGTGCTGCTTCTCTACTGTGGTCACGATGAAGCAAACGCTCCACACACTCTGGGATTTTCTCTGATGCTGTCCAAATAAGTCACCTCAAATGTGTTACAATAAAATGTTCTTCCGAGTAAATAGATTCACGATGCAAGGTATGGTCATATTGAAAACAACAAATTATGCAATGCATTATCTCTTATACACTCATAAAACACTGTATACAAACTAATCGCTCACACTTGTCTTGAAACGCAGCTTTATCTTTGAACAACACATCAGTGAGCATCGTATGAATTAACTATGAGTTCTACTTGACAAAATGCATTTTTCTTCGCATAAAGTAGTGAATGAATAAGAACTGCAGGTTTGAGTGGTCGAACAGAGAGTGAGTGAACAAATGAGTAAATATGTCAACTGCTAATTATCGTCGTGTATATATCCATGTCTGGAACAGTCGATCTTTAAACATAAGCGAAAGACTTTTTCAAATATCCGTCGACACATTTGGGATGAAGATATATACATCCTTGTTATATTACTCTGTATATCGAATTGGGCAAACGACAGATGATGTGGATCGTAAAATCCATTGTTGATGGAATTTAGCGCAGAATACTCAAACAACACCATTATGAATCCCTCAAAATAACTCAAATCAATTTTATGAATGTAACAAGGATAACTTTGTTAAAAGGAAGGCAAAGTGACTTGATTTCAGTTCTGGCAATTTCAGTTGCTCATTGTTCGAAGTATTTTATCTCAAACACAAGAAATTTTCAACATTAGGGTGCATTAGGGTGTGATTCCGACATTATTGCGCACAATTTACCTCAACACACCAACGACACTTCGATCAATTCATTTTACACACGAAACAACTGATTAATGTAAACTATAAATATGATATATATATATTAGATCACTGATAGATAACGAAACATTTCGATGTTGACATAATGATAATCGAGTACAAATAGAAAGTGAAATATGGCTAACTGATGATTGCTCATGTAGGTTAGTGTCAATCTAAATAAAAACAATCTTTGTTACCTCCTCCACACTGAAGGTCACAGCGAATGAAAAATTCCAGTTGATTTCCCTCTATTTCCTCAGGAATCTGAAAGCAAGAAATGGAAGTCTGAATCAGGATGTGTCAACACATAACCACCTATATCAAAACCAACGAACCCTTGAAACAGTGTGTCGTGAATCACATTATTTTATACAAAGACAACTAATCACACTTACAATAAGCATACTGATCTCCTCAGTTCTCGTGAAACTGAAAATTATTCCGATTTTATTTCACACGTCCTGATTACCTCTGTTGTGGACCAGACAATATATTAACCCGAAAGGTAGTGATAGAGTTATTTATAACAAATAATAATATTTTTATATATAAGTTAAATGTCATAAACACAATAGAAATAAGGAACGTTACTTAGTTCACCAGGCGAGTGCGTGTTCAAAATTTATCTGGTATTAAATATTCACAATTGTAGATGGTTAATAATTCCAGTAAGTGTGATGGATTCCCCAATGGTATGATCCAGTAGTATATATGGTATATTCCAATTATCGTCTATAAAGGTAAATGGTATTTAATTCAGACTGCGGTTAACACAGATGCGAGTGAATGTAGAACGAGAGGTATGTGTGTAGTAGTGTATTTAGGAAACAAACACAATAGTGTCACGCTATGTAGTATCACAACGGAAAAAACTAATCAAGGTAATTTACTAAAACAACAGGTACAATGATTTAATGCTAAGTGTACAATCAGTGAAAGATTGACAAAATAAATACAAATAATATTAAAAATTATCTACAAAATAAGTTTGACAAACCTATCTCCACACCTCTATACTGTATATTGAGCGTAATACGAATCTTTCTATAAATCTTCAAAGTAAAATTGATTACATCCTCAATCTCAATGTAAACAACGTGCGTACTTAATGAACAAACATATTTCTGTTGACCTCAGTTATTTATAAAACAGCAATGATCATACTTTGTTGTCATTTATCACCCCATTCCATCGCATTATTCAGATAATATGGTATTATCTATTCTCTATTCTGAATAGTGGGTGTAATATGAATCTTACTTAGAACAAAAAAACATCGCTTTCTAATAATAAGTTGTTTATTTGGCTGATAATTACTCACAAATATAGAACAAAAATCAGTGAAATTCTCATTTTACAAAACTTTACTACCTTTCTAAAAGAAGATGAAGTGAAAACAAATCTTCTGACTGTCGATTCATAGACTGTCGTGCTCCAGCTATAAATGAACACTCTTATCACTTACCATTTAATTTAAGATGAGTTTAGTGGTCGTTTCCACATAGAATAATCTAGTTTTACGTCCCGAGTTTGTCGATCTATGGAACGCCCATTAACAGTCTCGACTCTTTGAGACTCGACTAGTTATTACTTCATGTGTACATCAGTCTATGAGACTGAGGAGAATAATCCTGATGATATAACCCACTTCACGTCCTGTGTATCATTTCATACCAATAACTGTGACAGATAAACTCATCCTCATTCGATATACGGGATAAACGCATTTGACCGTTGACCAAAAGCATGTTTTCATTGAATATTCTTCAATGCTGGATATCATGGTTCAGTGAGATTGATGAAATTTTACGTGGGGTTGAATACGTTTACACGTGTCATTTGGTATTGAAATTCGGTGTTGAATTTTTCAACAGAATAGAAATGGATTTCTCTGTATAGATTCATTCTTATTACAGAAGACTGTGGTATACACAACACTGCGTTGACTAGACAATTGACATTACATTTTATTCAAGTTATTCCTGCAGCTCTTCCAGGTTTATTGACAATCATATATTCGAGCAAAGAAGGAGAGTTCGGGATGAAGTCAGAAATCTCATGCTGTACGGAAAAACCGCTACAAACTTTGACCAGAATATGCAAATTATACCAGTCGAACTCTGACGTGAAAGTTGAAGGAAGTTCCTTCTCAGGAATTATGATGCTTGATGGTAAAGGCTGAGATTCTTTGGAAGTCACTGGGCCGATTCCCCTTCTGACATCCAGAGCAAACATTCATTAATTTAGGTACATGAAATGTCAGGACAATGTGGGAGACTGAAAGGAACAGTCGATAATTACAGAGATGAGGAAACGCAAATTGACTGTGCTCGATATCAGTGAAACCCATTGAACACAGCTTGAACAGAAAAGATTGGATTCGGAAGAGCTGTTACTGTACTGTGGTCACGATGAAGCAAACGCTGCACACACTTTGTGAGTTTCTCTGATGCTGTCCGAATTAGCACGTTAAGCATTTGTGTGATAAGAATCTCATGGACCCAGAAACATCAAAGCACTCTCCAAAACAGGGAAACAGAGAATCACAATGAATGCCATTGAATGTCGTGCACCCACCAACGATAGCGACGACAACGACGAAAATTAGTTTCACGAGAGAATGCAATCGATCAAAGCAAAGTACTCCGGAATTGACCTAACCATAGCTTCAATTCACCACCTGGTTGTGGACAAGACGAAGTTGAAACAAAGGAAGCAATGGACAACTGGAGAAGCAGCATTACAGACGTTAAATACAGCCTTCCTTCGGGATACTGACAAAATTAACGAATTCAATACAGGTCTCAACAACGCGTTCTAAGCACTATAGTATCGACTAAAGGATCAAACTACTATGTAGGACAGTTGAGAGGTGGTCAAACAAGCACTAAGTTGAATATGTCATTTAGTTGTTGGCCGCAACAAGCATCATCATAATAAACGGGCTCCTTTTGAAACCCTGGACAGGATTTAAGATATGAAGAACAAGTAGAAAGCCATTCACAACATCCGAACAACAACATAGGAAATGGATGCTCGAACTGAGTTCACTGAAGCAAACAAGCAAGTGGATAGGAGCACTAGAGACGTTGAGCGTAAATACGTGGAATTCATACTACGGACAACACTGCCAAGCGATGCATGGAGGATAGCTGACAGACTCATTCCGAGTGAAGATCGGAGTCGCTTTATTCTGGTGGTCGCCTGAATTATAAAGACCTCGACATGTGACAGAAATTGTGGAATGAAATGAACAGGATGAATGTAACTAGATGATTTGGCTTTTCTATCCAATACACACGAACGAATGTAGGTTGAAACAACCAGTGTCGCATCAGCCTCTGTATCAGTAGGCCTCAACATTCACAAGAGAAAAAGTAAAACAAAAAAAATTGGATTCTGGAGTGCTGCTTCTCTACTGTGGTCACGATGAAGCAAACGCTCCACACACTCTGGGATTTTCTCTGATGCTGTCCAAATAAGTCACCTCAAATGTGTTACAATAAAATGTTCTTCCGAGTAAATAGATTCACGATGCAAGGTATGGTCATATTGAAAACAACAAATTATGCAATGCATTATCTCTTATACACTCATAAAACACTGTATACAAACTAATCGCTCACACTTGTCTTGAAACGCAGCTTTATCTTTGAACAACACATCAGTGAGCATCGTATGAATTAACTATGAGTTCTACTTGACAAAATGCATTTTTCTTCGCATAAAGTAGTGAATGAATAAGAACTGCAGGTTTGAGTGGTCGAACAGAGAGTGAGTGAACAAATGAGTAAATATGTCAACTGCTAATTATCGTCGTGTATATATCCATGTCTGGAACAGTCGATCTTTAAACATAAGCGAAAGACTTTTTCAAATATCCGTCGACACATTTGGGATGAAGATATATACATCCTTGTTATATTACTCTGTATATCGAATTGGGCAAACGACAGATGATGTGGATCGTAAAATCCATTGTTGATGGAATTTAGCGCAGAATACTCAAACAACACCATTATGAATCCCTCAAAATAACTCAAATCAATTTTATGAATGTAACAAGGATAACTTTGTTAAAAGGAAGGCAAAGTGACTTGATTTCAGTTCTGGCAATTTCAGTTGCTCATTGTTCGAAGTATTTTATCTCAAACACAAGAAATTTTCAACATTAGGGTGCATTAGGGTGTGATTCCGACATTATTGCGCACAATTTACCTCAACACACCAACGACACTTCGATCAATTCATTTTACACACGAAACAACTGATTAATGTAAACTATAAATATGATATATATATATTAGATCACTGATAGATAACGAAACATTTCGATGTTGACATAATGATAATCGAGTACAAATAGAAAGTGAAATATGGCTAACTGATGATTGCTCATGTAGGTTAGTGTCAATCTAAATAAAAACAATCTTTGTTACCTCCTCCACACTGAAGGTCACCGCGAATGAAAAATCCCAGTTGATTTCCCTCTATTTCCTCAGGAATCTGAAAGCAAGAAATGGAAGTCTGAATCAGGATGTGTCAACACATAACCACCTATATCAAAACCAACGAACCCTTGAAACAGTGTGTCGTGAATCACATTATCTTATACAAAGACAACTAATCATTCTTACAGTAAACATAGTGATCTCCTCTTTTACCGTTTATCTGTGCTCCATGTATTTTGCAAAGATATTCTGACACATTTCTGTTGTCAACTCCAGTGAGGACGACCAAACAATCTATGTATCATGAAATGAGATGACTCATTGTGAGATGCATATCCAAGTCCATTTATAGAGATGTGATAGTGAATATCTGCAATGTTACTGCACGTGAATTTGATGTCGTATGGAGGAAATGTGTTGATGAGCTCACTTCAATCCATCACGTTCATTTTCCGAAGATATTCTTTCCAAAATGTGTTCTGATCACCTCAAAACAATGAAGACCGATTCAATTCAACACAAATGGAATCTCATCAGCATTTTCCAGTTATCGAAAATTTCTTGCATTTCAAATGAATGTACTACCAAATATTGATAATAATATACCTTATTGTGACCTACTTTTATGATGAGAACGCGACTGATATAATGAAAACCACCATTATTATAAACATGTGTATCAGTGATTGCTTTACTGCACCTGTTTGTTTAAGTGTACCGAAAACACACGTTCTTCCGTTGACTGTAACCTTGCACAGACTCGCGTGCTCTCTGTAGTTTCAATTGTAAACTTTGGCACGATCTCGGTATTATTTTGATACCACGAGATCGCCAACAAATATATCTTATTACAACCGTCAACTGCCTCCAAGCTTTTGGCCCACGGAGGGATCCAACCTAATAACTGGCTTGTAGTTTCGGCGTAGTGGTGATCATAGTCAACCACAACTTGACGCCTACTGAAAGTCAATGGAGAACTGACCGAATTCAAAACTTTCTGTCCGAAATAAATGCTGGAGTAAGGAAATCTATTCTACTCACCGTCTTTTAAATAGAAGCCATCAGGGAACGCCTGAAAATAATAATCGCAGGACTAGATCTATTTACAACAAGAATATGACCATCCAAGTCGTCGCCAAACATTCTTGATCTCATAGTGTGTGACTGTTTCGACGAATGTTGACGATTAGGCACAGTTCAACAGTGAGAAACGACGTGATGTCATTAAAAAAGCTGTCCTCCAAAATGTCGCTAAGAAATTAAAGGCTGACCATAATGACTGGTTAGTTGTCTTTTATAGGATCACGGAGAGTATTATAACCTGTAGCCTTGTGCTCTTATCAGTGACGTCATGATATCGTTAATTGGAGAGCATTGAATTATCGACCGGACCGATGACGCATGAACCCTTGCGAGCAGTCCAAAGTCTTTATCGTTCTTTCTCCCTGCCTACCATTACCTGATGAGTCCGGAACACTAATTTCAGGCCCCGCGATACGAACCACGTATTTCTGACATATTTGGTTTATGTGCAAACCAAATGGACCACATCACACCGTGAAATAAAAAATAACATTTGTACAAGATCCAAATCGGCTGTGAATGTGGGAGACTGTAATTAGCAGACTAGGAATAACTCAAAAATGGTGAATCGCATAATAACAATCTAAAGGTCAAAAAACGCTCATAAACAAAGGAACATGAATATGCATAGTTTACCTACTTAACAGTTATATAAATACAATTATAAAAATTCATGTAACGTATTGGTCCTTCAATAGTTCTTAAAAGTTAACATTCATGATTTTCATCGGGAAAAGTCTAGAAGGTTATACGAAGAAAAGCTTGCTGAGGAATCTATAGCAAACCCTAAACGCTTAAGTCATACATAAGCTAACGAACTCAGAGAAGAAAAAAATTCCAGCATCATGAGAAGATGATGTTATTGCACCATTAGTGGAGGAAGATTTTGGTGAAGCTTAGGTATTTTGGAACATAATTTAGCAACATATATACCATTGAGATACCCTCCCCTCCAGTTCATATAAATCCCCACACATACACACACTGTGAGAACTGTGTCCATTAAAGAGCCCAATGTATTTGGTCTGCTGAATGAGCATGGTATAGGCAGGCCTACGAATTGAGTAAATTGCTCTCTTATAAATTAGATTTTACACGATATCAAAAGGCCAACATTTTGTGATGAGCCAAAAGTTTATATTGATGCGTTCATTTTCTGGAGATGAACTGTTCAAAAATTCTACTGCAGAATTTTTGTAAGTAGCTGAGTGATAAAAGTTGTAATCAATTCATAGTGTGTAGTGTGGCGTCGAGTCGTGGTTGACTATGATCACCACTACGCCGAAACTACAAGCCAGTTATTAGGTTGGATCCCTCCGTGGGCCAAAAGCTTGGAGGCAGTTGACGGTTGTAATAAGATATATTTGTTGGCGATCTCGTGGTATCAAAATAATACCGAGATCGTGCCAAAGTTTACAATTGAAACTACAGAGAGCACGCGAGTCTGTGCAAGGTTACAGTCAACGGAAGAACGTGTGTTTTCGGTACACTTAAACAAACAGGTGCAGTAAAGCAATCACTGATACACATGTTTATAATAATGGTGGTTTTCATTATATCAGTCGCGTTCTCATCATAAAAGTAGGTCACAATAAGGTATATTATTATCAATATTTGGTAGTACATTCATTTGAAATGCAAGAAATTTTCGATAACTGGAAAATGCTGATGAGATTCCATTTGTGTTGAATTGAATCGGTCTTCATTGTTTTGAGGTGATCAGAACACATTTTCTAGAGTATTTCTGTCGCGTTGTCATCATAAAAGCAGGTGGATACCGTTCCCTGTCAGTCAATTGTGGTTGATATAATTTGATAGTGATTTACACTACTTTATTTGTCGACCAAGAGGTCAACGTTTAGTGTGTCTCGGCCACTTTTTCTAGTGCTATTTATAACAGCATTCACTATGTTAATCGTCACGGGAAGCATGCTGTTTTTGTCTCAACAGGACTTTTCACGATACCGCGCCTAACTATTTTTACTAAACCGTTTAAGCCTCTGGCGTTCAATTCGTACAACCTTCGTGGTACTACCATTCACCCTCGTCGCCCTCACCGCTTTCAACTTGGATTCGGCAGTTCGTGATAAAAAACGTAAGTCTAATTCGTAACTCTAATCATCAACTGTGAATCATAATTCTTATTCTTCAAGCTGCTTTATAACCCTCATTTCGCCCCAGTAAGTAGGTAGACACGCAAAAGGTTACTTAGGCGTCGTTCAAAGGTCGTCCATAAAATAATAGTCTCACTAAATTACCACGAAGTTTGCACAAATTTAACGCCTGCAGCTTTCAAACGGTTCAGTAGGAATGGCTATGTATGACTCTGTCAACAGTGCTGTTCGGATGCTAACAGCTTGCTAACCGTGACCATCTCATTGGTTAGTGCTGCTAAAAACTGTTTTGGCAAGAGTGGTCGCGACACATCAAAAAGTACTCGCTCTGTTGACACGCAAATTGGCGTGAGGCAAACTAAAGTGAGTTCGAAAACTTTACATGCCACCCCTAGGTAAAAGTGATCATGCAGTTTTAACTTTTGACTTCCATATAACTGTCAATCATGATCAAGCGTCAACTCAATCCAGACCTAACGTCTGGAAAGCAAGCATACTGGATATCATGCACTCGGCATCATTAGTAGATTGGACAATAGACCCAGAATCCTCAATTGGAACGGCTTGGGATGCATTCCGAAATTTAAACTTAAAAGTGACCGCACCCCACATTTTTTGGACTATACTAAGGGGGCCAAGAAACTCTCCACCATGGTTCAATAGGGAGATCCGCATCCTCCTCCGTAAGAGAAGAAAACTGTGGTATAGATTTAGGCTACTAGGGTCTGATGAGACAAAATCTCAGTACCGAAAAGCTAGGAATACCTATGCCTCGACCCTCCATAAGTCTAGAAAGCTGTACGAAGAAAAAATTGTTAAGGAATCCATAGAATACCCTAAACGCCTGTATTCCTATATAAACCAAAAGACAAAAAAAAGAGCAATTATTCCTGCACTATGGGGAGACAGTACTGCCGCATCATTAGTGGAAGATGACTTTGGTAAGGCTCAAGTGTTCTCAAACTACTTTAGCAATGTATATACCATAGAAGCACCCTTCCCGTCAGCGCATACAAACCCCCCACACATACACTGGATAGCGTGACCATTAATGAACTCGATGTCTTTGATCTGCTAAATAAGCTTGACATAGGTAAATCCATGGGGCCCGATGAATTGCATCCTAGGCTACTAAAGGAATTATCTAACTTCGTTGCGAACCCTTTAAGTATATGCTTTAAGATATCCGTTACGCAGGTTCATTTACCAAAAGACTGGAAGAACGCCATAGTAAGTCCTGTCTTCAAAACAGGTACGAAACATAAACCTGAGAATTACCGACCCGTTAGCCTAACTAGTGTGGTTGCTAAAATCTTAGAAAAGATTATTCGGAAAGAGCTGTTTAAATATCTCGATGTAAACCGAATCCACTCGGAGAAACAGCACGGTCTCAGAATAGGTTATTCTTCTATCACTAACTTATAAGTCACTCGAGAAAGCCGGTGCGCTTTTAAGGACCAAAAGTTACTTGTAGACATGGCTCACATCGGTTTCAGCAAAGCTTTTGACAAGGTTTCCGCACAACCGGCTGTTATATAAGATAAAAAATGTCGGAATTAGAGGCAATCTATCGACGTGGATAGAAGACTTCCTTGTTGGGCGCCAACAAAGAGTACGGATAAACTCAAAATTATCTGGCTGGGAAACTGTGCTTAGTGGAGTACCCCGGGGTACAGTTTTGGGGCCAGTGCTATTCCCCTTTTATGTAAATGACCTTCCTCTCTTACTATCATCATCGGTCTTGCTATATGCTGACGATGTCAAGATATGGAGAACGATACGATGTAAGGGTGAAAGCTCAGAACTTCAAAATGACCTGAAGAAATTATCCGAATGGTCTGATACATGGCAGCTGCCGATAAATACTTCCAAGTGTGTTGTGATGCATATAGGTCATCCAGGTTCAGATACATACACGATGAATAACACTGAGCTACCTGTTGTCCAGACATGTAATGACTTAGGAGTCATCGTTAGCCGAGATCTGAAGACTACTGCACACTGCCGTGCAATGGCCGCCAGAGCTTTAAGAACTTTATGGTCAATACGTAGGGCTTTTATTCATGTCGACGCTCAAACGTTTTTGACTTTGTATACAATGTTCGTACGTCCTAAACTTGAGTACTGCATACAAGCGGCTAGCCCCTGCTTAAAAAAAGACAGTGAGCTTTTGGAAAAGGTCCAGAGAACAGCAACTAAGCTGATTCCCGTAATAGCGAAACTTCCGTATGATGCTCGACTGGCCAAGCTAAACCTATTCCCTTTGTCATATCGTAGAACTAGAGGCGACTTGATTACAGTTTTCAAATTGCTTAGTGATAAATTTGCACCTGATATGCCCTCATTTTCCCTATCTTTCAAAACAGAGAATTGACGAGGACACTCCAAAAAAGTTCACAAGCCCAGAACAAATTACATGTCAGCTGATTATGGACTTTCCCACCGAATCATCAACGAGTGGAATTCATTACCTCAACACGTGGTTGAAGCTCCATCCGTAGATTTTTTCAAAAGAAAGTTGGATCAAATGAGAGAACGCAATTGCCAGGACTAACACAGGCCATCAAGCCTCCTGTCCTTTCCAAACTGAAACGGAAACACTGTCCTTTTTAAGTAGCGCGCGTCGTAGTAATCACTGAGTCATTTAGTTTTATAACGCCTGAAAGTGTTTCAATACATTTCCATATTTAGGGTAACTAACAACCTTTCTAATTATGGTTATTAGATAATTAGTTCATTGAAACTTTCGACTTTAGAGTTTATGTGTCTGAGGAGTGACCTTCCACAAGTGTCTGCTTTTAATGTTAACGTTACGATAAATGTTACAAATGGGTTTTAGAATCCAACCAAACTGGGATAAGGCGTTAAGGTAACGGAACATTATTTTTGTAACTGGTAGTGAAAATGAAAAATACATATGGTTTCATCAGTATGACACCGGTGAGTCTTATGAGCCGCTAATTTGCAAGTTTCTACCAAGTATCACAAACTGGAGAACAAAGGGTTTTCGCTGGTACCGGATAACCAAAATGTTTTATGCGATTTGATCACACCTGTAATGCTAAGTTGTCAAATGAGCGGTTTTTTAGAAGCTTTTAAAACTATCGTCAGAAAACCCAATGATCAACAAATTTTTTCAGTGTCCAGATTCCTCCTTTGATGTTTCGAGCGGTATTTCTAGAAATGCAGGTCATAATTCAGTAACCTATAATCCTCAGCCTCGTCCTCATGTATCTTCTTTTGATGTTAGTGCAAGTGGTGAACATTTTATTGCTTCTTTCACTGGGTCATCTGTAAACTTGTATGAAACAGAAACGGGGAATATTCGGGTATGTACCGGTCTTTCATGTTGTTTTGCTATGAATATTTCACTTCTACAGAACTGTAGCTTAGATAAAGTATGAACTTCTGTTCTTTTGCTGTGTTCAGTAGTACCTGCAGGTACGGCTTCATCCTCAGTGATGATAAGACGTGAAATATAACCTCAGACAAGGCACCAGCTGAAATACTGTGATCAAAATATATCAGAAAGACTAAAATTTGTGAACGAACTTTCAGGGACGCTCAGGTGACCTTGGAAAACTCACCTAATTCATGAGGTCAGAAAATGTTATAAATCAGTGTGAGGAATTCAAATTAAGGTTTGGAGCTTAGAGTTAAGAATTAGATTTGGGGATTTCGTCACTGACCGACATCAGCTAGAATGCCGAAACGCTATTTAGCCAAGTGGGTGAGTCAATATCGCACCAAAATCCGAACGAGACCTGTTCTCTGCTTTTTATCGAGGAGTTGAAGTCATTGTTGAATGTACCGTCAAAATTAGACCACATAATGTATGTGGATATCACGAGGTATGTCTGCTATCAGTCTCACTTAATATGTAAACCACCGTCGTATTCGGGTTCCATAAAATGCTTTGGAGGAAACTGAGGAGTTACCTTGGTTTCAGTCATATCTAGGATATCTTAACTGCGATTCCACTCTTAACCGCCATTATGCCTGATGTATGTCATGAACGTTAGTTGATCGCAAGACTGTCTCGAACTAAAAAAACTTTCAAATGTTCTTTTCGAAACGTATATCTGGGAGACCTATTGATATCTTTACAATAGCTTACAAATTTATCTTTAACACATTTTCAATCACACCCGGAAATCGACTGTGATTTCCTATGATTTACATAAACAGTAAATTGTTCTTTCAAAAAAGGTGAACATGTTTTGGGTATCAGTACTAGTTTTCGTTATTTAGGGAGACGTTATTTTATCTTCCGTAGCTTACTTTCAGTTTTTTCGTGGTAAAGCGTTTCGTTTCTGTCATCCGCAGTCAAAAGAAGTAGACTTTCTTACGTCTGTTACAGTGGACTTAATATTCTTAGTCGCCTTGATGTAACTGGACTTTCAAGTTTGTATTGATCTGCCTCTTCCCCATATAGTATGTATATTTTACATATATGAAGACCTTGGGTTACATTTAAACCTATCGTAATGACTTAGGGAAACGTATATTCGTTATCTTCTTGTAACTCGTCGTTTCGTAGTTTTCATTTATGGACCCCATTTATTTTTTCGAATTAGTAAGTTTTGTTTTCTTTCATTTATATAAAATGTTATCAACTAGGATAAGTACATATTTTATGCCTGGTTCGTTTGCTACAATTTTGGTCGACAACTTTCTTTAATTTCCCACTGGTGGCTTCAGTTAAGTTCTTTTCCATCCTTTTTTTCAGCGTTCTCTTGAAGGTCATGTCGGAGATGTATATACCTGCAGATTTTTTCCATCTGGGCTAGTTGCACTCACAGCAGGCAGTGATATGCAGTTAAAAATTTGGTGTCTCATTACTGGTCGTTGTGCAGCCACTCTTGGTTTAAATTGTACTCGTTCTAACAATAAATATGAACCAGGAGGTCATAGGACTAGTATCCTGGACACAGCCATCATAGATCGTGGTCGTAATATTGCTTCTATAGATCGACTAGGTTGGTTAAGGCTATGGGATGTAGCGACACAAGTAAGTAAATTAAATTTGAATGATTACAAATCCAAGGTCTTTTCATCTACTTAAAACTTTCTTACGAATAGCTAGAAATAAAGGAAATAACAGAAGTTGTAAGCACTAAATTCCATATCAAATGTGTTTTTACTTGCACGTAGTAGTAAAACGATTATCGTTTTCTTTGCTGTGGAAGGCTAAAACGTTGTATTTTGGAGTGTAATTAGACTTGTGCGAGACTTTTCCAAGGCATTTTGTGCGATATTATGACCTAAAAATAATCTTTGAATTCCTTTTAAAACTGCTACACAGAGAAATAAACCTATTTCATCATTAGGCTAAATAACTCAATAATCAGTCAACCATAATTAACAAAGAGCCTCACGTTAGCGAAAGTTGCCGTACGAAATCAACACAAGATGTGCACAACATAATGAGTAACTAAGGAGTCGAAATAATAGTAACACTAGCCACTAACGGTATTATCCGACAAGACGTAGTGAAAACGTTTTGTGTTGTTGAAATTTGAAAAGGCGGAAGTTAAAGTCTGAAAGCATTTGGGTCATAGTAACCAACAATGTTACCCATCTTCATTCACCGATTGAGGTTATCGCCTAGACCCCATCTAGCTAGTCTAAATCTACTAACATGGCTCAGACGTACGGTTATTTACTTTTTAAACTGATCCCTGGTTATGGTTTGGCAGCCCCTATTTTCCGTCCTGAATTATATGGTCGACAGTACGTTGTGATAGGCAGGTTTTGCGTACAAGCAACACATTTCCCAGACAGTCGATGAAGATTCTCATCCTCAACAACAGAATACTACTTAGTTAACATGGATTTGAGTTACATGTTTGCATGAAGTCTAACAACAAATATTTCCTGGCTAGTTATATACTGCTTTTTGAAATTTATATTATTTACCTGTTATGGCAAAAATTATAAACTGTGCTATTCGAGATAATGTGTATGAGTCAATATGCAAAAACATCATATCTCTCAACCTTTATAAATCTGGAGTATACATCAGACAATAGGAAAAATTGAAGTCTGCCGAAACAGTCTGTTTTAGATAAACCTTGGTTTGGTCCACAGAAAATATTCGTCTTAAAATTTCAAATATAATAATACATTTAAATACATAGCTTAGCAGTTTAATTACTTGAGTTGGTACTATTAATTTAGGGGTGTAGGTCGTATTTTGAGCTATCACTATTGACGTTATATCGTCATCGTTGTCTCTGAAGGAATGCTTACATCCAGTGGCAACACCATATTAGTAAGGCAGAGGTTCAGCATCGTGTGTTCGGGCGCAGAGACGATAATCCAATTCGTGTCACCATCTTGAAACATCGACACCGGTGGCTTGGACATGTTCTACGAATATCGTCCCAGAGAATTCCACGTCGTACATTATTTGCCGACTGGTTGGAAAAAGAGGAGAGGTGGTCAGTGTATGACATGGTGTCGTCGCATGAAAGCAAGCTGCAAAAGGCCGGCTTCTATTGGTCTTTCACGACTCCCTGGCTGGGGTCCGAGAGATGGTGCGACACAGTGGCTTGAGACGTTATCAAATATGGCTCAGAATATAAGCCAGTGACGATCCTGCTGTAACCTTCTTTTACTTTCTTCATAAAAAGTGGTCGTATCTTTCATAACTGAAAGATTTCTTCTGATTGTACCTTTCCGTTTTCCCCTATTATTACTATTATTATTACACTACCTTACACTAATCTGGTCGTTATCATTCTTTTTTTTTTCTCATTATTTTGTGTGGCGCATATATATTTGGTGCCCTCTTGTACCAATATTTATGTGTTCAAATAAATAAGTATTGACGTTATGCATAAGCTACTAGGCAAATCGGTTGATGAGTTTATGAATCCTTATTAATCAAAGTAGCCAAGATATGTATTACGTATGTTTAATCACCTCTTACTCCGACGGGCACTGTTTGCTAGTGTAGGAGTAAGTTGTAGGAAAGTTAGAGACGACATGGCATCAGTTCATGAAGTCCTTAACTGTTTATCTGAGTCATGTAAGTAAATGAAAAGTAACTGGACGGGGTCCGCGTGATTAGTAGTTGAGGACTTTAATTAGCATAATGTAAAATCGCCCTGATGCATTCACTCTTTATCTTCTTTCAGATTTGAATCCCATTATTACTTCATATATCTCTTTACATTTCCATGGTCTCAATCCTTAGACTTTTCCACTGTCATTACTACCACATTGTTCCGATCTCACTTGATATTCTTGTCAGTTTTATCTCATCGCCCTATTGCAATATGACACTTAAGGTCAGTTCAAACAAATGCCATACTCTATGTTGATGATAACTCATTGAATGCAAATTGTGTTTCACCTACACCGATTGAGAGTTTACTTTATCGCTAATCCTCACACAAGTGTCAGAAAGTTGGATGCATGGAAATTTACTTAATTATCAAGGTCAGTCAGCAGCAACGTAGGACCAGGCACGTATATGCATCGCTCAAAGTTGCCATACCGCATTAGCACAACAAGATGAACACCGGATTCATAGAAGTAGCTAATTCAGTGGTGGTAATATATAGAAGAAAGATTATGTATAAGGAGATAGTACAGGAAGAAAGAATTAGTTCGTAGAAAGATATGAAGCGATTTTAATCTCTTAATTTAAGGAAGACAGAAAGTGTATACACCGACGCCATTGTGATCGATTCTGAGCCATGTCACCAAGAGTCTCCAACCATTGGTTACGATAGTCACGCGGACCCCAAACGGGCAGTCTGAATCTTCCAACATGGCTCAGACCAGAAGTTAGTGACTCCAAGCACTGGTGCCACGTTTGGGTTTGGCCACCCCTAGCTTTCTTCCAATTATCCCTAACACCGGTTAGCATTGCGCGTCGTGGTATTCTGTGTTCAGGCATACGCAGCACGTGGCCCAACCATCTCAGTCGATGAAGATTCATAACCTCATCAACTGATTTACCATCATTCTTAACACCCTACGTCTAACCTCACTATTACTTACCTGGTGATCCCAGCAGATGCGAACGATATTTCTAAGGCACCTGTGGTCAAATACTAGTAACTTACGAGTATCTTCTACTCTTAAAGGTCATGTTTCGCAGCCGTTTAGTAGAACAGAACGAAAATCATCAAGGTATATTGGCATTGTTACAAGTTATCATCTTGTAGTTTGTATACAACTATATATCAACTAGCAAATGGTCAAACCTCTGGTATTTTCGAACAGAAAGCTTAAAAGGGATGTAATTCAAAAACAACCAGATAAAACTTAAACATTCAAAACTGCTTAGGTTCAACATAGTTAAACTTCTGAAATTAGGAAGTTGAAAATATTAATTCTATTGCGTTGGTCCTGTTACATCGATTCAAAAGAACTCACTTATGAGTTACTGTTAAATTTGTATATTCTTATTTATTCCATTTAGACTTGTATATCAGCAATCCCAGTAACCCTTAGTGCTGTTAAGCCACATACTGTTTTTTCAACGGTTCTCGAAGAAATAACATGCTTAGCAATCCGAAAACATCCTAGTTTACCGATTCAAACAGCTGATCTTATCAACTCAGATTCCTGGTATGAAGGCAAGTTATCGGTTGCTTATTTTAAATATAATGTATTATTGGAACCTTTTTGAATAAAGACACAGTAACGACTGAAAATATTCTAATAGCAAAATATTTCATATTTAGGTTGTGCATCACCATTTGTCGTCATACATACATGCCAGACTAAATGTATCTTTTCCAGTTGCTGTTCATCCCCTTCAGTTCTCGACGTAGTGTGCCCCTTGGCCTTCCTCTTTGCTGTTTCCTTTCAGGATTTCAAGTTAGCGTTTGCCTCGTGATGCAGTTTGATGATTTCCGTAATGTATGTCCTATCTACCTCGAACGCGCTTCCCTAACTTCCTCTTCAGGTTGAAGCTCGTTTGTACCCTCGCACAGTAGGTTGTTACTGATGGTATCCGGTCAACGGATATTGAGTATCTTGCGTAGATAACTGTTTATAAATACTTTCACGTTTTTTGGTGATAGTTGTAGTTCCCTAGGTTTCAGCTCTCTACAGTAAAACGGTCTTGACGTTCGTATTGAAGATTCTGATATTGGCTGACAGACAGTTGTGTTTGAATTCTATATGTTCTTCAACTGTAGGAATGCGGCCGTTGCATTTACATCTGCATCCGGTCCTCCTTGTTTATGGACGATTTCCAGGTACGTATACCTTTACTTTTCTTCTAGAGCTTCTCCATCAAGTGTGATTGTGTTCGCTGTATCTCAAGATCCGGCTTTTTCCTTTGTGTATGTTGAGAACTACTGCTCCAATGGCTGTCTTCACTTACGTTTGTTGTTGTGTATGTGATAGAAGATCGAATCGTCTAGTTGTATCCAAGCTGTCCATTATATTTAGTGCTTATATATATAAAGAATACATCTAAATTGAGCTGGATTGTTTACCTGTTGATTTATTTCTTAACAGTTCAAGAAACATCTTCAACAACAGCCCAAGAAGTTGCTACATCAGATGCCTTGGTTGCTGTTGGAACTGGTGCTAATGCGTCAGTTCGTTTATATGAGCTGGGTGCTCGTCAGAAAGGTTGTGTTGCTCAGTGTACGTTACCGAGTGCCAGTGGATCGGTCGAGGCATGTGCTTTTCCTGAAGATATACCGATACCACTTTCAAAAGAAAATCAATTCATTGATGTACCTAGGAGTTGTGTTTCTAGCTTTATGGACTATGGAATTTTTGCCGGTAGTCAACAAGGAGAACTTGCCTCATGGGACATACGTCAAACAAGACAACCTTTATGGCAGTTAACTCGTAAGTTGATATTTAAGAAAGTTGTTAATATCTTAATTATCAACCTTTTCGAAATTGAGTTACTTCAAAAAAAAACTTGAGTAGGATAACAATAATTACCAATAATATTTAGTCCTAAAATTTCATAATGTTGTGACATTGAATATTTGTTTAATTCTTTAAAATAGATGAAAAAGGTGCTGTTCAACAAATACGTGTATGTAAGCGACCTAATTGTCAATATCTATTACTTGTTGTTAGCCGAAATGACGGACGAACTCTTGTTTATCCATATGATCCAGCCACAGCACATGGTGATGCACAAATTCCTACTAGTCTGGAGCTTACTGGAGTGAATTGTGAACCTATATGTGGTCTTTCAATGGTTTATAAACCATCAGGAGAAATCAGTGTTTGGAATGCAGCTCGCAGTGGAACTGTCAATCAATACACCAAACTTTTAGATGAGATAACATTTAAAAACTTATAACTGACCACAAATGTCAAATGAGTGGAAATCAGATTTTTGTTTTACAGACCAATATCTTTGAATTGTCAACACGGTGAATTTTATCCTTGCATTGAAAATCACGATATTATATTTATCATATGCGTACAAAGCAAACCAGTTATTTCTTTTAAATAATCTTATTGTTATAAAATCATTCAAGAGGAATAAATTAACGACGATCAGTTTTCCCAGTCCCTCGTTTGCCTGAAAATAGATGTTTTGGTTTTAGTGTTGGAATATGACGATCTCCTTCTCCTTTACGTGCTAGTGTTACTACTTTACGTTGAGCAATTTTGGACATGCGTTTAACGGTATCATGCATTTTTTCATCACGTAAACCAGATCTAGATCGCGATACAGATGCACGTGCAATTGAAGCCTCACGGTGCAGATTTGGTGCTGAATTTCGTGCTCTAGCAGCTCTCTTCAGTGAACGACCACGTTCGCCCTAAAAATGATCAAGAAGAACAAATAACTAAGGCTATTTTGTAGACTAAACGTACAAAATGTGAGAAAGCTATTTAATATAAGCAACAAATCCTTTATCTGTGGAAAATCCCGACCAGATTGTCTGGAAAGTATGTGATTTTAATAGCTAAAATCCTTTTAAAAATTTATATAACTATACTTCTAAAAGTTGATAGAAAAAGAGAAATAAAGAAACACTGACTTACTTGCTCATGCATATCCACTTCTAAACCAAGCTCACCCAACTCTTGATGTATTTTATGTACACTGACTGAACGGGCACTTCGAGGTACTTGAGGTCTACGTACTTGCTTACGAGCTCGTGATTCCAAAACACGCAATGCTCGTGCCTCTCTTATCCTATAATAGAGACGATTACATGCATTTAAGCCTCATATAGCACAACAAAGCTTTCGAAGAAAAAAAGTGATTACAAAGAAGACAATTCATTCGAATCAAAAGCTTTACTATGGGTCTTGGTGCAATCACACCAAAAATGTAACACGAATGGCATTATTTATTTTAACACCAGATACAAATTTCATTTGGTTTGTGTGAGGGCTGGAATACTGTCCGGGTGCCCAAACCGGAGCAGAGCACGAATAGGCTAACACATAAACAGAAAGTAGGACAAAAATCTGAATTATTCTCATTTTTAAGCATTGATGCATTTGAATGGTATACTTTTAAATTTCATGCTGCCAGGTTTAGTAGCTCCTCACTTTATTACTATTAAAATACTGATCATGAAGATATAACAGTTTGACAGGTCAACAATATCAATATACAAAAAAATCAAGCTTTGTCTGTTTCAAATTTAGAATTGAAGCAGCTGAAGTTGCTAACGGTTATACATGTAGTTTCAATAGAGTATGTAAAACGTCTTACTTCGATGCGGTTTCTTTGATTTTTTTCATTTCTGGGTCATTTTCCTGCTTCAGTAGTTCAGATTCATCGTAAAACCCAGCATTTTCGAGAGCAGTCTCTTGTTCTTCCAAAGCATTCAGCTTCTCCTCAATTTCAGGATCAAATAGGTCGATCAAGTTATGCCCATTCAAAATCTCAGGGATTATATCATTTGCCTCTTCAGGACATTTTATACGCCAATGCTCTCTCAAATTCAATATGAAACCTTCATCAGGATCAGCTCCTGGTTCACGATCACGCATTGTTCGACAACGTTTTGATGAGTCTTCATCTTCGTCTTCAAGTTGCGAGTTGGGTTGGAGTGAATTAGCAATACGAAGACGTTTTAGCATGCGTCTCCTTTGTTTATCTAGAACACCGTCAGGGATTATCGGTGGACGAGATGGTGTGTCTGTCTACATTAAAATAAATTTGTAAGAGAAATGGATTAATCAGGGTGATTGTAGAACAAAACATGTCATCGGTCAATTAAAACTAGGATTTTGTGAGAAATATGAGCTTTTAAATAAGAGTTCTTGATATGTTTGAGATTGATTAACTAAACTCATTTACTATGTACGAATTTGTGTACTTGACTTTCAGTAAGTATGAAGGTTAGCTATCCTGCCCGGTTAGCCAAAGCCAAGTCGGATGTGGTTCGAAATTGTGACTTTGTGGTCGGAAGTCGAACGCCCTAACGATTGAGCCACTGCGTGAGATTAGCATTGCCTACTCTGTGACTCGCCGAAGTCTTAAAGGTCGTGAAACCTAATGACCTCAGATGTTGTCGGATATGGCTCATCATCGAAATCTGTAGTGATATTGAAGCAGTTTGTTATTTATTATCATTTTAACACAGATATTGCCACAGGGGGGTACCAAATACATACGCACCACACAAATCTCATTTGATATGTGTTAAGGCTGTGATACTGCCCGGATGCCCAGACCGAAGCAGGTGGTTTTCTTAGGGGACCACACCCCGAGCCTTCGACTTGAACGTTTGATCCACAAGGCAGTGGAGCATAGTGAGGAGGTGCAGTCCCAAGGTAGCCGGTGATCAACGATTGGTTCATACGCCATTTGTTCCTTCAGGATACTGGAGCCCATGTGCACCATTGATTTTGGATCCGGTTATAGCGCCGGAAATTCGCTTTTCGTCCTCTCATTTTCGTAAACAACACCCCCGCCACGAGAAGGCAGTGAGTAGGACTTCCCTGGCAGAGGCTATATACGCGTGACCATGTGAGAGCATTTCGAGAGGGAGAGCGGACTCTCCTCACTCTCGGCCGTACCAGGGCATTTGTGGGCAATTGAAGCAGTTGAGATAAGTCAATCTTGAGGTCTTATTCTGTCAAATTTCACAAATTATGATACAACACGGTAAATAAGTCCAGGTTTGTATACTGATTTTTGAGACATACTTTTGTAAGAAGGCTAATGATTCTACTTGGACGTTAAAATCACACAAGATGGAATTGAGTCCCAACATACAGAATAACTTAGATGCGGTATATCCCGTGAAGTAGGACAGTGATGTTTTGTAAAGTGACTAGTGTTAGATGTAGAAGCATATAAAACCACAAAAAATAGCATGTAATATAACCATTCACCTGCAAAATAAGTATATGAGATTACCTTGTTTGCGTCTGGTTTCGGTTTAGCTATATACAATCGATTAGAGATATCAACATTACTGCCTGGTAGAGCGGCAGCTCGAATTTTCGCTTGTACACGTTGAGCTAACAAGTCATCACATGCAACTGAACGAACAGTTATTAAACCAACTTCAGTAACAGTGGACATTTCTACAAAGATTGGTTTATCTGGATCTCTGATCTGTCTATCAGTATGCCACTGGACAATACTATTAATTGATTGTTTATCTTCCTCAGATAGTGCTTCAAATGGTTTGATATCAACCTGGAAAGGGTGAATTAGAAGTTATTTGAGTTCTTACGATTATTTGAACTGTTTAATGAATGAAACCAGTTAGTTATTAGCTTCGTTTTAGAAAAAATATTAATAAGCCACTATTACATGGTAACATGTTAAGGAGATCATTTAGAATACAAAATTATCCATTTACTAGACAGTATGTGCTTTACTCTTAATGAAGACTGGTTCATTCAAACAAACATAATATGGAGAAACCCACCTTAAGCATCTGTTACTATTGTAAAGCACATAAATGTCATGTTCAATTTACGAGTTTATTTGTATGACGAAGATTGAAAGATACTTATCCTGCCATATATAATTGAACTTTACTACTAATCACTGATTTTTACTGAAATTCTGAGAATTTCCTCCAGAAATTGGTAGCTAATAAATATCTGGTTTATATTAGTGCATGTGTTGTATAGAGATTATTTAGTTTATGGTTTACATCACGTACTGACTTTTAAGTACATAACTATTAAGAGCGAGGAAGCAATGGAAAGCTGTTCAGTTTCGATATGAGACATCAACAACTCATGTTCATTACTCTGCAGGGGAATAGGTATGAAACTTTAAATCTCTCTCGGCAAACCCTTCCTTGTAAGTGGGAACACAAAAATAGATCGAGGAACATCTTTTTAATAAATGACTGCACAAACCTACATTAGTACGTTTGTACAAAAAGAAAGGTAGACAAATTAACGTGAAGTAGGACTGGAGCACTAAAACATAGATGATGTTGTTCAGAAAGCGAAATCTGTGGTGCTCTAACGTGGAAATCAATAAAATCAGTTGAAGTAGTGATCATGAATATTGCTAGATTGGAAAAAATATCGACAAGAACATCGAAGATGAAAGAGGTTTTAAATTCGGCAACATCATTTTTGAGATGAATAAATCTATCATTGTTTATTTCAAAAGATGATTGATGTTTAGTTATGCGATGATTTGTTAAGAACAAATACCTCATCAATTTAATATAGCTTCGAGGCAAAAGTTACTGTACCGAATGAGGGCATAGAACTGATCGTCGAAGCAAGACGAAGTTAAGGAGTCAGCAATTCCAACCAGTTTGATCTAAAGTTCATCATGAGTATGATGGGGCATGTAAGTTAAATAATATTCTATGCAGTAACGTCAACATAATAGTAGGTAACGAACTCACATTGAACATCAGTTGTAACACTAAATAAAAAAATTTACGACCATAAAGGTTATAATTTTGAGTCGTAACCTATAACTGGTATCGATGGTAAGGTTCAACGGAAGTGATAGCAATAGTGCAATGTAATGTTAGATAATTACTATCCAAATGTTGTTACTTGGTATCTGTTAGGTTTGCTTGCCTTTTTCCGTTTTTATTCAACGTTGTCATTGATATGCCGTAAGAAATAACCCATTATTTGTGTGATTGTTTATGGATTCATTTTATTATCGTGACGTTCACAATGCGCTGGAATGCCAGATGCTCCTTCAGATGTAGTTTTGTTTGGAGAAGACAGTGAGGAAGAACGAAACTGATTCGATGTTTTAGAAGTGTTGACGAGGTAGCCACTGTTTTGATTAGGAAACAACCTAGTCAAATTTGATATAGCTTCGATGCAAAAGTTACAGTACCATAGATGAGTACAGAACTGATCGTCGAAGCAAGACATAGGTGGTTAAGATTGGAGATTTCTGTTGTCGAACTAGGTACCATCCATCTGGATTGTCACATAGCTTAATTCTCAGTCAATCAGGTCAAATCGACTTGGGTTATGCAACTAACGTAGTTATGTTTACTGAAGACACAGAACTGGACCCATTTACCTACATACACCATTTGTCGTTAGCAAAGTTTTTGTGGACACTGAAGGGAGAATATACTGCACAACTGTTCGTTTTGTATTAAGTCAAATGTGCTAAGTAAAAAATACTGCTGTTAGGAGTATATTTATAGGTTACACTGGTAAATCAGTTCATACGGTTTTAAAGCTTCATTAGTTAAGGTTGTTGGGGCATGTGTTACCTATGTTCAGTGACTACCCACCCTTTGGTGAGGATAAGTTAGAATAACATAATACAACAGGTGACTATGATAGAAACTGCAAGGACTTTGCATAAACATAAGCAAAATTTGTTTTCCAGTCTTGAGCGTAACCAAAAAGAGTGCAGAGATAATAAAAAATAAGCGAGAAAAGTATGGACAAATAAAAAGTGGATTTTTCAGACCGAACCCGGTTATATTTATAACCGAGATTTCAAATAGAATAACCTGATCATAGGTTTACAATTAAGTGGTGAACGATAGCATCGTTTTGATGATATACAGTTGGATGCTGTTGGCAGGAAACTTCTGCTTACCACTTGCCCGTAATGAGCTATTTTAGCATTAGACGGGATTTAGGTTGACTGACATGTCCCGACCGTTGTTGCTACCTTGACGTGGTGGTCGGGCTTGCCTATCGTGATGAAGCAACTGAGCTATACTAGCTGGAACAACCGTTCCTCAAGGTCCTACCATGCCAGACAGGTTGGTTGAAAAACGGTAAGACTAAAAGTAACAAATCCAAGGTCCGAAGGTGAAGTCGTACTGCTGACTGTACAGAGGTGTGACAGCAGTAAGGTGTTTCCTTCAGACAACCAGCATGACAGCGATGCTGTCTTTCCATAAGGAGAGGTGGGGTTAGAAAAGGTCGACCCTAAAAATACACACCTCGCCTTATCCCATGGATATCCGTCTCCGGCGGTAAGGTCTCAACAAGTACGGAGCTAACACAAAAATTACTCATAAAAAGGTCATGTGTGACCGACCTCACTCAGCTGTCCCTTGAGCACTGCGGTCAAGCTCTCAGGTCACTATGACCACCTCTAATCCAATTTCCTTTTCAGGTACCTCCAGCAGAACCCTTCCACGGTGTGGACAAACGGGAAGTGATATATTCCCTTATACCTCTAACAGCACTCAAGACGACTGTATTCATAGTCGACCTCCTTCTTCAATTCCTATTATTCCTCCTACATCGAGTTTCGAATATAAATTTACTCTTTTGGCTTCCTCCTTAAGTGTCACCACAGCCAGCGATTCTAGTGCGCAAAACACTGTCCAAGGTCTACTGAAACCTTGCGGCAAACTACGCATTGGAGCCTTCAACGTACACACACTATGTCAAATCGGTCAGCAGGCTTCCTTAGCTAAAACCCTAGAATCTCGTACGATTGATGTATGCTGTGTCTCCGAAACACACATACAGGATCCTAGTGTGGTCATTCACTTGACCTCACTTCGGCAAAACAGAGAGCCGACGAGATACACCCTCCAAGTATCTGGCGACCCGATGGCCAGTTCTCGTGGACTGGCAGGTGTAGGCATAGCACCAAGCATGAGGGCGGAACAAGCGCTATTAGAGTGGATCCCCGTAAACAAACGTCTATGCGCTGTTCGGCTAAACAGCTCCGTAAGAACTCGGAAGGATAGGAACACACGTCGTTGCCTTTTCGTCGTTTCTCCCTACGCTCCCACTGACTGCAGTTCGGATGAAGTAAAAGATGAATTTTACAGAAAGCTGTCTGGACTTCTTCAGAAAACTAAACGCTCTGACATAGAACTCTTAGCAGGCGACTTTAATGCCCAGGTAGGTAGCTTAAACGAAACAGAAAGATATTTGGGTGGGTATTTTAGTATTTCGGCACAGCGAACAGATAATGGTGATCGTCTGCTGCAACTGTGCTCAGACAACCGTTTATTTTTAGCAAACACAAATTTTAAGCATAAGGAGAGACATCGTCTAACATGGCGACCCCCTGCATCAAACCAACGATGGACTCAAATAGACCATATTGCCATCAGTCATTGTTGGAGAGGGTCGATAGAAGATTGTCGCTCATTCTGGAGTACCTGTTTGGACTCCGATCATGACCTAACACGAGCACGCATCTGCTTGCGCCTCGCCAATTATCGAACGCCTAACTAAGACTCGTAAAACGCAGACAAGAGAGAATCAAGCAGGCTTCAGACCTAGTCGTGGATGCATCGACCACATATTCACCATTCGTCAGGTTTTAGAACACAGGCATACTTATCCGCGTTCGACAATGGTGGTCTTCCTTGAATTAAAAGCAGCGCTTGACTCTGTTGACCGAGAAGTTCTGTGGCAGTGTCTATCATTGAAGGGCGTACCTCAGAAGTACATAAACCTTGTGAAGGCTCTTTACTCGAATACTACTAGACGAGTGAGAGCTTATGGCGAACTGTCATCTGCTTTTGCAACCTCAAGTGGCGTCCGTCAAGGCTGTTCACTTTCCCCATTTTTGTTTAACTTCATCATAGATCTACTGATGGAAATAACGCTCTCATCGACTGAATTCTCGGGCGTCTATCTCCTTCGAGAAGGTCCACTTATTGACTTAGAATACGCAGATGATATAGTCCCGTTTGGTGAAGACGCTGATGCAATGCAGAGTCTTTTGGTAGCCCTCAGTAACAATGCCAGAATGTTTGGGATGCGCTTCTCTCCCTCGACTGAGATGGTTGGGCCACGTGCTGCGTATGCCTGAACACCGATTACCACGACGCGCAATGCTAACCGGTGTTCATTGTGTTTTGTGAATGAAGTATGGCAACCTGGACCGATGCGTATATTTGCCTGGTCCTACGTTGCACCTGACTGACTGTCTACTTCGGTTGATTAAAATAAAAAATACACAACAGGCGAGAAAATCATTTTGACTTTTCACATCAATATATTACATGACTTATCTGGAAATTTAGTGACCTAAGTATAAAGTTGTGATGAATATCATCTGGGCTTCTTGAACTGCAGTTTAAGTAATCCAACTTAGATCGTCACTGTTTTCATCCATCAAAGTTCTAAAAGTCAGCTGTAATTTACTTGCAGTTTAAGAAACGGATAGGTTAGACTGACAGAACTTCTTTTTGGTACTCATTAGCTTTCTAACGGAAATTGCTTTAAAAACGTGGGTCTATCTGAGTCTACACGAATATCTATTATGTGTTTATTATTAGTTTTTTAACAGTTCAGTAAACTGAAACCACGGCCATCTTATCCTAGGGTTTGACACAAGTGAGGGATTCGAATTTATAGACAGGGATCAACAATTACTAGAATTAGGTTACAATTAGGAAGTTGCAAATGTAACAGTAGTGGATTCTGATAATATAATTATATAGACCGATGTAACAATACATCCAATTATTTGGAGGTTTCAAGCTTACTTTATTAGCAGCTATTACAAGAGGTTTGTTACGGAAAAGAGGTTTCAAGTTTTGGAATAGCGTCAATTGTTGTTGTATAGTATATCCACATTGTTCAGACAAATCCATGATATATATTACAGCAGCCTGTAGATGTGCAAGTGCTGTAATGGATAGCATTTCGATTGTGTTATGTTCGTCCAAGGGTCTATTTAATACACCAGGTGTATCAATTACCTGCCATCGTAAATTCTTATAATCCGTGTGTCCAACAAATAAAGATTTAGTTGTAAACGGAAACGGCTGAACATCTACATCAGCTCGAGTTATCTAAATGAAGAAATGAAGGTAAATGGATATCACATTTCGATGTATACACATGAATGAAAAAATAAGCTTTATTCATGAAACATAATCCAGCATTTCACCAGAATTTATTTGGTAAATACGTCAATATGAAAGAACGTCTAAATTTTTCAAACGTGTAAAAGATTGGCTAAGCTAGTTGAATTTTGTTCTACTGTGTCAATTCTAATATGACCGACGCAGCTGTTTACCATTAACATGTACCATGGAAAAAGAATAGTTGAAAGTCCTTATACTATCCGAGTTTCCAATCCTCGTCTAAAGATTATTTCCCACACAAAGACACCGGATTCATAGAAGTAGTCACATCAAAGGCAGTAGTATATAAAAGAAAAATTGTGTATAAGGAAATAGTACAGGAAGAAAGAATTAGTTCGTAGAAAGAAAGATTTGAAGTGATTTTAATCTCTTAGTTTAAAGGAAGACAGAGAGTGTATACACCGACGCCATTGTGATCGATTCTGAGCCATGTCACCAAAAGTCTCCAACTACTGGTTACGATAGTCACGCGGACTCCAAACCGCCAGTCTGAATCTACTAACATGGCTCAGACTAGAAGTTAGTGACTTCAAGCACTGATGTTATGTTTTGGTTTGACCATCCCTAACTTTCTTTCAACCATCCCCAACACTAATCAGCAACTAAATCATCAACTGATTTACCATCATTCTTAACACCCTACGTCTAACCTCACTATTACTTACCTGGTGATCCCAGCAGATGCGAACAATATTTATAAGGCATCTGTGGTCAAACAGTAGTAACTTACGAGTATCTTCTACTCTTAAAGGTCATGTTTCGAAGCTGTATAGTAGAACGGAACAAACTGCCGCACAGTATACTCATCCCTTAATTGATAGACGGATATCTCGCCTTCGCCATAGATGACGTAAGTTGGCAAAGGCCAAACGAGATTTTCGAATCCGGGCTGAGATTTCGTCAGATACCAACCCATTAGAGCTGGTCAGACTTCCAAGATAAGTGAAGTTGTCAACGCGTTCGACTACTTCACTCGCTATCCTTAGTTCAAGTGTTGACGCAGACCAGTGCCGGAGCAACAACTTGCCTTTAGAGGGAGAGAAGCGCATCCCAAACATTCTGGCATTGTTACTGAGGGCTACCAAAAGACTCTGCATTGCATCAGCGTCTTCACCAAACGGGACTATATCATCTATCTCCATCGAGAAGGAGATAGACGCCCGAGAATTCAGTCGATGAGAGCGTTATTTCCATCAGTAGATCTATGATGAAGTTAAACAAAAATGGGGAAAGTGAACAGCCTTGACGGACGCCACTTGAGGTTGCAAAAGCAGATGACAGTTCGCCATAAGCTCTCACTCGTCTAGTAGTATTCGAGTAAAGAGCCTTCACAAGGTTTATGTACTTCTGAGGTACGCCCTTCAATGATAGACACTGCCACAGAACTTCTCGGTCAACAGAGTCAAGCGCTGCTTTTAATTCAAGGAAGACCACCATTGTCGAACGCGGATAAGTATGCCTGTGTACTAAAACCTGACGAATGGTGAATATGTGGTCGATGCATCCACGACTAGGTCTGAAGCCTGCTTGATTCTCTCTTGTCTGCGTTTTACGAGTCTTAGTTAGGCGTTCGATAATTGGCGAGGCGCAAGCAGATGCGTGCTCGTGTTAGGTCATGATCGGAGTCCAAACAGGTACTCCAGAATGAGCGACAATCTTCTATCGACCCTCTCCAACAATGACTGATGGCAATATGGTCTATTTGAGTCCATCGTTGGTTTGATGCAGGGGGTCGCCATGTTAGACGATGTCTCTCCTTATGCTTAAAATTTGTGTTTGCTAAAAATAAACGGTTGTCTGAGCACAGTTGCAGCAGACGATCACCATTATCTGTTCGCTGTGCCGAAATACTAAAATACCCACCCAAATATCTTTCTGTTTCGTTTAAGCTACCTACCTGGGCATTAAAGTCGCCTGCTAAGAGTTCTATGTCAGAGCGTTTAGTTTTCTGAAGAAGTCCAGACAGCTTTCTGTAAAATTCATCTTTTACTTCATCCGAACTGCAGTCAGTGGGAGCGTAGGGAGAAACGACGAAAAGGCAACGACGTGTGTTCCTATCCTTCCGAGTTCTTACGGAGCCGTTTAGCCGAACAGCGCATAGACGTTTGTTTACGGGGATCCACTCTAATAGCGCTTGTTCCGCCCTCATGCTTGGTGCTATGCCTACACCTGCCAGTCCACGAGAACTGGCCATCGGGTCGCCAGATACTTGGAGGGTGTATCTCGTCGGCTCTCCGTTTTGCCGAGGTCCCGACCGTAGCTGCTACCTTGACGTGGTGGTCGGGTTTGCCTATCGTGATGACCCAACCGAGCTATATTGGCTTGAACACATGTTCCTGCAGGTTCTACCATGCCAGGCAGGTCGATTGGAGAATGGTAAGACTAAAAGCAGCAACTCAAGGTCTGAGGGCGAAGTCGTACTGCTGACTGTACAGAGGTGTGACAGCAGTAAGGTGTTCCCCTCGGACAACCAGCATCCGCAGCGATGCTGCCTTCTCACAGGGAAGGAAGGGGTTAGAAAAGGTTGACCCTAAAAATGTCACACCTCACCTTACCCCACGGATTTCCGTCTCCGGCGGTAAGGCCGTTTGAAGAACTGAGCTAACACATAAAAAACCTGCCACAAAAAGGTCATGCGCGACCGGCCTCAAGCAGTTGTCCCTTGGGCTCTGCGGTCACGCACTCAGGTCGCTAAGACCAACACTAATCCGATTTCCTTTTCAGGTCTCTCAAGAAATACCCTTCCACGGTGTGGGCAACCGGGAAGTGATATCAGCCCTCATACCCGTAACAACACACGAGACCAAGTTGGTCACATTCAAATCCTTCCTACACCTCCTAATAACTCTCTTATCTCCACGACTAACCCTTCTTACGTCCCTTTATCACCTCGCCCCGCTAGTGCGAACGATTCGAGTACGCGGAATGTTATTCCTGGTCTCCTGAAACCACGCTCCAAACTACACGTAGGAGCTTTCAACGTCTGAACACTGTACCAAATAGGACAACAGGCTTCCTTAGCTAAGACTTTAGAATCTCGCTCCATCGATGTGGGCTGCGTCTCCGAAACGCGCACACAGGATCCTAGTAGTGTCATTTATTTGACCGCACCATGTCAAACTAACGAACCAACTGGATTTACGCTTCGTGTATCTGGAAGCCCTGATGCTGCATCCCGTGGCATCGCTGGCGTAGGTATAGCATTGAGTCCTAGGGCTGGATCCCAGTAGACAGTCATTTGTGTGCTGTCCGACTAAACGGAACAGTAAGGACTCGAAAAGATAGGGACACTCGTCGCTGCCTCTTCGTCGTCTCTGCCTACTCTCCCACTGACTGCAGCTCAGATGATGTAAAAGATGAGTTTTATAGAAAGCTTTCCGACCTTCTCCGAAAAGCTAGGCGTTCAGATGTAGTAATAGTGGCTGGTGACTTTAATGCTCAAGTAGGTAAACTAAGCGAAAAGGAAAGACACCTGGGTGGATCTCATGGTGTCGCGGCTCAAAGAACAGATAACGGTGACCGTCTGTTGCAGCTATGCTCAGATAACCGCCTGTTTCTTGCAAACACTAACTTTAAGCATAAGGAAAAACATCTTTTAACATGGCGACCCCCTAATTCGTCTCAACACTGGACCCAAATATTTTTTTATTTTATTTTAACACATATCGGTACAAGAAGGCACCAAATACATATGCGCCACACAGATCTCATTTGATATGTGTGAGGGCTGTGATACTGCGCGGGTGACCAAACCGAAGCAGGACCCAAATAGATCACATCGCTATCAGCCACCGATGGAGGGGCTTGATAGAAGACTGTCGCTCATTCTGGAGCACATGCTTAGACTCAGATCATGCTCTAGTGCGAGCGCGTATTTGTCTACGTCTTGCTGGGCGTAGGAAACATGCTGCAAAGAAACCCCTTAGGGTCCTACTTAATGATAGTCAAGCTAAGAGTATATTTCAGGAACATCTAGAAAAACAGTTAGACAGCCATGTAAGTGACGCCCACCCCGAGGCAGCGTGGAATGACATCCGAAAAGCTGTAGAAACAGCAGTGATGTCTGCAAGTACGGTAAACCATAAGGTTAGGGAGAAACACTGGATCTCAGCAGCATCTACCGCACTGATAGATGCTCGAAAACTCATTCCATCTGGCTCTGAACATAACGAAGAGTGGAGTCAGCTTAAGCGTAAGCTGACTAGAAGCCTACGCAATGATCGTGAACAGTGGTGGGTAGCGAAAGCAAGAGAGATGGAAAAGGCAGCGGCAATAGGTAACAGCAGGCAACTGTTGTTAAGGAAACAGGTATTAGGAACCCAACTGTTGGCGAAACAATCTCAGAGAAAGATGGACATATTATTCATTCTCAATCCAGGAGATTGGATCGATGGGCAGAACACTTTAGGGATCAGTTCAACTGGCCTTCAGCCACACTTCGGTTTCCCACGATCTCCAGTCGACCTTAATGGCAAGTTGATGTAAGTCCTCCGACTCTTTACGAAGTTGAAAAAGCTATAGGAAATCTGAAGCGTGGGAGAGCAGCAGGCCCTGACAGGTTTACCCCTGAGATTTTTAAGGATGGCGGTCCAGTATTAGCAGCGAGATTGCCTGAGGTCTTAGGTAGAATCTGGGAACTGGATGTAATCCCATCTGACTGGTCTCAATCACTGATTGTGCCAGTCTATAAGAAAGGACAAAAGTCCTCCTGTGACAATCACGGAGGAATTAGTTTGACTAATATAGTGTCTAAAATATTAGCTTCAATAATACTTCGACGTCTAACCAAAGCTTGTGAAGAGCAGACTAGAGAAAACCAGGCAGGTTTTCGACCTGGACGTGGTTGTATAGATCAGATATTCACATTACGTCAGGTCCTAGAACATAGGCACACATTCAGACGCCCCACAATGATAGTATTTCACGACCTTAAGGCGGCATTTGACTCAGTTGATCGTGAGGTTCTATGGTAGTGTTTGTCACTGAAGGGAGTACCAAAAAAGTACATCAACCTTATAAAGGCTCTCTACTCGAACACAACTGGTCGAGTGAGAGCTTATGGTGAACTGTCATCAGAATTGATTACCTCAAGTGGTGCTCGTCAGGGCTGTCCATTCTCTCCATTCTTGTTTAACTTGGTCGTTGACGTCCTTTTAGAGATGACACTTTCCTCATCTAAATTTCCAGGAGTTGAACTTCTACCGGGAGATCCACTTGTTGACTTAGAATATGCCGATGACATAGTTCTATTTCGTGAAGACGCTGACAGAATGCAGAGTCTGCTGACCACTCTAAGCAACAATGCAAGCATGTTCGGAATGCGATTTTCTCCCTCAAAATGCAAAATGATGCTTCAGGATTGGGTTGCGTCGACACCCGAACTAGTGATAGGGAGTGAAGTAGTTGAGCGTGTCGACCGCTTCACTTATCTCGGAAGTCTCATCAGCCCTTGTGGTTTGGTGTGTGACGAAACCTCAGCACGGATACAAAAGGCTCGACTAGCTTTTGCCAACTTGCGTCATTTGTGGCGTAGGCGAGATATCCGTCTATCAACCAAAGGACGTGTTTACTGCGCAAGCAGTTAGTTCCGTCCTACTTTATGGCAGTGAAACATAGCCAGTAAGAGTAGAGGATATACGTAGGTTACTAGTATTTGACCATAGGTGTCTTCGAAACATCGCTCGTATATCCTGGGACCACCGAGTAAGTAATGCAGTTGTTATGAAACGGGTACTAGGTAAGGATGGCAAATCAATTGAGGAAGTAGTGAAACTTAATCAGTTGAGAAGGCTGGGACATGTGCTGCGCATGCCCGACCACCGACTGCCCCGACGTGCTACGTTTTATGGTGTAGGAGTAGGTTGGAAGAAAGCTAGGGGCGGCCAGACCAAAACATGGCAGAAATCCATGAAGTCACTGACAAGTGGACTGAGTCATGTTGGTAGGTGTAGACTACCTGGTTGGGAACCGCGAGACGATAGCAACGGATGGTTAGAGACCTTGAATGACATGGCTCAAAATCGTTTGCAATGGTGCAGGTGCATCCACTCTTTGTGTTCTCTGAAACTCTAATCTTCTGAATTCTTCATGTCCTTTATTTTCTTTCCCAATTTATTCCACTGGACTATACTCCTTTAATAACATCATCAAACCTTGATGTCCCCTATCTCTACTTATACTTTCACTACCTCTACCACTATGGGATTTGAATCGATAACTGAATCTCTGTGCTAATGTGGTATGGCAACTCGAACTGATGTACGTACGTACGAAGTTCCACGTTGTTACTGACTGACTGACTTTGCCGAGGTGAGGTCA